>JAGFNQ010004918.1:0-89682 GCA_024364735.1 Boesenbergia rotunda
TAAGAATGTGTATAATACCAAAGATAATTATTAATAAATTTATAAAATTACTTACAATCTTATCAGCAATAATGCGACAAGGTTCAGATGTATACTCTCCAGAACTCTTTTGTCGTGCTTTCTTCCATTTCTCATGGCGTGTGAGTGGAGATGGGGGAGAAATAGTTATTGACGGTTCTGCTTGTGATGCTTCTTCACGTTCTTCAACTTTTGTTGCATAATCTTTTCCTCAAGCTTAGCATAGCCCCCACAGATAATATATGGGGGTGGCAATTCTTTGCAGCACTTTCTTGTGCCTTTCTTCTTGTTTCTGTTTTAATAAACAAAATCAAGAAAATTATAAATTACCCAAAGATACAATTTCTTTGCAACAAAACTCAAATTGAATAAAATATATAAGGCCAAACACAAGAAAGGCAGGATCTTGTCGGCTCTTAAGAATTTCTCCCATGTCAAATCATCAATGAACGAATATTTCTCACAAGGAGATAGACCAATTTTGACCCGAATATGTATTTCTGGTAAGGTCCGACTTGAAGGCCTTCCAACGATCCCCCGCATATGAAATACATTTCCTCTTCAGTGAGTTGTCATTTGGGATGTCAAAGGTGAGCTACATGACAACAAATAGAAAAATTAGTCTATGATAATATTAGCCACAAGTAAATTGTTACAAACATAAAGAGTTACAAACATAAAGAGTTACCATAATACTTTCCCAAATATTATCCTTGATGCAAGATTCTACATCATCCCACTCTTTCTTCAAGAGACTAACCCTACTACGTCCTTGGAGAGCCACATAACTATTGAAAGTTTCTTTATTTGGCCCGTAGGATTCCCGACCACATCAAACTCGATGGGACCTTTTGATCATTATTCGGCTAAGGGTTAACTCTTTTAATTGTGTAGGACCTCTGCCTTTTTCCGTTTGGATCCGATATCCGACCCACTCTGTGAAGGAGGTTGTGAGATGAATCACCCATGTGCCTGTAAAAAATAAAATAAAGGTTAAGAACATATTTTTATAATCAACATCAAGAAACATATTTCAAATATTAATAGTGGAATAAGATTAAAAACAACTAACTTGATTAGGGAATATCAATATTCTCCATATCCCTTCATCATGATCGCGAGTAGCATGTTCATTATCCATTATTATTTCTTCATCCAAAGTAGGGATCCTTGATGAGAAAGGAGTCTCAGAAATAACAAGAGTATCATCACTACTAATTATGTTTCTTCCTTGTAAAACCACTGACCACCTTTTATGAGAGGGATCTTTAATATAAATACTTGTTTTGCTTGGCAAGCCATGATGAAAGGCTCATCTTTATAAGCTACTTTATCAAGGTTGACCAATGTAAATCCTAATCCATCAGTTTGCACACCATTATTAATATCAACCCACTTACATTTGAAAACAGGAACTCTAAAGTTAGTGTAGTCGACCTCCCAAATCTCTTCAATCACTCCATAGTAAGATATGGATGCAATAACAGGGCTTTTATCTTTGGAACTAGAGAAGTGCATGGACTCAGCCATTATCATAACCCCACAATTTTGCACAGTACTCTTCTCATCTTGGGACTTTGTATAGAAGGAAAGATTATTGATATCATATCCACTCCATTTTATGACTTGGAATGTTAGCTTATTTGCTAGCGATTTTAATGTATCAGAAGCAGTATCATCCATAATAATGGTTTCACTAAACCAACTTGGAAAGGTCTTGTTATGCTCATTCATCAACATCTTTTCGTTCATTCTAGGGTTTTGCTTCTTGATAATGTTTTGTGAGAGCATAAGTAAGGTTGAACTTCATCGGTGTTATTTAAGATATACAAATGTGCTTGAAGCACTTCCTTTCGATCTGGGATTGTAGCTTTTACACCTAGCGTACCCTTACCTCCATATCTTTCTTCATGACGAGACTTAGGAAGCCCTATAGCTTCCCCATCCTTCACATACATAGTGCAAAACTCAATAGCCTCTTCTGCAATGTACCTTTCAACAATAGATGCTTCAGGCGGTGTGGATTCTTCACATACCCTTTTAATATTTTCATGTACCGCTCAATTGGGTACATCCACCGTAAATAAATTGGGCCACACAACTTAATCTCCCTCACTATATGAACAATCAAGTGAACCATGATATCAAAAAATGAAGGAGGAAAATACATCTCTAATTGGCATAAGATAATAAAAGCTTCATTTTCCAACTCATCCAATTTCTGAGGGTCAATGGCTTTGCTACATATAGCATTAAAGAAAAAGCACAACCTGGTTATGGCTTGTCTTACATTTTCAGGCAAAATGTCACGAATAGCCACTGGTAATAGATGTTGCATCAATATGTGGCAATCATGAGACTTTAAGCCAACCAATTTCAGATCTTTCATAGAGACAAGCCTTTTGATATTTGATGAATAACCTTGTGGGACTTTGATTCCATGTAGACTCTCACATAAACTTTTTCTCTCTTCTTTTGATAATGTATGACATGCAGGGGGCAAATATGCGCGCTTATTTTCTGCTACCTGCGCATGTAACTTTTCTCGTATACCCATTTCAAACATATCTAGGCGAGATTTCACACCATCCTTTGTCTTGCCCGGTATGTTTAGAAGCGCTCCAATAACACTATCGCACACATTTTTCTCCACATGCATTACATCAATACAATGTCTTACATCAAGCTGGCACCAACATGGAAGATCAAAAAAGATTGACCTCTTCTTCCATATGTTTCTCTCAGCGGCAGTGGCTTTCTTTTGGGTCTTTCCAAAAGTAATATTGATGTCTTTCACCCGTTCATAAACTTGCTCTCCAGTTAAGGCCTTTGGAGCAACTCCATTCTCTTGCAGTCCATTAAAGACTTTCTTTAATCTACGATATGGGTGATCAGGTTTGAGAAATCTTCGATGGCCAAGGTAAACCGTCTTTTTTCCATGAATCAGTTGATGGTAACATGTGCCTTCTTCACATATAGGGCATGCTTTATGCCCCTTAACACTATATCCGCACAAGTTCCCATATGCTGGAAAATCATTTATGGTGCAAAAGATCATGGCACGCATCTTGAATAATTCATGGCTATATCCGTCAATCACATCCATGCCTTCCTCCCATAACATTCGCAAGTCTTCAATCAAGGGACGTAAATAAACATCTATGTCATTTCCAGGCTGTTGTGGGCCTGAAATCATCATAGACAACATTATGTATTTCCGCTTCATGCACAATTGAGGAGGGAGATTGTAAATTACCAACAGAACTGGCCATGAGCTATGCTTACTACTCAAGTTACCATATGGATTCATTCCATCCGTAGCAAGTCCAAGCCTAAGGTTTCTTGGCTCATTGCCAAAGTCTGGAAACAATTGATTGATTCTTTTCCACTGCAAAGAGTCAGCCGGATGACGAATCTTTCCATCACATTGCCTCTCATCTGCATGCCATCTAAGGTTCTTTGAATCTTTTGCATTAGCAAATAATCTCTTGAACCTTGGAATTATTGGAAGATACCATAAGACTTTTGCCGGAGGCCCATTTGGGCTCTCATCACAACTAGAATCACCATCCTTCACTTTGTAGCGTGATACCTGACATATGGGGCACTGATGCAATCCTTCAAACTCGTTTCTGTACAAGATGCAATCATTGGGGCAAGCATGTATTTTCTTGTATGCCATACCCATTGGACACAATATCTTCTTTGCCTCATAGTTACGATCCGGTAGTGTATTACCTTCTGGAAGCATAACTTTCAATAACTCAAGCAATTCGGTAAAACTTTTGTCACTCCACCCATTTTGTGCTTTTATCTTGAACAATTTTAATACTGCTTCCAATCGTGAGAATTGAGTGCACCCTGGATACAACGGCTTCTCCGCATCACTACACAAATGATCATATACATGTGCTCGCTGAAAAAACTCTGGTCCAACATCACGGATCATGTCTTCTAGTCGATCATCCATATCTACATCAACTTGCTCAGTTTGGGACACACTTGGCATGCTTAATGATTCACCATGCCATATCCATCTTGTATAACTCTTGCAAAATCCATCGCAAAGAACATGTTCTTCTATTTCATCCACTTTCAAACGTCTTAGGTTCACACATTTTACACAAGGACAAAAAAATATTTCAGTATTATCACGAGCATTTCTTTTAGCAAATTCTAAGAACTCTTTCACCCCATTCTCATACTCATCACTTGTGCGTAAAGCATTTATCCAACTACGATCCATATGTGCACGGACTGTTTGAGAAAGACATTAAAAGGAAGATTAAGAATCGAGTTATCAAAAGGAATATAAAAAAAATAGATAAATAAAATAAGTTAAATTTACCAAGGCTAACTACAAGCAAGTAGATCAAGTAGTTCAAGTTGTTTAAGCTAGTTTTAATCGAGCTGCTACATGGATTAAGTTGCAAGCGAATTAGTTGTGCTAGCTAGATGAATCGGTCAAGCCAATCAAATCGAATGGAGCCAAGCGAGCCTAGACTAGGTGAACTAGACATACATATGAAGCACAATCAGACAATCTGAATAGGATGGTGGGCCAGACCGACTTATATTAGGTCAACTAGATTATGTGGATGGACTAAGTGAACTGATTAGGTTGGGAAGACAAGGTACATTAAGCAAAGTCACTGAATAAGTCAAATTGCAAAAGTTAGATGGATAGAATTAGCGACTCATCATTGCTTGAGCTAATCATATCAGATAATCAAATGAATAAGATGGTTGAATTTGTTGACTAGCCATCCAAATTATATTAAGTCATCCTTTTATTGTAGATTTGGATCGAAATATATATTTTATTCATCCTTGACTATACTTAATAGGTGGAGCATAATGACGATGAAACGATCAATTCCTTTATTTTATTGAGACTCCTTTCCTTTTATTCGACTAAGTCAATTAGTTAAGCTGGGCCAATAAGGGAAGAAGAGACAAACACACAAAGGGGAAAAGGATTACTATAACACAAGGTCTAATTAATAGACAAGCATACTTAATAGATTAGATTAGATTAGATAGTCAACATAAATCAAATTATAATGAGGTGAATAAGTAAAACAAATGAGGAATATAAACAAATCCGTAAAGCTACATCGATGAGGCGATTTGAATGAATCACAAAAGTTTGGCAAGTCATGACTCTTAGTTTTAAAAATTAAGAACCTAGCAATGATAAAAGCCTCGAAAATAAACATAGGGAGAGGGAGAGGGAGATACCTTCAATGATGCTGTGACGAACGGCGAACGGCGAACGGCGAACGACGAACGACGAACGGCGACGGCGAACGGTGAGGCCAACGCGAACGGTGAGGCGTAGGCAATGAATGCGAACGGTGAGGCGAAGGCAGTGAACGCGAACGGTGAGGCGAACGAACGGTGACGCGAAGGCAGTGAAAGCGAAGGCAACGAGGTAGCGAAGGCGGCGAGGCAGCGAGGCAGCGACGGCGTGAAGGGTTTAGAGCGAATGGTTTTCCACGAATGGTTTAGAGCAAACGAATTCTCTCTTTAAAAACCATATTAATTAAATTATTTTTATAACTTTTTAAATTAATAATAGGTTGTGGTAAAATCATTAATAGCTAAAAAAAATTATTAGCAAAATAAAATTAATAGTTTTCACTAATTAGCTAAAACTTTTTAACAGAAAAAGTTTCACTAAAAGTTTTTTAACAGAAAAATAAATAAATAAAATTTATTTTTATTTTCGAATTTTATATCTTTTTAATAGCTAATAATTTTTTTTAACAAAATTAAATAAATACTTTAGTGCAACATTGAAAATATAAGACATGTTTTAAATTTTTGTAAAATTTAAAAAGTTTCATAGTTGAAAATTTTTGCGACAGTTGGCAAAACCGCCGCCATAAAGTAACTTTTTGCGACGATTTCATAAAACCGCCACTGTATGTTAACATCAGATGTGGCCGCCACGTAAATCGCTGATTGACTACAATAATTTAGCGACGGTTATCATGAAACCGCCGCTAAATTCTATTATTTTACAACAGTTGTCAAACCGTCGTAAACACTGTCGTAAAATACAAATTTTGCGGCGGTTTTATAAACCGCCGCAAACCAACCGTCGCGAAACTAACTATTTGGTGTAGTGAATTGACATGTATGACTTAATTAAGAACAAGGCATGCGCGCGAAAAACATATGACCACGGTTATTTACAAAACCATAGTCAAATATATTTTTAACACCGGTTGTTAAAAGAACCGGTGTTAAAAGTATTTTAAAGTTCAAATAATTATAACATATGACCCCGGTTATTTATAAAACCGTAGTTAAATATATTTTTAACACCGGTTGTTAAAAGAACTGGTGTTAAAAGTATTTTAAAGTTCAAATAATTATAAAAATGCCACCGCCTTTTTTTTTAACACCGGTTTTAATACAACCGGTGTTAAAAGCCGTTGTTAAAGGTCTTTTTTGTACTAGTGTGCCCAAAGTAAACGGTCAACGACCGTGGGCCTTGGAGTATGAGTCGACACAGGCTCCGAACCAAGTAAATCGACTGTGTCTTTGTGCTGTGATTGTTTTTATTTTATTTCCGCTGCGTACGTGCTCTTTACGAAAATCCGAACGATTTTCGATATTCACCCCCCCTCTATCGGTTTTCTCGATCCAACAAGGACCTGGCCCTCCAAACCAGGGTTTCATCCAACCTAGCCCTCCAAGCTAGGACCTGGCCCTCCAAGCCAGGACTTTTCCACACCTAACCCTCCAGGTTAGGAATTTTCACACCTAGCCCTCCAAGCTAGGACTTTTCCACACCTAACTCTCCAGGTTAGGAATTTTCACACCTAGCTCTCCAAGCTAGGACTTTTCACACCTAGCCCTCCAAGTTAGGACTTTTTCACACCTAACCCTCCAAGTTAGGACTTTTCACACCTAGCCCTCCAAGCTAGGCCTTTTTCACACCTAACCCTCCAAGTTAGGACTTTTCACACCTAACCCTCCAAGCTAGGATTTTTTCACACCTAACCCTCTAAGTTAAGACTTTTTCCATGCCAGCGTGCGATCTCCTGATCCACATGGACTTAATCCGAATTCTCACAACCAAACTCAAATCATAACTTAAATCGGTGTCAACACCAAAACAACAATCAGGGTCAGACTACATCAACAATCTCCCCCTTATTGTTGTTTGACAACCCGATTTAAGTTTAGGCATTAATGATCAATTGAAGGCAACCCAATTATCGTAAGAGAATCAAAGTCCTCCCCCTATAATGACCCTAAACTTAATCAATCATTCTCTCCCCCTTTGTCAAACATCGAAAAGGGTATGGTTATTAAGTTTAAACATACCTCCCCCTCAAACACGAGTCTCTCCCCAAACCCAAAATAATCAAAGGTAAATTTTTGAATTGCATATGAAAGACATATACCATAAATGTATCATGGCAATAATGTATATGCATCATACGGCAATAAGTGTGAATTGCACATGAAAACATATACAGAAATATATCATGGTCAAACATGTATATGTTTCATATGACAAGTAAGGAATGCAGCTGTATCAGACACATAATCCTGATTGGTCTCCGTGACCGATCAGGTTCATTAATTATTTGATACAGAAATATTTCTTGTTAGTCTGGGGAGCGATCAGATTTCAAAAAAAATTTCTGAAACTCTGATACGTTTCTGATCAGACTGCATTAACAATTGGCATTCCATAACAGGGGTGTAGACTCTATTGATATTCGTCATTACAGAAAAATTGTTGAAACACGACATTAAGAACAAGAGTCATGACTTAACAAACTCTTTCTTATGAATTTGAACATTCCAACATAGGTTTGTATCAAATCAGCATTTTAATACTTGATGTTTCAAAAAAATTTCTAAGAATCAAGGGTCTTAAAAATTCCTACCCTTCTTTGAACACTTGAACAAACTTGTACTCACTTAGTACCAGGTTTGTACCAATGGAGGATCAAGTATATTTCAATTATACTTGGTTTGTATCAGATTTGTGTGTATCAGTATGATCAGGTAATCTGATACAACTTGATTGTTAGAATTTAATGACCCGAATTCTGTTTAATCTGTTAAGATTTATTAGATATTTTCTTATTAATATATTAATTAACAGATTCTTTATAAATCTGTTAATTAACAGTTTTGTTATTAATTTTTATTTGACTAGGTATTCTAAGGTCCCTATAAATTATGTATCTCATAGACAAGTTGAATCAATCAATCAAGAAAGCTTTTTGGTTATCTCTTCTTTCTTTTCTCTACCTCTCCTTTTCTCTACTTCTCTTTACTTTATTATGGTATGAGAGTTGTAGACTTTGTATTCAGTCGTTCTTAGAGATTTTTCCTCCTCTGCCCGTGGGTTTTTTCCCGTCAAGGATTTTCCACGTAAATTTGATGTGTTCTCTATTATTCTTATTGTCGTTTTTCCGTTCTAATCTCGTAACAAGTGGTATCAGAGCCAAGTTGGTTTTGAGGATTTCAAACGGGATTAATGACAATGATAAGCATGAAGTATGATATTTCTCTTTTGGGTCGCAACACCAGATTTACACTGTGGTAGGTTAAGATGCGAGCGGTGCTAGCCCATATGGACTTAGACGACGCACTGTTCGGGGTAGACAACATGCCCTCGTCATGGACAAAGGAGGAAAAGGAACGTAAGGATCGAAAAACTCTATCTCATATCTACCTTCACCTATCGAATGAGATTTTACAGGATGTTTTGAAGGAGAAATCCGCTGCTGCATTATGGCTAAAACTGGAGCAGTTGTGCATGAGAAAAAGTCTTACGAGCAAACTGGGTCTGAAACAATGTTTGTATTCTCATCGGATGGCAGAAGGTACGTCGTTAAGAGATCACTTGACCGTGTTTAAGGAAATTGTCTCTGACTTAGAGGCTTTGGAGGTCAAATATGACGATGAAGATTTAGCATTGATCTTACTGTGTTCTTTACCCTCGTCATATACGGCTTTTCGAGATACTATTTTATATAGTCATGATACTCTTACTTTGAATGAAGTTTATGATTCATTATTCTCAAAAGAGAAAATGAAATAGCTTGTCGAAGAATCTGAGACTCAGAGTGAGGGTCTTATTATTCGAGGAAAGACTCAGGAAGAAGACTCTGATGGTAATATCAGGGGCAGATCGAAATCCAGAAATAGCGATAAGATATGTAATTATTGCAAGAAGAAGGGTCACATCAAATCTGAATATTATAAGCTGCAGAATAAGAATAAAAGGGCAGGTGAAAATTTGAAGGAGAAACAATCAGAGAAGTCTGGTGAGGCTGATGTTGTCGAAAATTACAGTGATGGTGAACTTCTCGTTGCCTCTGATGCTGATTTGAAGAAGAGTGAGGAATGGATTCTTGATTCTGGTTGTACGTTTCATATGTGTCCCAATCGGGACTGGTTTTCAACATATGAAACAGTTTCGAGTGGTGTCGTTTTGATGGGCAATAATACATCTTGCAGAATTGCTGGTATTGGTACGGTCACAATTAAGATGTTTGATGGTGTCATTCGGACACTTGGTAATGTGAGGCACGTTCCTGATTTGAAGAGAAATATGATCTCTTTGAGTGTTCTTGATTCTAAAGGATACAAGTACACTGGTGAAGGTGGAGCTGTGAAGGTCAGTAAAGGGTCTCTTGTTGTGATGAAGGGACTAAGGAGAACCGCCAGTTTATATGTTCTGCAGGGATCCACAGTAATAGGTAATGTTGTCGTCACAAGGTGATATGGATAAAGAAGATCACTTACGGAAAGCTTGTAAGGAAGCTATTTGGCCGAAATGACTCTTTAGTGACTTAGCAAAGACTTACAGATTACTACAGTCTTTTGTGATAGACAGAGTGTTATTTTCCTCACGAAGGATCAGATATTTCATGAGAGGACAAAGCATTACTTGGACTTGGTTAATGCTAGATGCTGAGATTTGCCTGTGGGACTTTTGTGAAAAAGGTGGAGAATGTTCATTTGAAGATTTGTGGAATTCGCGTCAAGGTGGAGATTGTTAGAATTTAATGACCCGAATTCTGTTTAATCCGTTAAGATTTATTAGATATTTTCTTATTAATATGTTAATTAACAGATTCTTTATAAATCTGTTAATTAACAGTTTTGTTATTAATTTTTTATTTGACTAGGTATTCTAAGGTCCCTATAAATTGTGTATCTCATAGACAAGTTGAATCAATCAATCAAGAAAGCTTTTTGGTTATCTCTTCTTTCTTTTCTCTACCTCTCCTTTTCTCTACTTCTCTTTACTTTATTAGAGAGTTGTAGACTTTGCATTCAGTCGTTCTTAGAGATTTTTCCTCCTCTGCCCATGGGTTTTTTCCCATCAAGGGTTTTCCGCGTAAATCTGGTGTGTTCTCTATTATTCTTGTTGCCGTTTTTCCGTTCTAATCTCGTATCATTGATGAAATGGGATCTGACTGAGGAGTAGTCTGATACCTCTGATCAGTGTTGATCTGATCGGTCACCGGAGTCCTGATCGGTCGGTGGACTGATCAGGTCTGATACAGAATGTTTTCTGAAACTGATCAGTTTCAAAAATAAGTTCGTTTCAACTCTTAATCACTCTAATCCCTAATTCAATCAGATTTACTCCGTAAATGAGTTCCATTAACCATAATTCATTTAATCAAAACAAGCAATCTGATTTGGGACCCTTAACTAGGCTTCATTTCATATCAATAATCAAGAATTTCTATGGATTAAAGTAGCAACACTAGGTTTGAATGATCAGTTATGTTCTAAGTATGTTCTTGTTTATTCCTAACAATCTTGATAATCCAATCTACACTTAAGTACTGATACCTTAGTGATCCAATTAATATTAGGCATATGGATGACATTAGGTTTGATATCAGTCAAGTGGGAAAACAAAACAAATCATGGAACTTGAAACATCATGAACTATGTGAGCATGCTGTTCTTAAACAAAATTGGTGTCATACATTAAGGTTAATCACACAAACAGTAAATCATGACATATTCAACTAAGTTCACCTCCAAAATATTAAGAAAAACTTAAGCCTAAACCTTAAGCTCATGTTCTTTGTTTGGTGATGTCTTATTAGTACAAACTATATGTTAATCCTTGTTCTTTAGTATGCATTCATGTTGTATAACATATACAAGAAAATGGACTCTTTAGGCTTGACATAAGGCATATCATAAACCATGAATTGCAGGAAAACATAAATTGTAACAATAAACCTAATTATCCTAAACAATCCATGGCAAGAGTAAGTTATGTGTCAACCTAAACCATTCATGTGAATATTTTTTTCCTCAAAACTTGTTTATTTATTTTGATGCAAGGATATACTATCATTCGTTGCATGATAAGTTTCCTTATTGCCCAAATGAGATTTCATAAATCACTAGCCAAGGGATCATCTTGTTATAAGAACTAAGACAATGAAGCTCAAAGCATTTAATTCGAATTTTTCATAACCAACCATGTGAATGACAATTTTTTTCTTGGCCATGGGTTTGGAGCACCAAATATCAACCTCCCATGTTGATAGATGCTCCCCCTTAAATAATGCTTATACAATTCGAAATATGGAAGTTTTAGGTACCCAAATTTTGGGACCTAATGAACCTTCAAGTAAAGACTTTGGCACCCATGCCTTAGTCAATTTCTTTCTACTTTTTGAACCCTAGAATCATTTTGTGCTCTAAATTGGGTCCTTGACATTAATGATACAAAGGTTGGTTCTTTAGGTCGGTAACCTATACCGGCCTTGTTGTAAACTGCCTTTTGGGAGTTTAGTATCATGTCTAAGGTTTTGGAGCTAGTTGAGAATTTCTCAAGAATACTCTTGAGATTTTCAACTTCGCTCTTTAAGTCCTTATTTTCATTCTAAGGGTCTTAACATGCAAGTCATCAATTACCTCATCCTTAGAGGTTTTTAAATGTTCTACTTTCAATTTCAAAGATTTAACTTTGGCCTTAAATTTCTTAAGCATGTTTGTCAAGCAAACTAGTGTTCTATAGTACTTATCCAACTCGGGAGAGATTACCTCTTCATCATCCGAAGATGATGAAGGCGCGGTTGAGGAGCTTGATTCATTGTCACTCTCCTTGGATGACTCTTCTAAGGCCACGAGAGCCACGTGTACAGTGGCTTTCCTCCTCCTTGTCATTCTTCTTTTTCTTTTTGTCACCTGCCACTAAAGCAAACCCTTTCTCTTTTAGGCTTGTGTTAGAGATCTCGTGTAGCTCCATCTCGCAAAATAAATCCTCTATCTTAACAAAAGATAAGTCCTTGGAAACCTTGTAAGCATCCACCATGGATGACCACAAGGCGTTCCTAGGAAAAGCTTTAAGAACATACCTTACTAGGTCTCGATTTTCTACCTTTTCATTGATGGAGTGAAGACCGTTGAGGATTTCTTTAAAATGACCATGAAGTATACTCACAGTTTCATCTTCTTCCATGGACAGATTTTGAAGTTGGCTGAGAAGAAGGTCCTTCTTGACTGTCCGTGTATCTTGAGTTCCCTCATGGAGCTCAATGAGTTTGTTTCATAGGTCTTTGGCCGAAGTGAAGGGGCCAACCTTGATTAGCTGCTCTTTGTTCATCCCACATTGCAAGGTGACAACAGCTTTGGCATTGGCTTCCCCCTTTTTGATTTGCTCAGTCGACCACATGGAAAAGTCTAGATCTTTTCCCTCAATATCCTTTGGAGGAGAGAAACCTTCCTTCACTGAGAACCACATACTCATGTTTGTCTTCAAATAAAATTTCATCCTTGACCTCCAATACAGAAAACCTGAACCATCCAAGATTAGAGGTCTGTTTGTGTTGAACTCTTCTCTTTCCATGGCCATCGTTGAAGCTCTCGGATGTTAAGCCGCTTGAATAGCGCCCCAAGCTCTGATAGCACTTGTTGGTGCTTGGATGGCTAGAGAGGGGGGGGGGTGAATGTAGCTAGACACAAAAATGGCTCTCACTTTTGAACTTCTACACCTAGGGTTAGTAGCACAGCAGAAGCAATACAATGTATGACAGCAAAAACAAAGTGCAGAAACTAAAGACAAACCAAAACGCTAACAAAGAGGATTAAAAGGTTCAGGGATAACTTGCCCCTACTCCTTGGCGTGCCCTTAAGGTGGGCGATCCCTTGATCGTCGGCAGATCAAGCCCCGGAAAATCTTGATAGAATGCAACCTTCTTCCCAGTGGAGTAACCTCTCCACAGCGTTTCAAAATAAATGAAGTATTAAGTACAGGAAACACAAGAAGGAATCTTACTGAGCACTAAGAACCGCAAGAACACAAGCGAACTCCTCACCGAGCTCCACTCAGCACAGATCTCACGCAAGAACTCCCTTCTTCGTGTCTTCTCGCTGATGGACTCGCTAAGCTCCTTGTTTCTTCCAAGTGCTCAAGTAACAAAAGGTTGCTCAAGATTCACAGTTGCTTGCTCAAGAGATGGATCAAAGTTGTCGCAAGAACACTAGAGTTGTAGCCGAAGGAAGGACTCTCCAATTCTCCACTTCTCAGGACTTTTAAGCAGCTGGCCTCTGCAGCTCACATCGCCAGCCACCAGATGCTCCACTGCCACTGCCCAGCTACCCTGACCTCTCCTGGACTCCCTGAGCTCTCTCAGCCGAGCCCCAGTCGAGCCCCAGGTCTGTTGCCAGCAGCCTCAGCGTCCGTTGCAACCTAAGAAGAAGAAACAAACAAACCTGCTCCAGGGAAAGACTCACATTGACTCTCCTTGAGTGTTTGAATTCATTCCTGTCACATGCACACTTAGTCAGATCATTAGAGCAGCAAATCAATAGAGGATCAAAAATCAGAAGACTCTGAACAAGTATCAGTAGCATATCGGCAGAAATCAGAACACGATCAGAGCTCTGACAGCGCTTTTGAATTAAAGTTGTCAGCTACTGATCGGTCACCGGACCGATCAGAGGGACTCCTGATCGGTCACCAGACCGATTAGGATGGGTTCAGACCGATCAGGCTCCAACCTGATCGGTCCCCAACGTGTAATCAGAAATCGCGACTTCTCCGGGATCGATCACCAGACCGATCCCAAATCGTGGATCGGTCACCAAGCCGATCCACCTCTTTGCAGAGTGATTTCCCAGCTTCGCAGTCCAAACATCCTGATCGGTCCCCAGACCGATCAGTGTGTGGCCTGATCGGACTGGTGACTGATCAGGCCACTCTCCGACCGATCAAGCTTCATCCTGATCGGTTGTAGTGAGAAGCTCGCGACAATTAATCGTTCACCAGAACGATTTGAATAGTATCCCTGATCGGTCACCAGACCGATCAGGAGCCGAACAGAAAGTTTTCCAAAGTCTCTGTATGCTCCCTGATCGGGCACCAGACCTATCAGGCATAGCTGGATCGGTTACCAGACTGATCTACGAGTGAACTTCGTGCCAACTTCCCTGATCGGTCACCAGACCGATCCAGGCAAGATCAAGTCCACTCTAAGTCAAAAGAACGGGCTCTCAACCTTCTCTGACTCGTGCTCAGTCCCTCAGACCAAGACTCCATGCCCAATCTCACTCACCGGGACTTCAACCTAGCTTCCCAAGCTAGGACCTAGCCCTCCAAGCTAGGACCTGACCCTCCAAGCCAGGTTTTCATCCAACCTAGCCCTCCAAGCTAGGACCTGGCCCTCCAAGCCAGGACTTTTCCACACCTAACCCTCCAGGTTAGGAATTTTCACACCTAGCCCTCCAAGCTAGGACTTTTCACACCTAGCCCTCCAAGCTAGGACTTTTTCACACCTAAACCTCCAAGTTAGGACTTTTCACACCTAGCCCTTCAAGCTAGGACTTTTTCACACCTAACCCTCTAAGTTAGGATATTTTACACCTAGCCCTCAAAGCTAGGACTTTTTCACATCTAACCCTCCAAGTTAGGACTTTTCACACCTAACCCTCCAAGTTAGGACTTTTTCACACCTAACCCTCCAAGTTAGGACTTTTCCCATGCCAGCGTGTGATCTCCCGATCCACCTAGACTTAATTCGAATTCTCGCAACCAAACTCAAATCATAACTTAAATCGGTGTCAACACCAAAACAACAATCAGGGTCAGACTGCATCAACACCCACTTCTTATACGGAGGAAGCCGCCTGCATGAATGCAATAGGGGCAAGACACGTGGAAAGTAAGAAACTGTCACATCAGGGCAACACCAGAGAACAATCATCTGGCGTGAGCCAGCTACAGCGGCGCACGTCAGTAAGAGGTCGTGAAGAGAGTCGTTGAAGTGCATGGCGATGGGGCATTCACGAAAGGACCTTGTCGCCATCAAAGAGCGTCATGCGCCTTTATAACAGATGGACAGTATCATTGCGGTACCTCGAAAGCCATAGAAAGCTTTTGGGAAGGACAAACCCAAAACGGGGATTTCCTTGAGACCCGGGGCAAATTCTACAATCCTAGAACCTCGTATAACTACCAAAGAAGCAATAACGGGTGCAAGGACCCACTGAAACATAGCTTCTTCATCGCCACACTAGTCCAATCAGTCAGCAACACTTCCTTCGATCAGACCTGAAGCGAGGGACTTGTGATGAGGTTGAATAGCTCTTAGCAGGACACGTGGGTTGAAGAAGCTGGGCGACAAGATTTGGCGAGTCCAAGTGACTCCCCTTTCAAAGCTCCCGGGACCCTCTCGGGAAGAGGAGCCTCCAGGGCCCCTCGTGGTAAACACGCCCTGAAAATAGATTAGAAAATCCCTCCTGGGATCACCCCGGGAAGTCGGGTCTCGAGACCACCTCGGGGAAGCGGAGCGCCCGCAACCTCCCGGTCCAGAAGACCTCGAGATCACCTCGAGGAAGTGGAGCCCCAGCAACATTCGACCTCAAGTAACAACCCCCCCTTTTTTTCTCGGATCTATGGATAAGAATCCCCACTATCGCGGAGTCATCATGACCCTTAAATATAGCAACGGGTCACGCTTAATGACGGCGTGGACCGTTTCAAATATTATCCTATAACCGACAAAGGGGGGACATGACATAGATCATGGGATGCACCAAGACAGCCGTGACAGATATAAAAGGTATTCCAACCCCTCCGGTAAAGGTGTTATGCATTCTCTGCTACTCATACGTCTTTCTGCCTAATACTTTTCCTATCCATCGAGACACTGACTTGAGCGTCAGAGTGGGCTCCGCCGAACAACCTCCGGCGTATTCCCCTAACGTTCGTGTTGATCTCACAGGGCATGGAATGCCTCTCCTAACGTCAATATCCGTGTGGGCTGAACCCTGATGACTGGCCGTCGACGTTGATTCCTTCCGGAACAATACTAATTCTTTATTAAAATAATCTGGAACTTGAGACATTTAAAACCGTGGCTAGAATTAGTTGATCGTGCTCCTACCTCATTTATGTGAGTGCCTCGAGGTTTCGTCTCTAACTTCAGTGCTTGTTACCACATTTTAGCGTAATGATGAGATTCAACTTGAGTAATTGTCATTGAACTTTGCCCTTGAGCAACTTCAGTTTCGATTTAGAGGGCTTCCAACTTATGCATTGAATGATTGAATCTCTCGTAGACATACATATAAGTGTATCATACATTTTCGAGTCTAGATTCGGGTTGTCCAATGCCAAAGATTATATAACATTTTATTATATCAAAATCTAATCTCTTAATGCCTATAGGTTGAAATTAATACTAAGATTATGTTTGATTTATCTGTTTTTGGATTTCAATTTATGAGAAATATGATTTTCTAAAAAATTATATTTAGTTTGTATTTTTCAACCTTTTTCTAAAAGAAAAAGACAAATTTTTCTGAAAAAAATAAAAAATATCTAATCTTTGGTTTGTCTATTTTTCATTTTTATTTTTAGAGAAAATATGATTTTTTGAAAAAGGATATTTAGTTTGTATTTTTCATCTCTATTTTCTAGAAGAAGATATATGAAAAATTAAAAAAATAGGATTTTTTTAGAATATGAAAAGGAAAATGATACAAATAAAACCTTATTTTTAAAATTTGAGAAAATATGATTTTCTAAAAATTAGAAAAAAAAACCCCTCAAACTAAACACAATTTTCTACGTCGTCCATGGAGTCCTATCAAGTTGTGCAATATAGTTATGGACAAATTAGACGTTGATGATGCAAGATGACCAACCATTTGACCAGTTCAGCAATGCCAACTTTCCACAGCAGTACAATTCAACGTTATCTTTAAGGTCCAATTACTTGAAACAAAAGACACGAGAAAGAAAATAGGAGCAAAAGAAATCAGAAAAAAAAATAATCCACTATCACAGATCTTTTAGATGTAAAACAAAGTGCATGACTTAGAGCATCTCTAATCTCCAATATAAAATTTTTCAAACCTTTATAAAATAAAATAATTTTTTTAAAAAAAAAATTTGAATGAGCTTATGAAAAGGTGAGATTTAGGGTTTCTAGTTAAACTTTTTTTTTTTAAGGATCATAAAAAATAAATTTAAATAATTAATTATAATATTTTAATTCATAAATAAATAGCGTTGATCAAAATAATATTTCTTTTTTTTTTAAAATAAATTTATTTGAAAATTTAAAAACACATAAATTATTATAATTAAATTAAAAATTCATAAGTTAATTAAATATTAAATGAAAATTCTAGTTTTAATTAAATTAAAAAACATATTAATAAATGTATTAATTATAAATAAATTAAATTAAAGATCATAATTATTTAAACTATTAAATGAAGTTATAAATTAAATTAAATTATAACTCTTAAATAAATTTATTAAGAATAATGATTGGGAGAGTGAAAATGGGAGAGTGAAAACCATAGTGAATGACGTGACACCTTGCATGCACGATCTTCGACGGGTTCACCGTGCCCCCAGGGTATAGTTTGATTCGAGGCGGCGGTCGAAGACCGTCGATGGTGTATAAGCAGGGGCGTAGCGACATTGGGGCGTGGGGGGTGCGACCGCCCCCCCTGATTTTTGGTGAAAAAAAATTAATATTATGAAAAAAAAATTAAAAAAGAGTTAGTTATAAAGTTTAAAAATTTCTGGGCTTTTTTAGAAAAACCCAATGAAAACCTTTTCTCTCTTTGATTTTTTGTTTTCTCTCACGCTGTTTCTCAGTTCTCACACTCTTGTTTTTTCACGCAGCCATCTGGGTTTTTTCACGCTGCCGCCGTCGATGATATTTTTCTCCTTCTTAAAATTTTTTTCCCCATTCTCCCATCGAACCTATTTTTTTTCCTTCTCCCTTTTTCTCTTTTCTTCTTCTAATTCCCTTTCTTTTTTTCTTTATCTGAAATTGTGCTTCCTCCCCGAATTTTCATTTTATTTTTTTAATCCTAATTTTACCCTAAAAATCTTCCGTCGCATATTGTTTTCATTGTCAACTCATCCACGTCGTTGTCGTGGCACACCGCAACCATTCGTCGTTGCTAGCACCGTTGTCGTTTGCTACTAAGGCTATCATCATCACTTCGTCGGCGCTCCACAACAAATGTTTTTTATTGAGGTAAAATTTTCTTACTTGATTTTTTCCCTTTACTGATTTAAGTATTTAAAAAATTTATAGTGTTAATTTTACATATATTTATGATTTTATTTGCTAGTCAAGTATGTCAAATGTTTACAGATATATTACAATCTTCCGTTCATTTGATGTTTGATTTGTTATATTAATATGATTAATTTTATTGACAATCAAATTTGATGTTTGATTTATTAATTTATTGAATTCGTCCCCTCTTATTAAAATTCCTGGCTACGCCACTGTGTATAAGCGATAATCGAACATGTGTATGTAAAATGTCACGTCATGTCATGTCATGTCATGCCACATCATTCACTATGATTTTCACTCTCCCTATCATTAAAAATTATAAATAAATTAAATTAAAGATCATAATTATTTAAAATATTAAATGAAGTTATAAATTAAATTAAATTAAATTATAACTCTTAAATTAACTTATTAATTAAAAATTATAAATAATTAAATTAAGGATCATAATTATTTAAAATAATAAATGAAAAATATATTTTTAACTAAATTAAAAATCATTAATTTGTTAATCTATTAATTAAAAATTATCAATAAATTAAATTAAATATTATAATTATTTAAAATATTAAATGAAAATTATATAAAGATATTAAATGAAAAAATAATAAATAAATAATATATATGATTTGTATATAGGGTTCATAAAAAAAATTATATTGAGTTTTTATAGAGGTTTTTTGACTCTACATGTAGAGAATAATAAATTTTTATATTTATGATATGGTATTGAATATTGATATAACTATATTAGCAATTATAAAAAACTTTATTAAGAGTTTTAATCGAAATTCCCTTAGCTCAACTAAGGGCACCCACCGTGGGATCTCCCCACCTTTTTGGTCCTTCAGAGATCCCACTATGACGTGGCACTAACGAAGGAGCTCCCTCCCAATGGAGCTGCTCCCTCATGTTTTTTTATATTAAAATATTTTATTATATATATATATATGATATTAATTTAGATTAATAAATTAAAAATTTTATAAAAAATAGATTCTTTATATTTTATAAAAATTTAATTATATATAAAATAAAATAGGAATAAAATATGAGAAATATATATAATGAAAAGTGTGAGACCCATGAAAGAGTTGTTGAGAAGTTTTTTTTATAATGGAGAGATGTATGAGATTTTTTTACTTTTGATGTGGGGCAGATGTGACAACGAAGGAGCTCTCGGAGAGTTCCAACCACTATGAATGCCCTAATTAATGCATGGCGAGGTCTTCTCGACTGATTGGTATTTTCTCTTGCAGTAAACTTTTGAGAGGAGGATTGATTTGACGAGGATTGTTAAGTCAGTCCAGATCCTTTAGCAAATCATAACTTTTTAGTAGGAGCGCCATGGAATTAAAAAAAATTAATGAGATTGGATAATAAAACTTGGATGATCGGTTTGCCTCATAAAAATTTTTCATCGACCATCAGGGTAAATCAGGAAGGACTTATGGTAGATGGTTCAGAAGCCAACGTCCCACGATTGCTAAAGTAAGTTCGTTTGATGATAAAATTTTCAAAATAGCAAGCCATCAATGTATCTTCCAACTAAAGGCCTTTTGTTGCCCCATGGATTGACATGATTAATATTTATATGGATATTTATTTTAATAGGTCTGGGAGTTAATGGGTACAGAATATTTTATAGCCATCTAATCTTCTTCATACAAAGGGCCACTATTCTAGGACGATATATATTGAGAACGGTGATTGTTCGACAAATTTAATTCGTATTCAAAAAAGCATTGTTCTCAATATATTCGGTCAAATTGACATTTAAGGTCATGGATATAATCAGGATAACTAGTTGAACTAATAGGAGCTAGTTTCATGTTAATCCGAAATTATTTGATCCATCAGTCAATTTAGGACAAAATCGATTAATGGACCAAATATCCTCGGATTGTCATGAAATTAGTTCCTATGTGTTCCGTCTAGTTCTTCTGATTATATTCATACCCTCAAACGTCAAATTGACTCATATATTGAAAGAAGTGATTTTTTGAACACGAATGTGCTCGAAAAATCTAATTCATGTTTCAAAAATCACTGTTCTCAATATATTGAGTCAAATTGACATTTGAAGACATGAATATAATTAGGAGAACTAAACGAATGCATATGTATTACTTTCATGTCAATCCGAGATCGTTTGGTCTATTAGTCGATTTTAGGCAAAATCAGTTGATGAATCAAACATTCTCAGATTAATATAAAACTAGTTCCTATGTGTTCGTCTAGTTCTCCTGATTATATCCATTTCCTCAAATATAAATTGACCCAATATATTGAGAGCAGTGATTTTTTGAATATGAATATGTTTGAAAAAACTAATTTATATTTTAAAAATCACTACATAAAATCGGCTGATAGACTAAACGACCTTGAATTCATATGAAACTAACTCTTATATGTTTATCTAATTCTCTTGACTCAGATTCATATGAAACTAACTCTTATATGTGTTGGTGCTTGGATGGCTAGAGAGAGGGGGGGGAATGTTGCCAGATACAAAATTCTTTGATCTTTTAAAACTTCTGCACTTAGGGTTAGCAACAGCAGCGGAAGAAAATAATACAAGTATAAATGCAGAAATGAAAAACAAACCAAAATGCTAAAAGGATCGTTTACAAGGTTCGGGGATAACTTGCCCCTACTCCTTGGAGTGCCCGTGAGGTGGGCGATCCCTTGATCGTCGGCAGATCAAGCCCCGAAAAATCCGGATATCAAATGGAACCTCCTTCTCGATGGGAAACCTCTCCACAACAGTTTCAACAGAGTAATGAACTTAAGAGCAGTGAAACAAGGAGACTTACTGAGCACTAGGACAGAAAGAACACAAGAGCTCTACACCAACCAACCACCACAAACCTCACGCAAGAACTCCCAGCTCTTCGTGTCTGCTTGCTGATGGACTCGCCAAGCTCCTTGTCTCTTCCAAGTGCTCAAGAGTACGATGAAAGTTGTCGCTCAAGTGATTCACAGTTGATTGCTCAAAGAGATGGATCAAAAAATCATTCCGAGACTTCTTCGCCACAAGCTTTAAGTCTCTGCCCAAAACCCAGGTTACAGGCGCGCCTCTGCAGCTCCCAGCTGCTCACCAGCTCGTCTGCAACAGCCTCAGCTACTCCTAATCTCTTCTGGACTCACTGAACTCTCCTCATCCAAGCCCAGGTCAGCTCGTCAGCTTCCCAGCCGTTGCCAGCCCGCGTTAGACGTCCGTTGTAACCTGAGAACAGAAAACGTCCAAACTGTCGTAGCAAAATACTCCAGTTGACTCTCCTTGAGTAACCCCTGAGTTACCTGCACACTTAGCAGATGATTAGCATAGCATATCAAATGAAATCAGCAGGTAGCAGAGAAAATACAGAGCTAAGCAGATGCTATCAGAACGTCTGACAGCGATTTCAAATTAAAGTTACAGCTACTGATCAGTCACCGGACCGATCAGAGTGAACCCTGATCGGTCACCAGGCCGATCAGGATAGGCCCAGTCCGATCAAGCTCCAACCTGATCGGTCCCAAGTGAGAAACCCGAAATCGCGACTTCTCATGATCGATCACCAATCGATCCCAGGTCGTGGATCGGTCACCAGACCGATCCACCCCTTTGCAGAGTGTTTTTCCAGCTTCGCAGCCAAAACCCACTGATCGGTCAGCAGACCGATTAGGTTGTGGCCTGATCCATCTGGGACCGATCAAGTCACTTCCTGACCGATCAGGTTGAAGCCTAATCGGTTATAAGAAGAAACTCGCGACATTTGATCGTTCACCAGAACGACCTGAAGGTCTCCCTGATCGGTCACTAGACCGATCAGGAGCCGAACACAAAAGCTTCTATTCTCTCCCTGATCGGTCACCAGACCGATCAGGAGCAGAACAGAAGTCAAACAGCGTCTCTGTTCGCTCCCTGATCGGTCACCAGACCGATCAGACTTCTCTGGATCGGTCACCAGACCGATCCACGAAGGAAGTCCGTGTAGGACCGGTGCCGTCGATAGAGGGGGGGTGAATATCGATCGTTCAAAACTTCGTAAAACTATCGTTTGTTCTGGACACAGAGTTAGTAGCAGCGGAAAAGCAATAGAACGAGCGAACAAAACAAAAGACAGTTTACATGCGGGATTTATTTACTTGGTTCCCGACTCCCCAGGGTCAGTACGTCCAAGGCCTATGAACTCGGCATGAGTCCACTATTGGTCTCCTTTCCGAAATTTTCGGAGGCGGAGAAACCCGTCTTACAGTACAATAATTGCAATCATAAATATAGAAATTCAATTGTAGTATAATTAAAGCGAACCGAACAGAACAAGTTTGAAGCTCGACCGATTTGGACCTCCGAAGTGCCGCGCACATCCTCCTGGAACCTCCCGGTCGTAGAGCCTCGTCTTTTAGCGTGTTGTCGTTGGTCAAAGTGATCAGAATGGTACTTCGTAGTTGTTTTTGAAGCAGAGGGGTCGAAGCCCATTATATAGGCCTCCTGGGGCGCCCTGGACGTTGGGGGCGCCCCGATAAACCCGGTCAAACCTTATCCCCGCGTCGAACACTCCGCAGCTGATAAAACCTTTGACCAGGGCACCCCGGACCTCCCGGGCACCCTCATGAGGGCTTATCTGTGTTTCGGACTCGAAACTGCAAAAACAGCTTTGAACCCGGGCGCTCCGGACGTTCCGGGCGCCCCGCTTGAAGCCTATTCTGCGTAACACACCAAACTGCCATTTTGCTTCATTAGCTTGGGCGCCACCAACACTGGGGGCGCCCTGGATGCATGGGGGCGCCCCCAACACTGGGGGCGCCTTGCTTCAGGGCCTCCAACAGGTTGCTTTGTCTTCCGATCTTGGTACCTGCAAGATACACAAACACAACGCACATATACATATAATATTAGCCATAGGGACTTGGTTCTGACTTCGGATTTGCACGAAACCCTAGGTCGAACCGGCACAAGTTCCCATCCCCGAGAACTTGCCCTTCACCTACTCCTTTCAGGAGACGGTTGCCACCCAGCCCTTCAGGTGGACTTTTGCTTAGCTTTCGATACTTCCGGACCTCGAGACGCCCAAACCCTGACCCGTCTCTACTCCTGTCCTTAGTCATCACTCAACTAAGTTGCTCAGTCCCTTAGACCAAGACTTCATTTCCTAGCAGTCCTTCGCCAGGTGCCTAGCAGCCCTTCGCTAGGTCTTCTAAGCCTAGCATCCCTTCGCTAGGTGCCTAGCAGCCCTTCGCTAGGTCTTTATTCCCTAGCAGTCCTTCGCCAGGTGCCTAGCAGCCCTTCGCTAGGTCTTCTATGCCTAGCATCCCTTCGCTAGGTGCCTAGCAGCCCTTCGCTAGGTCTTGGGGTTTCAGTACCTAGCAGCCCTTCGCTAGGTGCCCAGCGGCCCTTCACTAGGTCTTAGGATACCTAGCAACCCTTCGCTAGGTGCCTAGCAGCCCTTCGCTAGGTCTTAGGGTTTCGATACCTAGCAGCCCTTCGCTAGGTGCCTAGCAGCTCTTCGCTAGGTCTTAGGGTTTCGATGCCTAGGTTAACTAGGACTTTTCTTCAGCTTAGGTTACTTCTCCTTTGCTCCCCTTTGTCTGTTTATTGTATTATTGACTTAAGTATATTGTCAAACATTAAAACACTTAAAGGAGAACATCATTGATGCAACTTACACCAACAATCTCCCCCTTTTTAATGTTTGACAATAACTTAAGTTAGATTGGTTGAAGGGGCTAACTTACTATCCTTGGGAAAAAATAAAAAGATAATATAAGTTTTGAAACTATATTTTTGATTTTGGGGAGAAAATTTTTCTAACATTTCTAACTTAAGTACACCTCTCCCCCTTGGTCATACATAAAAAAAAATTAAAAAAGAACTTGCACCAACAATGAAAAATCTGTGGTACTTTTTGAAAATATTTAGTGCAAATTTTTGAAAGCATTGTATTTTGAATGATATATTACTTTTTTTTTAAATGCATAATTTTGAAAAATATGCTATGTACTTTGAAAAGTACTTTGGAAAATGCATAACTTTTGAAAGAGTGATATTTTGGAAAATATAAATATTATGCATATTTTGCAAGTACTAACTATTTTTGAAAGATATGAGACTTTGAAAACTATAGGTAATTTTTTGAAAAGTATTATGCATTTTGAAAATATACTATTTTACTTGACTTCGTTTTTTTCCAGTCTGACACAATCCTAGAAAATCTTGTTAACTACAAGAGCATTTTCCTAAGTGTCCTGGAAAATTTTCAAACTCAAGTAAATATAAAAATAATTTCATAAGTCACATAACTTCTAAAAAATAGAATAATAGGATGTAAGTATATTTTGAAAAATGTGTAAATTTTTGAAGTCATAATACTTGATTTGGTTTATCTTCCAGTCTGACACAATCATAGGAAACCTTGTTGATTACAAGGATATTTTCCTAAGTGTTCTGGAAGATTTTCCAAACTCAAGATATTATTTCAAATTAATCAAAAACCAGATGAATTTTTGAAAATAATAGTATAATTTTTTTATTAAGAAATTGATAGTATTTTGAAAGAATACTTATGTTTTCAACAGGATTTGAAAATACCGCGCATGAAAACATTTGAAATATTCAATAATTCTTTTAATTTGACCTCCCCCTAAACTTGACCCAGTCCTGGGAAGCTTGTTGATCACAAGTACTCTTCCTCTGAGTCTTAAGGTTTGATTCAAGTCAAAGGAATTATCTGATAATTTCAAAACATTTAATTACACAAAAACTTTTTCAGAAGTTTGATTTAGACTCCCCCTAAATTTGACACATCCTAGGAGTCCTTGTAGATTATGAAGTGGACCTTCCTCTGTGTCATTAGGGTTTATCAAAATCAAACAGGACAAAGCACGCTTTTGGAATGTATTTTGAAATTAAGGTAATTTATCCGATATAGTTTTCGAAAAACATAAGTAATAGTGTTTAAAGCCCAGTTTTCGAAAACCGTTTTAAAAGACAGTGGTTTTTCAAGAATAATTTTTGAAAAAGAATAAACCACTCCCCCTGTACCCAACATTGTTTGACTCTATCTAAGTACCTTAAGGAACTTTAGTGTTGTCCTAAGAGGCTTGTGTCTAATTGAGTGAGTCAGACAATTTTCGAAAAGATACACTTTTGAAAGATGTATAATATATATAATCAATCAGACATGCATGAATTCCATAAAAATATTATTATGTTGAAACACTATTTTGAAAATATATTTTTAGAAAAATATTCTAACAATTTTGAAAAACAATTTTGAAAAATATTTTTCAATTCATTAGTCCTTAACATCTCACCCATTTGAGATGTATCAATACAACAAGCATGGTTGCCTTATAAGTGTATTGTGAGATGCTTGAATCATTTTTCTTAATTTATTATTAAGTCTAAGATTTAATTGAAGCTTGTGTTAGATTTGAATTTGACAAGAAGTAACTTGAATTTGAATTTCAAAAATTGGCTTCCAGGTCTTGGCGAGGCACTAGGCCTTCTTTGGTCGTAGCCTTATTGGATCATCAACCCTTTCCTTGACAAAGCCTTTTAATGAAATTTCATTTTCAAAATTATTTTTTAAAAAATTCTGGTCTAACTAGTTTGAGTCTTGGATCGGTAGCTTCGGCTAGTTTCACCAGTCTAAAGAGACCAAGTAGAGCATACTTGACCTTATTAGAATTGGCTTCCCTAACGTACTATCATCTCACCGCCACCCAATACTAGGTTGATCAAGTTTCAATTATTCTTTTTCCTATAGCCGTTCTAATATATGCATAAAATTTTAAATATGAATGTCCTGTCATATATTTAAAATAAGTAGCAAATGCATGGCATGACAATTATGCATGATTCAAACAAGTCAGATCATTTTAATTACGTTTCTAAAGATGTATCAAATTCCCGATTTGATACATGTCGTGTGAACCCGCGAATATGTCAACCCACTTTGACATATTTAATTAAATTAATTATTGCAGTTTGGGTAAGGTTTTAGTTTAGTTTGAGTTTAATTTATTTAAGGTTTAGTTGGATTCAAGTTAATTAAGAATTAATTTAAATTTAAATTAATTTGAAATTGATTAATTAGAATTAATTAAGATTGAATTGATTTGAAGTGAATTGAATTAATTAAGTTTATTTGAATTAATTAGAATTATTTGAATTAATTTGAATTATTTGAATTAATTAGAATTATTTGAAATAATTTAAATTATTTGAATTAATTTGACTTATTTGAATTAATTAGAATTATTTGAATTAATTTGAATTATTTGAATTAGTTTGAATTATTTGAATTAATTTGAGTTATTTGAATTAATTTGATTTATTTGAATTTATTTGAGTTATTTGAATTAATTTGAGTTATTTGAATTAATTAGAATTATTTGAATTAATTTAATTTGAGTTTAATTTAATTTGAATTTAATTAAGATTTAATTTGAATTTAATTTAGATTTAATTTGAATTTAATTTAGATTTAATTTGTATTTAATTAAGATTTAATTTGAATTTAATTTAGATATAATTTGAATTTAATTAGGATTTAATTTAGATTTAATTAAGATTTAATTTAGACTTAAGTTGAATTTAATTTAGATTTGAGTTTAATTTAATTAAGATTTAATTTAGATTTAATTTGAATTTAATTAGGATTTAATTTAATTAAAATTTAATTTAGATTTAAGTTCGAATTAATTAATTGAATTTATTTGAATTAATTAATAATTGTGGATTTAAGTTCATCATTTTCATTATTTTGAAAATTTCTGCTTCATCTTTATCTATCTTTTCAAACTTTTCAATCAATTCGGATTTATTTGAACCTTTTAATTTTTATTAATTATGACCTTGATCTTAGATAGTTCCATATCCTCCTTATCCTCAAAATTATATCTTTCAATATCCTCACAGTAGGTGGAATAAAATAGGCCACTAGATAAAGTTTTTTAATAACTTTCAAGATTATCCATAATTAAGTTATTATCTAGGAGAATTTTATCTTCAAGATTATCCTCAAGATTTTCAGAATTAATTCCTGGATTCTCCTTAAGATTTTCAGAATTAATTTATGGATTATCTTTAAGATTTTCAGAATTAATTTTTGGATTAAATTTAGAATTTTTAAATTCGAATTTAGAGTTATACAATGGATTTTCAAATTTGAATTCATAATTATCTAAAGGATTTACAAATTTAGGATTATCCTTAAGATTTTTGAATTCAGATTTATCTTTAGAATTTTTGAATTCAGATTTATCCTTAGGATTAAATTTATCTGAATTAAAATTATCAGATTTATCTAGATTAAAATTATCAGATTTATCTGAATTAAAATTTTCAGATTTAAAATTATTAGAATTAAAGTTATGACGATTTATTTTAGAGATTACTGAATTTATGTTCTGGATTAAATAATTAATTTCTGATATTTTAGTCATATCTGTATTTTCTAATTTGACATGCAAAATATTAATTTTACTATGCAAAAAATCTAATTTATCAGAAAAATTAACTACGTTATCACAAGTCAGTGCAAGAACTTGTAAAATTTTCGGAACATAAATCTTACGTACCCTCACCGGACACTTGTTTTTGTAGTGTCCGTATTTCTTGCATTTGAAGCATCGTACGTGATCCTTGTTTTTCTGGATTCCTGGCGCTAGTGTCTCCTTTGCCGCCGGTGGTGTAGATCGAGTTTTACGAGTAGGGCACTGATTTTTATAGTGCCCTCCCTCCCTGCATGTGAAGCATATAATATGCAATTTAAAATTAGACATTAAAAAAATGTACCTGATTCACCCCTGGGCTTCCCCTCAACTCCTGGCGTCGTTGCTCCGTCGACGGTTAGTCCGGTGAAGAGCAGCTCGGCTCTGATACCAATTGTAGGACCGGTGCCGTCGATAGAGGGGGGTGAATATCGATTGTTCAGAACTTCGTAAAACTATCGTTCGTTCTGGACACAGAGTTAGTAGCAGCAGAAAAGCAATAGAATGAGCAAACAAAACAAAAGATAGTTTACATGCGGGATTTATTTACTTTATTCCCGACCCCCCAGGGTCAGTACGTCCAAGGCCTATGTACTCGGCGTGAGTCCACTATTGGTCTCCTTTTCGAAATTTCCGGAGGTGGAGAAACCCGTCTTACAGTACAATAATTGCAATCATAAATATAGAAATTCAATTGCAGTATAATTAAAGCAAACCGAACAGAACAAATTTGAAGCTCGGCCAATCTGGACCTCCGAAGTGCAGCGCACTTCCTTCTGGAGGCTCCCGGTCGTAGAGCCTCGTCTTTTAGCGCGTTGTCGTCGGTCAGAGTGATCAGAATGGTACTTCGTAGTTGTTTTTGAAGCAGAGGAGTCGAAGCCCCTTATATAGGCCTCCTGGGGGTGCCCTGGACGTTGGGGCGCCCCGATAAACCCGGTCTAACCTTATCCCCGCATCGAACTTGTAGGATCGATGCACGTGAGAGGGGGGTGAATCACGTGACTTTTTAAAAAATTAGAGTGCTTTAAAAAGCGTGCACATCGGAAAAAATAAAACACGAACGAAAAACCAATACAAACGACACAGGTAGTTTTACTTCGTTCGGAGCCTTCGGCGACTCCTACTCGAAGGCCCAGGTCCCTCGGACCTTTCCGTTGGGCAATCCACTAAAACTCTCTACCGGTCAACCCCGATAGAGTAGGCGAGTACAAAAGAATTGAAAGTGCGACAACCCCACACTTTCAAGTAATTAGATGCAATAAAGTATTAAAAATAATACGCTTTTCTTTTTACCGACGTCCGGAGTAGGTCGATTCTTTCGGGGCAACAGGACGTCGTCGGCTCGAGGTGAGGCGTTTCCGGAGCAAGGCGCGAGCGTAGAAGAACTTTGAGGCGTTGAAAAAAATGTTATCAGAAGCATGGGGTGGAGGGCCCTTTATATAGGGCCTGGGGGCGCCCGGGACGTCGGGGGCGCCCCCCACGTGGCCTCTGATCTGCAGAGCTCTCAGTCGCGTCTGATCCTCTGGATCCGCTTTGACCGGGGCGCCCGGGAGCAGCGGGGGCGCCCGGCCCAGCATGTATTCGACCCCTCTTTTGCTTTACCTGTTTTGTATGGCCCTTGGGGGCGCCCGGGACACTCCGGGCGCCCTACTCAGCTACTACCTCACTCCTTTGAGGCTATCTGAGCTGCAGACACTCCTTCCTTTGGTCCTGCATCCAGGGTTAGTCCAAAACACAATAAAATACAGTGTTAGATTATACAGCCTTAGCTGTCTTGGTTCTGACTTTGGTCTCCGAAATGGAGCCTTAGGTCGAACCGACGCCTACTGTTCCCTCGACGGGGAACGCGTCCTCTCCTACTCCTCCAGTGACTTACCTCACTTACCCTTTGGCAGCTTTACTTGACTTCTTGACCACCAGGACTTCCTGCCAAGGCTCAACCACCCTGGTCTTCTTGCCAAGTCTCAACCAACTTGGTCTTCAGCCAGTTGTCAGGTCCCGCGGACCCAACTGGACTTCCCGCCAGGACTCAACCATCCTGGACTTCAGTCTGGTGTCTGGTCCTAAGTCTTTCAACCCTGCACACTTAGTAAAGAGGTTAAAAACCAACAACCCTAACTTTAACCACTTTGTCATACATCAAAACCCGAGTTTGACCGTTAGTACAAACTGCACCAACAGAACTCTCCGCAGCTGATAAAACCTTTGACCAGGGCACCCCGGACCTCCCGGGCTCCCTCATGAGGGCTTATCTGTGTTTCGGACTCGAAACTGCAAAAATAGCTTTGAACCCGAGCGCCCCGGACGTTCCGGGCGCCCCGCTTGAAGCCTATTCTGCCTAACACACCAAACTGCCATTTTGCTTCATTAGCTTGGGCGCCACCAACACTGTGGGCGCCCTGGATGCATGGGGGCGCCCCCAACACTGGGGGCGCCCTGCTTCAGGGCATCCAACAGGTTGCTTTGTCTCCCGATCTTGGTACCTGCAAGATACACAAACACAAAGCACATATACTATAATATTAGCCTTAGGGACTTGGTTCTGACTTCGGATTTGCACGAAACCCTAGGTCGAACCGGCACAAGTTCCCATGCCCGAGAACTCGCCCTTCACCTACTCCTTTCAGGAGACGGTTGCCACCCAGCCCTTCGGGTGGACTTTTGCTTAGCTTTCAATACTTCCGGACCTCGAGACGCCCAAACCCTGACCCGTCTCTACTCCTGTCCTTAGTCATCGCTCAACTAAGTTGCTCAGTCCCTTGGACTAAGACTTCATTTCCTAGCAGTCCTTCGCCAGGTGCCTAGCAGCCCTTCGCTAGGTCTTCTAAGCCTAGCATCCCTTCGCTAGGTGCCTAGCAGCCCTTCGCTAGGTCTTTATTCCCTAGCAGTCCTTCGCCAGGTGCCTAGCAACCCTTCGCTAGGTCTTCTATGCCTAGCATCCCTTCTCTAGGTGCCTAGCAGCCCTTCGCTATGTCTTGGGGTTTCGGAACCTAGCAGCCCTTCGCTAGGTGCCCAGCGGCCCTTCGCTAGGTCTTAGGATACCTAGCAACCCTTCGCTAGGTGCCTAGCATCCCTTCGCTAGGTGCCTAGCATCCCTTCGCTAGGTCTTAGGGTTTCGATACCTAGCAGCCCTTCGCTAGGTCTTAGGGTTTCGATGCCTAGGTTAACTAGGACTTTTCTTCAGGTTAGGTTACTTCTCCTTTGCTCCCCTTTGTCTGTTTATTGTATCACTGACTTAAGTATATTGTCAAACATTAAAACACTTAAAGGAGAACATCATTGATGCAACTTGCACCAACAGTCCGTGCCAACTTCCTTAATCGGTCACCAGACCGATCCAGCCAAAACCATTTCCACTCTAAGTTAAGAGAACGGGCTCCCAGCCTTCTCTGACTCGTGCTCAGTCCCCCGGACCAAGACTCCTTGCCCAGTTTCACTCACCGGGACTTCATTCAACCTAGCTTCCCAAGCTAGGACCTGGCTTCACTCACCAGGGTTTCATCCAACCTAGCTTCCCAAGCTAGGATCTGGCTTCACTCACCAGGGTTTCAGTCAAACTAGGACCTGGCTTCACTCACCAGGGTTTCACCTAGTCCCACTAGGTGTGCCTAGTCCCACTAGGTCTTTTCCACTTCACCTAGTCCCACTAGGTGTGCCTAGTCCCAATAGGTCTTTTCCCATGCCAGCGTACGATCTCCCGATCCACCTGGACTTAATCCAAGTTCATTCAACTAAACTTAAATCGTTGTCAACACCAAAACAACAATCGGACCAGACTGCATCAACAATATGTTCGTCTAATTCTCCTGATTATATACATGGACTTAAACGTCAATTTGATCCAATATATTGAGAGCAACAAATTTTTTGAACACGAATATATATTGAGAGCGGTGATTGTTTGAAAAATCTAATTCGTGTTTAAAAAATCACCGCTCTCAATATATTGGGTCAAATTGATATTTGAGGTCATAGATATAATCAATAGAACTAGACGAACACATAGGAGCTAGATTTATGTCAATCTGAGGTCGTTTGGTACATCAGTCTGTTTTGAATAAAATCGACTAATGAATCAAACATCCTCGAATCGGTATAAACTAGTTCCTATATGCTCATCTAGTTTTCCTAATTATATAGATATCATCAAACATCAATTTGATCTAATATATTGAGATAGTGATTTTTTGAACACAAATTAAAATTTTCGAACACATTCGTATTCAAAAAATCACTGCTCTTAATATATTGAGCCAAATTAATATTTGAGGGCATAAATATAATCAAAAAAATTAGACGAACACATAAAAATTAGTTTCATGTAAATCCGAGATCGTTCTATCTACTGATTTGGATTGTTTGAGGTAAGGATATAATTGGGAGAACAAACCGAATACATAGGATCTAGTTTCATATCAATCCGAAATTATTTGATTTATCAATTATTTTTATCCAAAATCGATTTTATATAAAGCATCAACGGTATAAAATATAAATCAGTCCACTTATTTATTCAGAATTTTAAAATTTCAGTACACAATGAAATCAATTCAACGATAAAAATAAATCAGTCAACGTAAAAAATCAATTCAATAAACATCGTTTCAATTGATTTTTTTTATGAGTCGATTGTTTAGGAGTAAAACGAAAAGTAGATTGTTTAGGAGTAAAACGAAAAGTAGATACGTGATTATGTTCAAACTATCCTATTTGATTTGATAATTTTAAAAAAAATATCTACAGGATTCAATAAAAAGTAGTTTTTTTAACCCAACATTATCAATTATATAGCTCCCTCAAAACAACACTATTTTTTCAACTATTGCTTTATAACTATAAATCTTAAATCTTATCTTGCTTCAAAATTTTTTATAGATTTTTTTATTTTAAAAATCACTTATAAATTTTGTATCGAAAAAAAATCAGGTGAAGTAATATATTTGATCTCATAACAAATTTTATCAATTCAGAAAAGTGTACATAGAGATCATCCTGATCATCAATATTCTTATATTTATTACCCATTAAATAGAATTTTGTTTTTTATAATAAATGGATAAATTTTGCATTGAAAATGCTTATGACAAGGTCATCTCCAATGGTCCAATGCGTATATTTCGAAGAGTAATGATACGCAGCATGAATTTATAGCATGAAACCCAACATGAATGACGTTGCACTTTTTATATACACATCCGATTGCCACTTGGACATCAACGGCGACCTCCGACCGCTGCCCCGAACAAAACTATACCCTAGGGGGCATAGTGAACCCGTCGAGGATCGCTATAATTAGAATGTCACATCATTAATGTTGGGTTTCATACTACAAATTCTTGTTGCATATCATTTTTCTATTTCGAATACCAAAAAGAATTTCCGGGATACGCGTTCCGTTTCTGCGATGGGATAAGCACGGAAACCTTAGGGCAATGAGATGGATTAATCTTGCTACTCGAATCCATCTCCTTGCCCTAAAGTTTTGCTTCATCTGCTTTTATTTTGCTTTCCGAGTAGATCTGATCGCCCCTGCCAACTAACAAGTCCTCCCTGCCTTCTCAGTTCGATGCTCGATGAGGCTCTCGGTTAAGAACCTCGCGTTCTTCTTAGCCGTGGTTGTCTTGGGGTTTCTTACCTCCGGCGTGCTATCGTCATCGGTGCTTGATTCGCCGGTGGAGGGCGAACCATGGCTGGCGGCCGCTGCGGCAGCTGTTTCTAGTTCTCCCTCCTCTTCTTATCCGCATCGGTTTTCTCATTCAGCTGAGCCTGCTGTCCAGGTCTCTGATGCAGAGAACGAGAGTGGACACCGCCCGTTGTCTAATGATCGAGTACCCTTCCGGGACGCTCTAACAAGTCCCGGAAAGAGATCGATCTTGAGTTTGGATGAAAAGTAAGTATGGGGATTTTGGATTCATGTGGATAGGAGAACATTTCTGCATTTATGCGTGTTTTTGTATGTTTGATTGTCCTTTTGATTTCTTTAAATTAAGCAAAGATCCGACTTTTATTGTTCAAGTGTGTTCTGACTTTCTCTTTAAAATTAAGCATCAGTTTCGATTTTCGAGGTAGTGGAGACCAAACTTCTTTAACGCTGACGAAACTGTGGGTCTTAAGCTTTTGGGTTTAATCATATTAACTTAGCCAAGCATCTAAACTTGCCTCACTTCAATAATTGGGCATTTGCTAATACATTTGGGTTGACGAGACATTCTTGTGGAGTTATTCCTTTCAAGATGTACCAGAAATTTACCTGAACTATTTTGTGTCTGTGTGTGTGTGGTGTTGTTTCATTTGATATAATTTCTACTATTCTGCACATTATGGCTTAAACCAATTAAAGAATTTATTGTTACTTATAGTTATGTACTGCTATTTCATAAGTTTTTCCTATATGATGCAGTAAACATGATAAATTCCTCCTCGCGTTACCAAATGGTACTATCTATTTCATGAATAGATCCAAGAAACCTCAGTGGAAGCTTTTGACTGGTCAGCCGCTTTCATATTCATGGCATTCTCCTTCAATTGTTGATCCTGAATATATAGTATCATCTAATGGCGATGGGGAACTCTATGAATACCGCAAGGATTCTGGGAAAAGGGTATGATCTTAGTATCCTTTTGATATATTTTACAATCGCAATATGATCCACGTGAGATGATAAGACAGATCACTGGCCTATAAAGGTTCAGGAAAAATCATTGAAGCTTTGTGCCCCCTATTAGCCACAGATCATTTCTGATTAACATAAGAAGGGCAGAATTCATTCTAAAATCATGATAGCAAAATATTTCAAAAAAAATCTTATTAATTTCTAAAATAGTACTATAAACAGTAAAAACGCCTAGGCCTCGCCGAGGCCGTCTAGACGCTAAGCGGTAATCCTCCGCCCGACTGCCGCCTAGCGATTTTTACAACCTTGATAAAACATCAATAGAGCAGCACAAAATAGAATCAAAAGCCAAATGTAAACTTGACCGTTAATAAATTGCAATGACAACCACAAATTCATATGGGCATCAGAATATTCACTTGTTGAATATTCCTTTGGGCCATCTAACAACTCCTGTGATGCATTGGGAATATCTTTTCCAGAACTCGGTCTAAAATGTTCAGTAGGTAAACTTGGTCTAGCAGCAATGCAGTTTCTCAACGGGCATGCTTTTGGAGAAACAGGTAAGTCTTGTGTTCCATCCAAAGAGGTAAACAAAACATCTGGTTTTCCAGATATCTGGAAAGGGACTGACTTCGAAGCAGTAAGAATTCCCGATGAACAATTATCAATTGTTTCACATTCAGACGATTGCACAACATGCTTCCCAGACCACATTCCAGAAATTGGTTTAGAAGAGGAAGGAAGCATAAGCTTTGGCTCAGGTGATTGATCAGCTTCAACCTGAATGTAGACAGGAATATTTCTTTGAGTCACCGGTAGTTCCGTCCCATCATCCACAGTGGGTGGAAATCCAGTCCCAACACTTATACGAGAAATCATAACGTTCCACAAATGATTGTTCATCTCATAACTATCGAGAAAATAATCTGTTCTTATAATGGTTATGTAAGTAGCATTGCCAGATTCTGATTTGGATGCCATGGACTGCTCTCTAGCAGAACGCACGCCAACATTTGCCAAATTTAAAGGCTCCATGTAATGAATTAACTCCCCACTTTCTGCATCAACCACATAGAAAGTTAATCTCTTTTTTCCAGTAGTGATGATTGATCCTTCAACAATAGGTGCTTGCTGGACATATTCCTCAATGGACCAGCTATGCTTCTATATGAAAAGAAAGAAAGCATAACATAATTCAGTTGAATTTGCCAATCACATAGGACAAAATTAAAAAAAAAAAACTAGTAATCTTTGAAATTTAGGCTTCACAGAGTGAATTCTACATGGAGTTACCAATCTTAATGGGACTGGATTTCCACCCACTGTGGATGATGGGACGGAACTACCCGTGACTCAGAGAAATATTCCTGTCTACATTCAGGTTGAAGCTGATCAATCACCTGCGCCAAAGCTTATGCTTCCTTCCTCTTCTAAACCAATTTCTGGAATGTGGTCTGGGAAGCATGTTGTGCAATCGTCTGAATGTGAAACAATTGATAATTGTTCATCGGGAATTCTTACTGCTTCGAAGTCAGTCCCTTTCCAGATATCTGGAAAACCAGATGTTTTGTTTACCTCTTTGGATGGAACACAAGACTTACCTGTTTCTCCAAAAGCATGCCTGTTGGGAAACTGCATTGCTGCTAGACCAAGTTTACCTACTGAACATTTTAGACCGAGTTCTGGAAAAGATATTCCCAATGCATCACAGGAGTTGTTAGATGGCCCAAAGGAATATTCAACAAGTGAATATTCTGATGCCCATATGAATTTGTGGTTGTCATTGCAATTTATTAACGGTCAAGTTTACATTTGGCTTTTGATTCTATTTTGTGCTGCTCTATTGATGTTTTATCAAGGTTGTAAAAATCGGTAGGCGGCAGTCGGGCGGAGGATTATCGCTTAGCGTCTAGACGGCCTAGGCGTTTTTACTGTTTATAGTACTATTTTAGAAATTAATAAGATTTTTTTTGAAATATTTTGCTATCATGATTATAGCATTGATTTTTTAGGAAATGTAAAGGAAATATTTGTCTTTATCATCAAGAGTTCAAGACACCAGCAATTCATTTGACTACTCAAATATTGCAAAGCAGTTAACTATTAACCTGGACATAAGCACTACTTTTTTTCACAGAAAACCATAAAATATGAGCAATTATGTGAACCTAAAGGCAGCTAGAACCAAGACATCAGATTCAATAACAAGTTGGCTTCAAAACGAAAATATAAGAATGTCAACAATATACCTGTCAATTTTCATCTCCTTTGCTTCCTTGACTTGGTTAAGGAAAAGTTTCACAGAATGATGATCTATACGGCTATACCAAGGTTCTTCTTTCCCTCCCAAGTGGTAAAGTGATTGCAATTACAATTTTTTTTTTTGAAGAAAAAATATGTAATCTCCCCTGAAATATTCAAAAGTAAAAATTTTCATTGAATTTATCATGGTATTGAATAATTTTTCTCCCAAAACTTATTCAGAATGCAAAACAATGTGATCGATTTTAGATGCAAGGTCAAGGAACCCCTGTTGATGAGCAATAAATGAAAAGAACCCTAATAAATAATGGGCAATAAATGGGAAAATAGATAATTAACCTACCCAACCAAATGAGAAGGGAAGATTGTTTTCGGTTCCCAAAGGCACAGTAGCAATTGGAGGCGGCTGAACAAGTTTAAGATCACAAACTACACCAAGAAGCCAACCAGCTGTACCATCACCACCTGCAACCTGATATACAAGTTGCTACTTGACAAAATGAGCAATAAAAGATGAAGAAATGCACCAAAATGAAGAATATGCTAAGAGCAACCAAAAATGCTTGAGATAATTTGATCTAAGATTTACTCAACGTTTCACTCACTATTAATCTCAATTTCTTCTCGATATGCTCAGCAAACCTATCCTCCTCAGACTTGAGCTTTTCAAAGTTGGCATAGAGTCTGTACAGAACTTTATCAGGAGCCTCCTCACCCAGATCAAAAACCTGAAATAGATAGTTGCATAGTTGGTATGAAAATCTTCTACATATTGTTGTTATTCAAACTGAAGCTTTCTTTCTTCCAACAACTAGCTTAAGAACTAAAGTACCTGCACTTATTGAGAAGCTCGCGGTATGTTTTAATCAAATCACCTACTAGCTGACCACCACTTCTAGAATTGACAAAAACAATTACAGAACATGTTGGCTCTTCATTAATATCCTCCCTTTTTTATTCTGGTACTAATATGTAACTAGGGATACATAAATCTCTCAATGGAAGGCACAACTGATGACTAGCTTCTTCCATACCTAAGAATAAACAACAACCCATTTAATTAATGTCAAGATATTAAATCTTCTTGACTTCTTCTGAACAAATGTCCACGGCTCAAGTACCATCTCCAAGCTGGCAGCAGGAATGCTGGTAGCAGGAATGAAGACAGCATCTCCAAGCTTCTGAACAAATGTCCACGGCTCAATTCCTGCACCATCAAGTACAAATACCAGTCATCATCACTCATGAATTAACCATAAACAGATCCAAGTCATAAAGACTATCCATAAGCTAACCATATTCCTCCTTGAGCCAAAATCTAAATACTTGATTGCCAAAATCATAAAGGCTATTCATAAGCTAACCATACCAGTCAAACATCATTTAAGTACATTGTCTCTCACACACACAAAACAAGTTAACAAAAAGTCTAAAAACCAAAATAACATGACAAATGATAATACAAATATATGATATCATTGTTCATCATCCTGAGAGGCTAAGACTATTCTTCGTCTCCATATTGATTCAAGTCACGGTCTTCATCGGACTCAAATTCCACATCATTCTCATTTAAAACCTCCTCATCCTCGGATTCGAAATCATCTTCATGAAATTCTCTCAATCTACCACTTCTTCGAGGCATTGTTGCTTCATCTGCTCCCATAGCATCACTAACTACTTGCCAAGGCAAGCCCTCCTCAACTTCATCATCATCAACCCCATCAACAATCCAATCTTGTGCATGACTTGCATCGCTTGCAAAAAGAACTTCAATATTCCTCTCCTCCCTCTTTTCTTTGTTCAACAATTTTGCATTGAACTGGACGAAAACAAGATTGTTCAATCGATTTGTATCTAGTCTATTCCTTTTCTTTGTATGTACCTACAAAGTGTTCACATTGTTAACTTACTAATATAATAGAGAACACAATAGGATTTTAATAAGCAAATAAAAAGTTAGGAGTGACTAAGTACTAACCCTCTCGAATGCACTCCAATTCCTTTCACACCCCGATGAACTAGAAGTTAAAGAAAGGATTCTCATAGCCAATTTTTGCAAGTTAGGAGGTATTGCACCAAAATTTGACCACCATGTCACTACAAAAAATAATTTAAAAAAATGAAAAAAGAAACAAACAATGTTAGTAAATTTAAACTTTAAATAAGGAAAAGATTAAAAGGATTATTATTAGGTTCAATTATTTACCTGGATCAAATTTGTCAAAAGACTCACAACTCACTGAGCAAGCTTTAATCGCAATAGCTTTCCCAAAAAGAGACTCTTTCATCTTATACTTAGACAACTCTTCGCTCATAATTGTATTTTGCATGTCAATATTACCCTCAAACATAACATCCAAACAATCAATTATCCCAAGCGAGACATCTTGATCTAAATGAAGAAGAGGATCCTTGTAATGGTAATATGGATTCAAGAGATACGCCATCAAATATAATGGACTATCTAGCCTACCTTTAATCCTTGCATCAATAATTTCAATAATAGATTGATAGTTTTTTGGAGCACCACCTAGCGAATTTTTTATATCTTCCTTTGCATGTAGAAGCTCGCCATATACAAAGCCCATGGATGGCTTTCTATCACCATCAACAATTCGAAGCACCTTCACCAAAGGTGCAAAAACCTTCAAGCATAATGTCACACCAGTCCAAAATCCCATACTGATCACCGTTGAGTAAGATGCTTTTCCTTTAACACTCTTGGAAAATTTGCACTGTTCTCATTCATCATTGTTAAACATTGCCCTCAATTGTCCTTTTTTCTCGGCCAAACTCTGCAAAGTTAGGAATGCTGAAGCAAATCTAGTCACTCCCGGTCTTACAATATCCCTCTTCTTCGTATGTGACCTCATCATCGACAAGATCTTATGGTGAGCATAAATGAAAATAGTCAATGCCTTAGCTTGATCAATGACTTTCTTGAACCTTGGTTGGCTTCCAATGCTTTCAAGCATAAGATTTATCGTATGAGCAGCACATGAAGTCCAAAAGATTGTTGGCCTATTCTGCTTCAACAGCTTTGCAGCTCCCATATTGTTCGAGGCATTATCAGTTACAACTTGAACAACTTTTTCCGGACCAACTTGTTGAATGCATTCTTCCACATACTCGTAGATTACTTCACTTGTGTGTGCGATGTCTGAAGACTCTTTAGAAGAAAGAAAAACAATGCCCAACTTAGAATTAACACACAAATTCATGATACTCCTCCTCTTCCTATCACTCCAAGCATCCGTCGCATCCGTCATAATTGAGCATCCATTTAATTGTCACTCTATTTCATGTGACTTTAACAAATCATTGGTCCTTTCAACCTCCTTTTTCAAAAATGGCTCACTCATTTCATATCTAGTAGGAGGTTTGAACCCCGGTCCATACTGACCAATCGCCTCTAACATCAACTTAAAGCTATCTAGTTCAAGAGCATGAAAAGGAATACCGGCTTCATATACCCATCTACAAACATACTCTTTTACCTTATTTGTTCTTTCCTTGCAAATAGCATCAATGATATTTTGGTCTTGCTTGCTCTTTTGTGATGTAGACTCGGGGCTGATTGTACTTGCAAATTTATCCATAGGTCCGATAGAATATTGTGATTTCATAGACCCTAAAGCAGCTCCCAATTCATCAACATCAATATGGCCATCATCAGTCCTCTTATCTCCAATATTCACCTCAGATCTCATTGTTTCATGCTGAATTTCCTTTAATTTTTTCTTATTCTTTGCCTCATTAATTGCATTCCTACACTTCAATTGTTCTTCTTTCGTAGACTTTGGACACGGAGCAACATTTCCTGATATATGTGCGATGTGTTCTTTAAGTCTACGAACTCCTCTAGACATAGGCTGGAACACAAGATGCATTTCAATTTATCTGGATTGGAGGGATTAGTTAGAACTCCATACTCCCATCCAACATCGTTTGATTTCCGTTTAAGTGATTCAATTGTTGCTGATGAAGATGACTGGGAAACACCAATGGATGTTGTTGCTGCAGCAGCAGCACTTGAAGAACTCATCGCAAATATAATGTACCTAAATTACAAAGGATTGAAGAAAACGGACACCAAAAAATGAAAACAGAACACAAAAAAATGAAAACAGAACACCAAAAATTGAATCAACTTCATACGTGATACAGATACAGTTAAACACATATGGTGATACTGATACCTTGGCTCGCAACTATCTTTCTCGCGACTGAGGAGGAACGGGCGGCGAGCTGAGTCGGCTGACGAAGGAGGAACGGGCGGCGGGCTGGTGGCGCAAGGGCGAGAAGATGTGGATTAGCGAGGGCGGGCTGACGGCGCGAGGGCGAGGCGGCGAGGAGATGTTGTCCGCCTGCTCGAGGCGGCGCGAGGGCGAGGAGACGCGAGCCGTCTTCGTCCTCACGCGAGGATGATCACGACGCGAGGAGCGCGAGGATGATCACGAGCCGTCTTCGTCCTCGCGCGAGGATGATCAGGAGTTCAGGATGCGAGGAGATGAAATGGAGAGTCGGGAGAGTCGGGAGGACGTGCGCGAGGACGGGGCTAACCCTAATTTCATTTTCTATATTCTTATATCAAATTTCTTTAAAAAATTAAAAAAAAAAATCGGAGCGGCCCAGCCCGCCCGCCGCCAGCCCGCCCAGCACGCCCGCCCAGCCCGCTCGCCCGCTCGCCCGCCCAGCCCCCGCCCAGCCCGCCCGCCCGCCCGCCCAGCCCCCGCCCAGACCCGCCTAGGTGCCGCCTAGGCAGCCACCCGCCACAACCGTGCCGATTTGCACAAATTCGGGGCGGCAGGGGGCAGATTGGCGCCTAGGCGCCCACCCAACCCGATTTTTACAACACTGTGTTTTACTTTTTTTGGTTGAGAAAATGGTTGAATTATAATAAAGAATATGATGATTCAATACGAAAACAATCTGTGCTTCCCAAGAGAAAAAAACTTCAGAAAGCTGGAAATTTTATTGATGATCAAAATATTGTATCGAACGAAGAAAATGCAGAAACTGTTGGACACAGTCAAATTCAAGAAAATAGGAGTTATTCATTCACAAACCACACAAAGCCTGATGATAGTAGTGATGGGTATTGTCTTGGAAAACTCTTTGTTACAAATACTGAAATTGGTCGAGGGAGCAATGGTACATTTGTCTTTGAAGGACTTTATGGCAGCCGACCAGTCGCAGTGAAATGGCTCCTTTTTGCACATTATGATAGGGCTTTTACAGAGATTCAGAATCTTATTGCATCTGATCAGCATCCAAATATTGTTCGGTGGTACGGAATGGAAAATGATGGCCATTTCGTCTATATCTCATTGGAGCGCTGTACTTGCAGCCTAAGTGATCTAATACAATGGTGCTCAGAGTCTTCTTCGGAAAATCAAACTTCAAACACTCTCATTGAGTGCAAACTTCAGTTAGGCTTGATGAAAAATGTTGGAAAGGAATTTTCTTTGTGGAGTGCCAATGGGCTTCCTTCCTCTCAGCTCTTAAAACTTATGAGGTCGGAGTTTGTTGCTGTCCCCCATTTTCTTTCTTGTTCTTATTTCTTAAACGTACTTTCACTTTGACTGTGCATCCTGATTTATTGCAACAAAAATATATAAGTATTTTTTTCCCTTATTCGATCATAGATAGCTAGAGAACCTTGAAGAGTTGTGAATTAGCACTTACTAGGACATTCTGGACATGCACAAAAGTTCAAACATAACCTAACCTTGAATCAGGCTCTTTGGTTCATAGTGAAGAACCTTTTAGCACCTTTATATCTTCTATTATGAATGAAAAACCTAGGCTGGCCAGAACTTGATGCTGCAACAAGGAAGCATGGAAATGAATTTTGACAGATGTTCAAACACGGTATTCCTTCTTAACAACTGCAACAGCCAAAAATACATTAAAACTAGCTGCATCAATAAATTCCAGCAGCAAACTATCAGAAAAATCTCTATTGCTACAAATTTTATTACTTGGACCAGCTTAATATTGAATCTGGTTCAAATTCAGGCCACACCTATCATCCAACACAGTATTTGAATTCATCAGTTAATCCAACACTTTAGATCCTCATTGTCAAAGTAACACTTTTACAACTTTGACAAATGATTTTGATGTGTTATATACATTGTGGGAGGCCTTTTTCACATGCATAACTTTAGGATGGTTATTGTTATTTACATAGGTTCCCTCGGCTCTTTTTATTCAAAATTTGATATTATAGATTTCAAAATTTGTAAGAATTTATTTATTTATTTATTTATTGTCATTTTGTAATCTGTCTGCACTCCTTTTTTGTCATACAGAGATGTAATTTCTGGTCTTGCACATCTTCATAAACTTGGAATCATACATCGGGATCTAAAACACCAAAATGACTTAATAAAGAGCAAGGATGGGTATTTTGATGCCAAATTGTCTGATATGGGCATTAGCAAACGCCTGCTTGAAAACATGTCTTGTTTCAGTCGGAATGCCACCGGTGAGTGCAGAATGCAATTCAATATAGATTCTCTTTAATTTGTATAATGTTTCGAGTGGACTAAGAACAAGTTTGTATTGACGTAACTAGGGTCTGGTAGTTCAGGCTGGCAAGCTCCAGAGCAACTACAAAATGGACGTCAGACGCGAGCTGTGGATTTGTTCAGTTTGGGTTGTATTCTGTTCTTTTGCATCACCAAAGGCAAACATCCATTTGGCGAACACTTTGAAAGGGATTCTAACATTATGAAAAATAGCATGGACCTCTTTTTGGTCGATCATATACGGTATACCAGAGGCTAAACATCTACTTTGTCAATTGTTACATTTTGACCCGGCGTGGGTGTAATCGAAGTATTTGAAGCTCAATATTTGAGAAACCTAATGCTGCTAATATTTAACATCTGCTTGAATGCATGAGCAAAAACACGACTTTCCTTTATGTTGTGTATTCTTGATTGTATGCAAGACAATGAAAAAATTGCCCTGTCTCTTGGAAAGGCTAGTTTACTCGAAGAAATCATGGTGTTCCAACAATTGTGCTTAAAGCAGTCACATCTAGAACTTGTGAATATGACATGTCTTTTTGGGATTGCAAGGTTGCGTAATGATATCAATATGCTTAATGGATCACTTTTATTCAACAATGTCTTATAAGGAAATACACCTGTGGTTAATTTTACGGTTAATAATATACAATACACAAAAGGATACTATTTGATTGATGGGATTTATCCAGAATAAGCTACTTTCGTCAAGAGTTTTCCATGCCCCCAGGATCCCAAGAGAAAAATATTTAAAGAACGACAAGAGACCGCGAGAAAGGATGTCAAGCGGGCATTTGGGATGTTCCAATCTCGATGGACAATGATCAGAGGTCCAGTATGATTTTAGTATAAGGATAATTTGAAGGACATCATGTATACATGTATTATTTTATACAACATGTAGTAATCAATTTGTAAGATGATGAAGGAGATCCTCCATCACAAATATTTCAAGGCTCCACCCGAGAATTTCATGAGTATCTTCGGAGAAATTGTGAACTACGTGATAATCAAGTGCGTCATCAACTTCAAGCCAACTTAGTGGAGTATATCTGGGCATGATACGATTACAATCAGTGAAAAAATAATTTATTAATTGGTACGGTAATATTTATATAATTTTTTTATTTATTAATTTTATTACAATTAGTAATTTATGCATTTAAAATTTAATAAAAATTTATTATATATAATGTAAAATGTGAGGAAATATAAGAAATAAAAGTGTGGGACCCATGAAATAGTTGGTGGGAGATTTTTTTTAAGAAAAATAGTATGCTCATTAAAAAATCTCAAATAAAAGTTCAGTGAATGACGTGGTACTTTGTATGCAGTGATTCCCGACAGGTTCATCATGCAGAGCGTCACGTCATTCACGAGCATTTCATTGAATTTTTTTATTGAGTGTATCAGAAATTTTTTTAATAATGAAGAGATATATAAAGCTTTTTACTTTTGACATCGTACAGATATGATAAGAAAAGAGTTCTTGACAGGTTGCTCTTAGCTGGGGTCGCAAGTCATCATCCTGCGCTTACTCCCGCCATCCCAGATCGTAGTTGGGGTCTGATAATTGCACTTGGGACGTACTGGAGATTTTTTTTTTCAGCAAAAAAAAAAGCACTTTAATAACGGCAATTGATTAACAGCTCACTCAAAATTATGGAATTTCTAAAAACTTCATATAATTTTTAGAATATTCAAAAAATAATATTACTATGTTACTGCATTTCAAATATTATTATAGTATTACATTTCAAAAAATAGAATCCTAAAATCAATATCACTGTGATATTATATTTCAAAAATCAATAATATAATTATATTGATTTTTTAAATGTAACATTATATTTATGTTATTCTTTAAAATTTAATATATAATTGTTTTTTTTTGCATGCAATACCACAATAATTGGGAAGAGGTAAAATGGAAATGTGTTTTTGGGAAATTTGAAAATTCGGTAAGTATTTTAGAATTTTCATAATTTTAAATACGTATTTGATCAATTACTTCGAGGTATTTTTAAAATAAAAGAACAAATTATCTTTCCGAATGTTCATTAAAAAGTTACTAAAAAAATTCTTGCAATTTATACTAATTCTTTATTAAAATAATCTGAAACTTGAGACATTTAAAACCGTGGCTAGAATTAGTTGATCGTGCCTCGAGGTTTCGTCTCTAACTTTAGTGCTTGTTACCTCATTTTAGCGTAATGATGAGATTCAACTTGACTAATTGTCATTAAACTTTGCCCTTGGGCAACTTGGGTTTCGATTTAGAGGGCTTCCAACTTATGCATTGAATCTCTCGTAGATATTGATATAAGAGGAACATACATTTACGACTCTAGATTCGGGTTGTCCAATGCCAAAGACTATATAACCTTTTATTATATCAAAACCTAATCTCTTAATGTCTATAGGTTGAAATTACTCTCTAATTAAATAAATACAACCGGAAAAAATTGAGAAAAATATGATTTTTAAAAAAATAATATTTAGTTTGCATTTTCCATCTTTTTTCTAGAAGAAAAAGATATAATTTTCTGAAAAAAATAAAAAAATATCTAATGTTTGGTTTGTCTATTTTTTATTTTTATTTTTTGAGAAAATATGATTTTTTGAAAAATGATGTTTGCTTTGTATTTTTCATCTCTATTTTCTAGAAAAAGATATATCATTTTCTGAAAAATTAAAAAATATATAAAAATTATTTTTCAAGAAATGAGAAAATATGATTTTCTTGAATATGAAAAGGAAAATGATTCAAATCAAACCATATTTTTTTCAAACTTTGAGAAAAAATGATTTTTTAAAACTCATAAATTAATTTATTAATTAAAAATTATAAATAAATTAAATTAATCATCATAATTATTTAAAATATTAAATGAAAATTATAATTTTTAACTAAATTAAAAAGCATTAATTTGTTAATCTATTAATTAAAAATTATAAATTAATTAAATTAATCATCATAATTATTTAAAATATTAAATGAAAATTCTATAGAGATATTAAATGAAAAATAATAAATAAAGATATATGATATGTAATATAAGGTTCATAAAAAAATTATATTGAGTTTTTATAGAGTTTTTTTTGACTGTGTACGTAGAGAATAATAAATTTTTAGTATTGGTATAAGTATATTAGAAATAATAAAAAAAATTATTAAGTTTTTTAATAAAAAATTCCCTTAGTTCAACTAAGAGCACCCATGGGAGCTCCTGGTTGAATACCAATATGGAGCTGCTCCCTCGTGTTTTTTTATATTAAAATATTTTTATTATATATATATATATATATTTTTTGATGGGGCTAGATAGCCCGTACTCGACATGGGGATAAAGAAGTCAGGGACGTGACATAATCTCTCCTCTCGGGCCCTGGGGCCCCCTTTCGGGGGCGCGCTCGGGAAGGTCAGGTCAAGGATCCCTCACGGAAGCCCCCTCGGAAGATAAGGCCCCGAGAGTATTTCGGGAGATGTCGCACCCAAAGACCCTCGAGCTCACCTCGGGAGGCGGAGTCCTCGCAACAGCCGACCTTGGGAGCCCTGAGTGTCTCAACCAGAGAAAGAGGGATAACGACGCGGACTATGTCAAAGGATACCCCTTTATCACCGAAAGCAGGGGACGCGCCCTGAATATCGGAAACGTGGCCCCGATAACGGGGGCACGACTAGTCTGTCGGCACTAGTATAAAAGGTAGTTCAACCCCTCCGGTAAGGGGGTTACTATCTCTCGTTTTTACGTACTGTCTTTCCTTCTCACCACAATTCGGACCACCTACTAACTTGAGCGTCGGAGTGGACTCCGCCGGATCTCTGCTGGGGTGTCCCCCTAACGCTTGTGTTACTTTCGCAGGACCCCCAAGTTCCTCCGTGACGTAGTCATCTCCGCAGGGGCTGAGCCTCCATGACTGGCCATCGCCGAAGACTCCTTCCGGAACAAATTTGGCGCCGTCTGTGGGAAACAACAAAGCACCTGAAGGAGCGCCGATGACAGGACCGGAGGAACAACCCATCACCCTCATGCCAGAGGAGTTTAACTGCTTGGTGGCTAGCGCCATCAAGGAAGCCTTGGAGCAGCACCAAATCGAACAGGCTGCCCCGCAACCAGCGGGTCCGGCGAGAGAGGAGATCCCCAGAATCTCCGCCTTGTACTCCCGAAGGTCCGTGACCCCTGTGGGGAGACAGGACGACGCAACCCAAGGCCCTCAGAGAGAATCCCCTGGAGAGGGGGAAAAGGCTCACTCGGTGGCCTCCAGTGCTCAGAGGCATGACGAGGGACCGGGGAGGAGGGATGGACCCAAGATCTTTCAGAAAACTCCCTCTACCCCTTTCTCGTCTGAGATTGTCGAGGCCCCCATGCCGAAGCAGTTCCACGGGTCAGGGATCCCTGAGTACGACGGGAAGACGGATCCAGAGGATCACGTTTGTAAGTTAGAGAATGCGGCACTTCTCCACCAATATACTGACGGAGTGAAGTGCCGGGTGTTTTTGAACACTTTGTCTGGAGCAGCGCAACGGTGGTTTCAGAGGTTGCCACAGGATTCCATTAACTCCTTTGCGGAGTTCAAGACGGTCTTCCTCCACCATTTCTCGAGTAGCCAGCGCTACCAGAAGACAACACTCAACCTGTTCGCTCTTAAGCAAAAGCCTAAAGAATCGCTCAAGGAGTACATACAACGGTTCAACCAGGTGGCACAGGATGTACCCAGCGCGACATCGGAGATACTCGTCAGCGCTGCACCCAAGGGCTCGCGGAAGGGGACTTCTTTCTGTCCTTGGTGAGGAAGCCCCCTGCCAGTTGTGATGACTCACTGGGACGCTCAGTCAAGCATGCCAATGTAGAGGGAGTACAGTACGCCCGGCGCAAGGATCCAGTTGGAGTTCCTCCTCCCGCAGCCCCTCGATCAGACAGGAAGGAGCCCCCGCTCCAGCGCGGGGAAGAGACCTGCCGCCCAGAAAGGACCACCGGGCTAGTAGACGTCGGCTGGTGGAGACAGTAGACACCGAACAGCCGGAGGCAGTGCCCAAGTAGTGCAATTATCATGGTAGGTTGACTCACTCCACAGAAGAGTGTCATGCCTGAAGAAAAAGTTCACTGAAGAAGCGGATACCAAACCTCAGAGAAAATGGAACAAGTCAGGGTATCACCGAAGGTCGCCATGACGAAGCTTTTCCCCTTGGTGACGCCCTGTAGGGGAAAACGAAATCCGACCGCGGTCCCGATCGCGATCCAGAGGTAGAAGCCGGGGGTCCGCGCCCCAAAGATCCCTCTCCTTGGAGAGAGATCCCCAAAAGGGCAAAGCCCCTATGTGAGGCCCCCCTTCGGGCCACGTAGGGGTCATCTCCAGAGGACCTATCGGGGGCGACTCTAACTGAGCCCGAAAATCGTACACCCGGCGGTTGGAAAACTACTCCATCGGGACAAGTCAAAGCCAGGTGTCGGGCCCGACTATCTCGTTTGGGTCATTCGATCTCGAAGAAGTGGAAGCTCCCCATGAGGACGTCATAGTGATCGTAGCCCGCATCGCCAATTATGAGGTAAAGAGCATCTTCGTAGACATGGGGAGTTCCGTGAATATCCTGTACAGCGCGGCGTGGGAGCAGATGCAGATAGACAAGGATGAACTAATCCCCGTCTCAACCCCCTTGTTCGACTTCACGGGATATCGCGTACAACCATTGGGGCAGATTACCTTGTCACTCTCGCTGGGCAGCGATAGGCTCGAGAGAACTCGGAGGACTCCTTTCTTAATTGTGGACGTACCTTCCAAACGGTGGTCTCTGTATACCACCAGAAGATTAAGTTCTCGGTGGGCGATCAAGTGGTGGAAGTCCGAGGTGATCAGTTAGTTTCACGAAGATGCTACAGTGGCGAGGTCAGGTCCGAGTCTAGGAAGAACCCACGAGGCCTGGAAGAATAGTTGCTAAAGAAAAAGAAAGAAACACAGGAGGCCTCAGTTTGACTGAGGTCCTCGGTCCTTCTTGTCTTGGTAAGATTTGCAAGTTGCTTAGAGCAACTGTCTATGTCTCTCTGTGCGCTTGCAGCAAAATCAAGTAATAAAATGAGATACTTCTTTCAAAATGAAAATGTGCTACTCAGTAACCAAAACCCTAATGCCCCGCGGTCCAGCCAACGCCCGTGTACTTAGGCTTGGTCCGGGACCTACACGCCCGTCCAAGTAATCTGAAACCCTAATACCCCGCGTGTTGATGCAGTCTGGCCCTGATTGTTGTTTTGGTGTTGACACCGATTTTAGTTTAGGTGGATGATTATTGATGATGATTAAGTCCTGATCGGGGATCAGGCATGGTATGGAAAATCCTAGCTTGGAGGGCTAGGTGATGGAAAATCCTAACCTGGAGGGTTTGGTGTTGAAAATCCTAGCTTGGAGGGCTAGGTGTGTGAAAAGTCCTAATTCGGAAGAGGTGGGTGAAAAGTCCTAGCTTGGAGGGCTAGGTGAAAAGTCCTAACTTGGAGGGTTAGGTGCAAATTCCCATCTTGGAGAATTAGGTGAAAAAGTCTTGGCTTAGAGGGTCAGGTCCTAGCTTGGAGGGCTAGGATTGGAAAAGTCCTAATTCGGAAGGGTTTGGTGAAAAGTCCTAGCTTGGAGGGCTAGGTGAAAAGTCCTAACTTGGAGGGTTAGGTGCAAATTCCCAACTTGGAGAGTTAGGTGAAAAATCCTTAGCTTGGAAGGCTAAGGTGAATGAAAACCTAGCTTGGAGAGCTAGGTTGAGTCTCTGGATCGGTCTGGTGATCGATCAGGGAAGCTGGCACGCTGCTCCGTCCTGGATCGGTCTGGTGACCGATCCAGCAATGACTGATCGGTCCAGTGACCGATCAGGGAGCACACAGTGAGGTTGGGAACCTACTGTGCTGCTCCTGATCGATCTGGTGACCGATCATGGAGTATGTGTTTCTCCCACTGACTGGCTCCTGATCGGTCTCGTGACCGATCAGGGAGCAAACAGTGAGGTCGAGTTCCCTTGCTGAACTGCTCTTGATCGGTCTGATGACCGATCAGGATCACTGTGCAGATCGTTCTGGAGAACGATCCAGCTTCGCGAGTTCCTCACTAAGATCGATCAGGATGATGCCTGATCGGTCAGGTCATGATCTGATCGGTCTGGTGACCGATCAGGAGACCCTCTGATCGGTCAGGTGACCGATCAGGAGGTTTGGACTGTGAAACTCAGAAATCGCCTAAATTAGGGGTGGATCGGTCCGGTGATCGATCCACAACCTGGGATCGGTCTGGTGATCAGTCCAGGAGAATCTCAAAGAAATCACGATTTCTAATTGAGCGTTGGGGATCGATCAGGACGGAGCCTGATCGGTCTGGACCCAGCCTGATCGGTCTGGTGACCGATCAGGAGGCTCTCTGATCGGTTCGGTGACCGATCACTTTAATTCAAATTACACTGTCAGACGCTCTGATCGCGCCTAACCATATCCAATTCTCTGCTGCTTACATCTGATACTTGATTTACTGTGTGATATACTGCTCTAACACTCTGATTAAGCTGCAGGTGACAGGGGAGGATTCAAACACTCAAGGAGAAGTCAATGGAGGCTTTCCTTGGAGCAGGTTTGTCCATTCTCCATTTCAGGTTGCAACGGCTGGAGCTGCAGACTGAGCTACTGACTGGAGCTTGGCTGAGGGGAGCTCAGGAAGTCCAGGGAGGGTTCAGTGGTAGCTGGCGTTGGCAGGGAAGTAGCTGGAGACTGCGGGAGACTGTCACCTGATGCTGAGTGGAGAAACAAAAAGGGTGGAAGAAGGCTTCGTGGAAGCAGAGTTCGAATACTGGTTTTCTTGCCACGCCTTGTGTTCTCCACAACTTGCTTGCTGTGTTCCTGAAGTTGTCATCACCTTGAGCAAGCGATTGCACTCTTGAAGCAACCATCCATTACTTGAGCGCTTGAAGGAGAGAACAAGAAGCTTGGAGTCCGACAGCGGGAAGACACGAGGAAGGGTTTCTTGCATCGCCGCTGGGTGGAGCTCAGGAAAGTTTGCTGTGTTCTTGTCTTTGCAAAGTGCTTGAGTAAGATCCTTCTTGCTGTTTCTTTGTGCTTAAACTGAAATCTGTGATTGAAACGCTGTAGAGAGGTTTCTCCACCGAGAAGGAGGTTGCTTTCTATCCGGTGATAACCGGGGCTTGATCTGCCGACGATCAAGGGATCGCCCACCTTAAGGGCACGCTAAGGAGTAGGGGCAAGTTATCCCCGAACCTTGTAAACCCTCCTTGTTAGCGATCTTGGTAGTTGTAGTTGTTTCCCTTCATTTTCTGTTTCTGCATTTTCTGTTTTCATACTTCCGTTGAGCTACTAACAAAGATAAGTGCAGAAATTTGATTTGTGTCTAAGTCCAAGTGATTGGCTATATTCACCCCCCTCTCTAGCCATCCGGTTTCCAACAAGTGGTATCAGAGCTTGGGGCTCTGTTTACGGCATAACTGTTAGGATCGATACGCCTTGCTAGAGGGGGGTGAATAGCACTTTGTCGAACCCCTTCTTCCTACACGATTGTTAGCGCAGCGGAAATACAAATAAAATAATAAAAACAATGCTAACAAACCGTATTTAGTTGGTATCCACCCCGACCGGGTGACTAATCCAACAATCCGTCGGTGGATCACTCCCCGGATAACCTCCGGCTATCACGTGTCGCTCCTTGTGGGTGGAGAAACCTCACCACAACACCAAACAAAGCTCTGGATACGAAGACTACTAACTTGCCCTTAACCAAGACAAGTTTCGTCAAGAAACTCAGCCACCACGAAGTCCTCTTTAAATAGGATTCGGGGCTGATTTCTCGCTACCAGTCGACTGCTCACTTACCAGTCGACTGGTAGGCTTCAACGGCTACAAAATATGCAATGAATGCCTCAGCCGCCTTCGCAACGGTCGACCTCCAATCGACTGGTACAGGACCAGTCGACTGGAGCCGGTCGACTGTAGCCAATTCCAGTCGACTGGCAGTCGACTGGTCGACCCTCCTTGGGTCGACCCGATTCTCTGTGTGTTGTGGTCCCAGTCGACTGCCACAATGGCAGTCGACTGCCCTACTCACACACCTAAGGTTTCCCCTCCTGAGTACATTCCACTCCGCACTCAAACCCTAGGATTTCCCGAGTACAATCACACTGCACTCGTACCCTCACGACTCGACTGACTCCTCCTCCGCAGCCTCGACTGTTGCCTTCGCGCCCTCTTCATCTTCGGCCCTCGTCCCTCGGATGCGCACGCAAGCCTCCAGCTTGCATCCATGCCACCCTTCACGTACGCCTCGAAGTCCGCGCCCATCAGCTCATCGTCCCTGCACTCCAAGGTTCCTCAATGCGCACACAAGCCTCCAGCTTGCCTCCATGCCATCCTTCACCGTACTGAGGCCGTCCAGTCAAGTCCATATGCGTACCTGTACAACCTGCACACTCAACATACGCATATCAAATACACAAGGGTAAACCTAACTTAAACCCTTTGCCCAAACATCAAAACTCATGGTCACACCGGACCATCTTAGGGCGATTGCTCCAACAATCTCCCCCTTTTTGATGTTTGGCAATCCGTTTAAGTTAGGGAAAGCAAGATAGTAGTCAATAGCAAAAACCATGCTAAATAAATGCATATGCAATGCAAAATGGATCCTATCCCAAGGCATCCTACACCTAACCCTCCGAGTTAGGAATTTTACACCTAGCCCTCCAAGCTAGGAATTTCCCACCTAACCCTCCAAGTTAGGATTTTTCAACCAAATCGGGCTTTTTAAAACTTCTCCCAAGCTCCCCCTGCATTGGACTTATAAAGGCTTTTTAAGAACCTATCCAAGGTTCCCCTTACGCCAAGAATGGAGCAACCATGCTCCCCCTCAACCTTAGCTCCCCCTAAACCTAGGGTTTCTAGCAAAGGTATGTTTGGTTTCCCACTTAAACCCAACATCTCTCCCCCTTTGCCATACATCAAAAAGAACCCAATAATTACCCAATTATTGGTTCTTAACATCCCCAATGATCCTAAACATAGTGTACTAAACCCCCATACACTTGTTCCTTATCATTTGGATCTCAAGTCAGCTGCCAATACCCAAGTCAGCCCTGACCAGTCGACTGCCCCCAGGGCAGTCGACTGATACTTTGATAATCAGTTTTCTGGCCGAATTTCAGAAACGCGCCAGAAATTCCACAAATCTCCAAAAATTCCCAAATTTCGTGGAGAACTTTGTGGTACCCATACCTACTTGGGAAAAATACATCTACCCATGTATCTATCACCATTCCCAAGTTTGACACAAAACTCAAAAGTTTTCTTATGAAAATTAAGGCAAATAGGAGACAACCTCCCCCTTAACCCATGCCTTCTCCCAATTCTCATTTTTCCCAGGTCAAGTTCTACCCACCTTAACCTCCTAGCACCAAGTTAGGTTCTTCCCAACCTAACACCCGAGTTCTTTTCCCTTTGAACACCATTAAAGGCTTGCTCCCCAAGCATCCTTATCCCTATTGTCAATAAGAACTCAACAATCATCTAAAAACTCTAAAGTTTGCAAGCACACTTGCTAGGATATACCCTATCCTAGAAAAATATGATATCATGAAAATATCAAGTGTGCTTGACTTTTGGTACACATTTAAGTTTCTTAAGGATTTTGCATTAAGTATCAACTCTCAAATTCATTTCTAATTCCATGTGTTTGTCAAACCTACCCATCATAATTCGACACATGGAATTGTCCTCAATGTTCCCTGTTTAACCTCTAAATCTTAGATACCTAGGGAACCTTATCAATCCTTCTTGATTTTCATAAACTCCAATAAATTCTTATCAAATCATGGGATAACACTTTATACAAAGAATATGAAATCATAAACATCAACTTTAATCCAAAATCATATCCCATAATTCAAATTTGCACTCTCTTATTGACCAAACTGCCCCTTTTATATAGAAAATCGCCAGTCCAGTCGACTGGGATGGTCCCAGTCGACTGGCTCCAATTTTTTTTGCGTACAGAGATCCCGGTCGACCTCCCAGTCGACCCCCAGTCGCCTGCCACCAGTCGACTGGTATCTGAGCCAGTCGACTGGTGGCTGAATTTCAGCCCTCTTTGGTGAATTTCAGAAATCCCTAACTAATTCTACAAATCTCCAAAAATTATCAAATTTTGTGGGGAGATTTGTGAAGCCCATATCTACTTGGGAAAAATACGTTTCCAAATAAATGTACTCCGGATCCCAAGATTGGCACAAAACTCTACTTCTTCCAAAGTGTATCAAATAACCTCATCCTAGAAGTTCTAATTCTCACTTCTCTTCAATGCATTCTCTTCTCCTTGATCATAACTCATTTTTGTTATTGAGTTACATGGTATTCCACTATTAAACCTCAATTTTGTCAATTATAGCCCTATTTTCACCTTTTCTCCCTAAAATTCACCTTTTGATGTGCCAAAATCTAGGATTAAGACTTACCCAAGTCTTCCAATCCTTTTTGACACATTTCACCTAATTTCCTAAGGGATAACCTTTTGAGATCCATCTACCATGGACCCCAAAGGCTCCTAGAGCTCCCCCTTGAGCTCTGAGCCCTAGCCACCTCCCTAGGTGACTCAATAAATGCTAAACCACACCGGTGAACCTCCGATGACTCTTGGCCTACAAAATTGACCTTTTTAACCTTGGACACCTTGTCCTTGGTTAGGTCACTCTCTTTACCCTTGGATGGCATCCCCTTGCCACCCTTGGACCTTCCCTCCTTACTAAGATTGTATGTTTTCCCAACATACTTCTTTCCATTGCCCTTGGAGGTCTTAGATCGGTACCCCAATCCCGATCTATCATAGTTGGGTTTGATGCTACCCAACACCATGTCTAAGCCCTTAGATCCAACCGTGAATCTTTCTAGGGCATTTTCTAAAGTATCAAGTCTTACCCTCAAGGCTTGATTTTCCCTTTCTAGGACTTGAACCCTAGAGTCCACATGTCCACTTTGGACATTTCTAGGTCTACCCATTTTCTTAGACATTTGTTTCCCTTCCTTGTGATTAATGTCTTTAGCCTTGGATACATAGGTCTTAGGCCTATCATGATGCATGCTTTTTCTAGAGTAGTGATCTACCTTGTTATCCTTATTCCTATCATTGTACTTAAATCCAAGGTTATGCACCATTAGACATTTTTCATTAACACTAGCATGCATGGATGGATAATTAACATGATTCTTGAAATGTGAAGAACTTGAAATCGAATTTCTTTTTAAACTAGGGTTAGAGGGTACCTCCCTTACCCTTGTAGTCCTTCTTTGTTGTGAGTTTTGCTTTCTTCTCTCTTCTTTCTCCCATCTTCTTAGATGCTCCATTTTCTTGAGCTTTCCACTCATTGGGCATCTTGTGTGGTAGTGTCCTAGATCTCCACACGTGAAGCATCTAATTTTCTTCTTTTTCTTTTCTTGGGCTTCTCCATTCCTACAATTTATGTTAGATTTACATTGAATGGAATTAGGTTTAGATTTTACCTCCATTTTACCTTTCGGGCACTTATCCTTGTAATGCCCCTTTTCGTTGCACCCAAAGCATACAATGTGGTCTTTAGTCCTTGCTTTGGTGGAGGTTGAGGCTTGGTTGACTTCCTCTTCACCCTTGGATGAAGTGGAGACTTCCTCTTGATCATGTGTAGGTGAGGGTCTCTCCTCCCCCTCAATCCTTGAGGTGGTGACCTCTTCTTCTTCTTCTCTTGAGGAGGTCGATGATCTTTCACTTAGCTCCTCCTCCTCACTTGAAGAAGTTGACACTTCTTCCTCCTCGTGAGCTATTGAGCCCATTTCCTTGGGCTCTTCCACCACTTGACCTTGTGTAGGGTTTTTATGAAATTCCACCAACTTGGTCCATAATTCATGTGCATTCTTATAATTCCCTACAACACTCAAAATATTGTTAGGCAAAAGATTTATTAATATACTTATTACCTTCTCATTTGCCTTTGATTGCGCTTGTTGTTCTTGAGTCCAATATCTTGGGCGGAGCTTCTTCCCATGCTTATCTCTTGGAATTTCAAATGGTTCTTCAAGCACCATCATGTACTCCCACTCCATCGCGAACCACGTCTCCATCCGTGACTTCCAATACCCGAAGTCTTCATGGTCGTAGGCCGGCGGAGCGTAGATGTTGTCCCCAAGTTTGTCTTCCATCATTCTTCTCCTCTAGCGTGTACTCTCTCGGCGGTTAGTCCGATCAAGAGCAGTCCTTGCTCTGATACCAATTGTTAGGATCGATACGCCTTGCTAGAGGGGGGTGAATAGCACTTTGTCGAACCCCTTCTTCCTACACGATTGTTAGCGCAGCGGAAATACAAATAAAACAATAAAAACAATGCTAACAAACCGTATTTAGTTGGTATCCACCCCGACCGGGTGACTAATCCAACAATCCGTCGGTGGATCACTCCCCGGATAACCTCCGGCTATCACGTGTCGCTCCTTGTGGGTGGAGAAACCTCACCACAACACCAAACAAAGCTCTGGACACGAAGACTACTAACTTGCCCTTAACCAAGACAAGTTTCGTCAAGAAACTCAGCCACCACGAAGTCCTCTTTAAATAGGATTCGGGGCTGATTTCTCGCTACCAGTCGACTGCTCACTTACCAGTCGACTGGTAGGCTTCAACGGCTACAAAATATGCAATGAATGCCTCAGCCGCCTTCGCAACGGTCGACCTCCAGTCGACTGGTACAGGACCAGTCAACTGGAGCCAGTCGACTGGAGCCAATTCCAGTCGACTGGCAGTCGACTGGTCGACCCTCCTTGGGTCGACCCGATTCTCTGTGTGTTGTGGTCCCAGTCGACTGCCACAATGGCAGTCGACTGCCCTACTCACACACCTAAGGTTTCCCCTCCTGAGTACATTCCACTCCGCACTCAAACCCTAGGATTTCCCGAGTACAATCACACTGCACTCGTACCCTCACGACTCGACTGACTCCTCCTCCGCAGCCTCGACTGTTGCCTTCGCGCCCTCTTCATCTTCGGCCCTCGTCCCTCGGATGCGCACGCAAGCCTCCAGCTTGCATCCATGCCACCCTTCACGTATGCCTCGAAGTCCGCGCCCATCAGCTCATCGTCCCTGCACTCCAAGGTTCCTCAGATGCGCACACAAGCCTCCAACTTGCCTCCATGCCATCCTTCACCGTACTGAGGCCGTCCAGTCAAGTCCATATGCGTACCTGTACAACCTGCACACTCAACATACGCATATCAAATACACAAGGGTAAACCTAACTTAAACCCTTTGTCCAAACATCAAAACCCATGGTGACACCGGACCGTCTTAGGGCCGATTGCTCCAACAATAACATCCGAGAGTTATCAACAAGATGGCGTTGAGAGAAGGCTTCTCCACCACCCGACCTCCATTCTTCGATGGCGCTGATTTCCAATATTGGAGATCGAAGATGGAATATTATTTGAAGATGGATATCAATACTTGGTTCGCGGTGAAGGAGGGATTCACCCCTCCTAAGGATGATGAAGGCAAAGAACTCGAATCATGGCGGTGGACTGCCGAACAAACTCGAAAGAGTGAAGCCGACGCGAAGGCGGTTGTCACTCTACAATGTGGCATGAACAAAGACCAACTCATCAAGGTTGGTCCTTTCACAAGTGCAAAGGACTTGTGGAACAAACTCATTGAGCTCCATGAGGGCACTCGAGATTCAAGAATCGCTAAGAGGGACTTGTTCCTCAATCAACTTCAAAATCTCTCCATGAAGGAGAATGAATCGGTAAGTGAGCTTCATAGCCGGTTCAAGGAAGTCCTCAATGGGCTTCATTCGATTAATGAAAAGGTCGAGAATCGCGACCTTGTGAGGTATGTCTTGAAAGCCTTTCCAAGGAATGCTTTGTGGTCATCCATGGTGGATGCCTACAATGTTTCCAAGGATCTATCCATTGTAAAATTAGATGATTTATTTTGTGAGATGGAATTGCATGAAATGGCTAACAAAGGCCCCAAGGAGAAGGGGATTGCTTTAGTTGCAGGGGACCGATCCAACAAGAAGAAGAAGGAGAAGAAGAAGGAGAAGGAGGTCTCCTCATCTTCATCCTCTTCCAAATCCGAGTCCGATTCCGAAGAAGATGGCAGTGGCTCCTCATCCTCCGAAATGGCGAACTTTGTGAGAAGAATGATGAAAAGGGGTCGACGCTTCAAGAGTAGAGGTAACTCTAGTGAAGCTAAACTTGATAAGACTAATACATCTTGCTTTGAGTGTGGTAGGAAAGGGCATTTCAAGAATAAATGTCCAAAACTTAAGAAGAAGGAGGAGAAATCCAAAAAGAAAGAGGAAAAATCCAAGAAGAAGAAGAAGAAGGCCTTGAAAGCCACTTGGGATGAGTCAACCTCTAGCTCATCCGATGAAGAGAAGGAGGAGAAGAGCACAAGGCATGTGGTACTTATGGCTCTTGGAGAGGAAAGCAGTGATGAATCTTCAAGTTCCTCAAACGCGGCTTCATCATCCTCGGATGATGAAGAGGTAACTTCTCCCGAGCTTGAAAAGTGTTATAGAGCTATTGCATGCTTAACTAGTATGTTGAAAAAGTCAAAGAATAAGGTTAAAGTATTGCAATTAGAAATTGATCAATTGAAATTATCTAGGGATGATAACATTGATGATTTACATGTTGAATTGCTATAGGATGAGATTAAGTCTTTGAAACTTGAAGTTGAAAACTTAAAATCCTCTAAGGTTGAGGAAGTAGATTATTTGCATGATGACTTGCTAGAAGAAGAGAACAAATCTTTGAAGAGTGAAGTTGAGAAACTCAAGAATATTCTTGAGAAGTTCTCAACTAGCTCTAAACCCCTAGACATGATCTTGAATGCCCAAAGGACAGTCTACAATAGGGCCGGTATTGGTTACCGTCCTAAAGAACCATCATTCGTGTCCTTGATGTCTAGGACTGATATGAGACAATCTAGGACACCCAAGGTTCAAAAGAAAGTGGTCAAGGCATGGGTGCCTAAGTCTTGTTTAGTTGATGCTTTAGGTCCCAAGGTTTGGGTACCTAAAACTTCTATTTTTCGAATTATGTAGGTTATGATTGAGGAGGAGCATCTATCAACTTGGTTCGTTGATAGTGGATGCTCCAAACACATGACCGGGGATAGATCATTGTTTACCACACTTCACATGAAAAGTAGAGGTAATATATCATTTGGTAACAATGGTAGTCTTAAGGTCATAGGAATAGGAGACATTCAAATATCCGAATGTCTTAGAATTTCAAATGTCCTTCTAGTCAAGGGGATGAAATTTAATCTCCTAAGTGTGAGTCAATTATGTGACACGGGTTACACAATTGATTTCCAACCAAGTCAATGTCTAGTTAGACAACATGACACCTTGGACACGGTACTAGTAGGAACAAGAGTAGACAATATTTATCAAGTTTCATTTAAAAGTGCTACTAATGTGTCTGCTAAGTGTTTCATGTCAAAAGAAGAAGAGTCTACCCTTTGACACCGGAGGCTAGCACATGTGAACATGAAGAACATCCGGAAGTTGGCCAACAAGGGGTTAGTCCGTGGCTTACCAAGCATCAAGTATGAAAAAGACAAACTTTGTGATGCATGTCAAATGGGTAAGCAAACAAAATCTGCTCATAAAGGTAAAAGCGCTGTAAGTACTTCTACTAGATTAGATTTACTTCACATGGATTTATTTGATTGTAGTACTATCATATCATTGAATGGAAGTAGGTATTGCTTTGTGATCATTGATGATTTCACTAGATATACATGGACCTACTTTTTAAAATATAAGGACCAAACTTTAGATGTCTTCATTTCCTTTTGTAGAAGAGTTGAAAATGAAAAATCATTAACAATTAAGACAATTAGAAGTGATCATGGAGGTGAATTTCAAAATCAAAGGTTTTTGGAATTTTGTTAAGATAGAGGTTATAGACATGAGTTCTCTACTCCTAGAACACCACAACAAAATAGTGTTGTAGAAAGGAAGAACCGTGTTCTACAAGAGGCTGCACGAAGCATGCTTAATGAGTACTCACTCCCGAGTTACTTATGGGCTGAAGCTGTAAATACAGCTTGCTATGTGCAAAATCGAGTCCTCATTCATAGGTTTTTAGGGAAGACTCCCCATGAGCTTTGGTTTGGGAAACCACCTACGGTTAAACACCTTAGGGTGTTTGGTTGTAAGATGTTCATTCTAAACACCAAGGATCATCTTGGAAAGTTCACGGCGAAGGCTGATGAAGGGATACTGGTCGGGTACTCCCTCGTTAGCAAAGCCTATCGAGTCTACAACAAGAAGTCTAGAATGGTTGAAGAGTCTTCTGATGTTGTATTTGAAGAAATTCCAAAAATCAATGGTCAACCAGAAGATGAAGTCCAATTTGAACTTAGGAGACTAAGTTTAAATGAGAGTCCAAATGTTGTTGATGGTGCTGAATTCGATGACGGTGAGCCTAGACAATCAATAGATCAGCCGGATCCTGAGGCTGAACTTGTGTCTAGTGAACCTATTCATGAAGCACCACAAACACCAAGGCAAACTAGATTAGCCTCTAGTCATCCCCAAGACCAAATTGTTGGAGACATCCATCATGGGGTTAGAACTAGATCATTCTTCCGGAATGAGGCTAATGAAGTTGCCCTAATTTTCGAAATTGAACCTAGAAAAATTGATGAAGCATTAAATGATCCCGATTGGATTATTGCAATGCAAGATGAACTAGGTCAATTCGAAAGGAGTCGAGTTTGGGACTTAGTCCCTAGACCTAAGAAGACCGCCATCATTGGAACCTAATGGGTCTTCAAGAACAAATTGAACCATAAGGGAGAAATCATTAGAAACAAGGCACGCTTAGTAGCCAAGGGCTATAGTCAAGTTGAAGGCCTTGATTATGATGAGACCTATGCTCCCGTGGCACGATTAGAATCCATTCGATTGATGCTTGCATTTGCAGCACATCGTGACTTCAAATTATACCAAATGGATGTCAAATCGGCCTTTCTAAATAGTCTAATAAGAGAAGAGGTCTACGTCGAACAACCACCGGGGTTTGAGAGTACCGAATTTCCAAACCACGTGTTTAAGCTCAAAAAGGCACTCTATGGCCTTAAACAAGCACCCCGGGCTTGGTATGAGCGGTTGTCGACATTCCTAATTGAAAAGGGCTTCGTTAGAGGCCAAATAGACCCTACACTATTTCTACGAAAAGATGGTGATAATATTTTTGTAGCCCAAGTATATGTCGATGACATAATTTGTGGCTCAAACAATAGGGGCTATTTAAATGAGTTCATTGGACACATGGAGAGTGAATTTGAAATGAGTCTAGTGGGAGAATTGACTTTCTTCCTTGGACTTGAAATCAAGCAAACTCGCGATGGTATCCATGTGCACCAATCAAAATACACATAAGAAATGCTTCAAAAATTTAACATGAGTGATTCAAAAGAGGTAACCACTCCCATGGCCACGAACACAAGATTAGACAATGACGAGAGTGGTAAACCCGTTGATTTAACTCAATATCGAACCATGATAGGTAGTTTGCTATACCTTACAGCCAGTCGACCAGATATTTTATTTGCTGTAGGTATGTGTGCTAGGTATCAAGTTTGTGCCAAGGAATCTCATTTAATCGTTGTTAAGAGAATTTTGAGATATCTTAAAGGCACAATAGGAGTCGGTCTATGGTATCCATGACGGGAATTGAGAATGTGTCGCGCTTCATGAATTTCAAAATGCATTCAAACCCTTCATGATTATTTCGAAATTGTTGGGAAACAATTGGGTAACTTTGGGGACATCTCACACAAACTATAAGGTCTAACAAAACGTTTTTGTTTGCTAGATATGGTGTGAGATGTTAGGATCAATTAAATTTCACAAAATGTCAATGCATCCCTTGAGAAATTAAGTTGACGAGATAATAATCACTTCGGTGACCAAGTATGGGGAAAACCATTGCATAACTTATGTGTATATGGCTCCATGATCATACTTGGACATTCCAATCAAGGCAACTTGATTGGAAACCTGAATTTGATACAAATTTAGTTGAAATTGCTTGAATGATTGTTGATTGAGTTTGACTCCATTTGGATGGATCAAAGTGATTGTTGAACCTATAAGGACTTTAGATCCTTGTTCAGGGATCAATTTTAGTCATGAGATCATGTCCAAGTTCGATAAACTTCATCAGATCTCGTTGGAAAAATTCTGAAAATCTGAAACTGAATATTTCAGATCGTATCAGGGAGTATCAGGAATCCTGATCGGTCACCGGACCGATCGGGCATATGGCTAATCGGTCCTCGGACCGATCTGGCTCCATCCTATAACGATCGGTCCACTGACCGATTGGAGGGGCAGCAGTGACTTACCGAAATTTTGACCAAGTATACTGAGCTAGCCTGGATCGGCCCTCGGACCGATCTGGCACCCTATGGTGATCGGTCCACAGACCGATCAGGGAGCTCACAGGTTTCTCTCCGAACCCTACTGTTCGTGTCCTGATCGATCAACCGACCGATCAGGAGCGCACCTGATCGGTCACCCGACCGATCAGGCCCAGGTCAGTCCGATCAGGCTATAGCCTAATCGGTCTGGGCCCTATCAGATCGAATGGTGATCCATTCAATCGCATTAAAGTCTGGTTGGTGGACCGATCCACCAACCAATTAACTTCGCGAAAAACCCTTCTTTGCCAAACCCTAGCGCCGAAACCTCTTACTCGCGCAACCTTTGCTTCGTGCGAGAGCCTTCTCAGTGCTTCCATCTTCCCCTTGCGAGTGCGCACGTGTGGTCCTAAGGGTTTCTTCCGAGCTCTGTCTTCTTCCTGCGACGTTTTCATTTGCTGAAGGGCTGTGCGATCTCTCTTGCGTCGAGTCTCTCTTTGCGCAAGTTTGCTCTTCCAACCTCCAAGAACTTCACCAATGGCACCTAAGTAAGTTTTTGTCTCAGTTTTTCTTTCAAATCAGTTCATAGATTATGTTGTGAGGCTAACCATTTTTTTTTGTGCCGTGATCTCTTGTTTCGTGTCGTGTCCCCTTGATCTGGCCGTGACCCTCTTGATCGAATGCGTCACTTTATGTTTATCACTCTTGATCAAATCTTGGTCCAATTGTGTTCTCTTAATCATTGTGTCTTGATCACGTTCTCTGATTGGGTTTAACCTAACCTTGATCATATTTGTCTATTCCACTCTTTAGAAAGTCTTCTAAGGGTAAAGAAGCTGCTGAGGGCAGTTCGAGGGGGAAAACCCCTTCTTCCTCTGCCCCTTCCAGAAGGCCACAACCTTCTTTTAGCTCCCGATTCCCAAATGCGGCCTGCGAACAGGCCTTTCAGTCAAGGACCTTCAAATTACTATCCTGCAGATCCATTGATATCCCTTTTCTGACTGAACATTGTCCGTCGGTCATGGACATTATCACTTTCTACAACCTGGGTTTTCTTCTTTCCTTGGAACGGACCATCAATTACGACCTAGTCTCAGAATTCTACAATAATCTACAGCAAGGTCCTCAGGGGGGCTTCGAGTTCACTACTCGAGTAGGCAAAATAAACCTTGATTTTTGTATGAGATTTTAGCAGAGTACTTAGGTGGTCGACGATCACCTAACCTCCATTCAATCTATCCCGAGCTCCCTGATCCTCTGCTGGCCCCGTTTGCAGATGTTACCCCCGACTCCATCTATCAGCACTTTTTTGGTCATCCCCGCTCTGCCGGTCTTGATGAATTGGGTCCAATTTTCCCTACTTTTGTAGCCCTACGACTTGCTCCAGTTGACTACGTCCTTTTCAAGATAATCACAAATTGCATCTTACCCATCACTTCAAAGCCTTTGACCGAGATTCGACCCTATCACTGTCTTATGCTCTACGGCATGCACCGCCAGATGGACTTCGACATCATGGAGAGCATTTTCTAGTCCATCCTATCATATCGTGAGCCGAGCCGTCACACGGTCTACATGCCATTTGGTCATGTCATCACTGACTGACTTATGTCAGTAGGTGTTGATGTCACCAAGGGTAGGACCGTGCCCATGGTCAAGCAGGACTGTCAGCTGGGTCGGCGCGCCTTTGCCAAGTTCGGCATTATTATTCGTGAGCGCGACGGGGATTTGGTTTGGAAGGATGGGCGAGGTCTCGGTGACCTACCCGGCGGAGCACCACATTTTCAGGTACCACCAGAGGCTGTTGCACCTCATGAGGCTCCTGCTGCTGACGCCGAGTACGACTACGAGCCCGAGCCGGATCTGCGCTGGCAGATTTCAGAGCTCGAGTGGACCATCCAGCATGATCTTCATTTACGGGAGCTTCATCGAGAGGAGATCCGCTCGGAGTTCAGGTCATTCGATCGCAGATTGACTGGGGTGGAGTCTACTGTCTCTGGGGTCCAGACATTGCAACGGACATGGTACGATGAGTGGCGCCGACACACATTCCCTGGAGGTGCGCCCTCTGCCAGTACCGCGCCCGGGACCGTTGATGCCACGATGGATGACCTCATGCACGATGACGACCCCCCCCACTGACGTTTGAGCTTGGATGTCTGCTGCCTTTTCTCATGATCTGTGTACTTGACTGGTTTTGGTCTGTGTGACTTTTGGGTTGTATGCCCCATGACTTATCTGTTGTGGTCTTGTGCCATACGTATTTTGATTTTGATGCATATATCTTGCATCTTGTTATTTCTCTGGATGTTTTATGACTTACACTTTCTGACTTTGATGCATGTCTACTCTACTTTGGTATGCTTATTGTTGATGCTATGCTCTCTGCATATTTGATCCATAGCTATGTTCATGCTTATGATACCATGCTCATATGATACATATGCCTAATTTATCATGCCTATATCCGGTTGTCATATGTTTTCATATGCTTATCAAATATCAATCAAATTGTTGTTGGTTTGGGATACCCCTAGGGTTGAGGGGGAGTTGGTTTAAACTTAACAGCCCTTCTAGACCCCTTTTCGGTGTTCGACAAAGGAGGAGAGTGTAGGTTGGTTAAGTTTAGGATGATCATGTTGTAGGGCGAGGATCTGGATTCCCCTATGATTCTAAATTTGAAAAACTTGATTGAGAATCCCTAAACTTAAAATCGGGTTGTCAAACAACAAAAAGGGGGAGATTGTTGATGCAGTCTGGCCCTGATTGTTGTTTTGGTGTTGACACCGATTTTAGTTTAGGTGGATGATTATTGATGATGATTAAGTCCTGATCGGGGATCAGGCATGGTATGGAAAATCCTAGCTTGGAGGGCTAGGTGTTGGAAAATCCTAATCTGGAGGGTTAGGTGTTGAAAATCCTAGCTTGGAGGGCTAGGTGTGTGAAAAGTCCTAATTCGGAAGAGGTGGGTGAAAAGTCCTAGCTTGGAGGGCTAGGTGAAAAGTCCTAACTTGGAGGGTTAGGTGCAAATTCCCATCTTGGAGAATTAGGTGAAAAAGTCCTGGCTTAGAGGATCAGGTCCTAGCTTGGAGGGCTAGGATTGGAAAAGTCCTAATTCGGAAGGGTTTGGTGAAAAGTCCTAGCTTGGAGGGCTAGGTGAAAAGTCCTAACTTGGAGGGTTAGGTGCAAATTCCCAACTTGGAGAGTTAGGTGAAAAATCCTTAGCTTGGAGGGCTAAGGTGAATGAAAACCTAGCTTGGAGAGCTAGGTTGAGTCTCTGGATCGGTCTGGTGATCGATCAGGGAAGCTGCCACGCTGCTCCGTTCTGGATCAATCTGGTGACCGATCCAGCAATGACTGATCGGTCCAGTGACCGATCAGGGAGCACACAGTGAGGTTGGGAACCTATTGTGCTGCTCCTGATCGATCTGGTGACCGATCAGGGAGTATGCGTTTCACCCACTGACTGGCTCCTGATCGGTCTCGTGACCGATCAGGGAGCAAACAGTGAGTTTGAGTTCCCTTGCTGAACTGCTCCTGATCGGTCTGATGATCGATCAGGATCACTGTGCAGATCGTTCTGGAGAACGATCCAGCTTCGCGGGTTCCTCACTAAGATCGATCAGGATGATGCCTGATCGGTCAGGTCATGATCTGATCGGTCTGGTGACCGATCAGGAGGTTTGGACTGTGAAACTCAGAAATCGCCTAAATTAGGGGTGGATCGGTCCGGTGATCGATCCACAACCTGGGATCGGTCTGGTGATCGGTCCAGGAGAATCTCAAAGAAATCGCGATTTCTGATTGAGCGTTGGGGATCGATCAGGACGGAGCCTGATCGGTCTTGACCCAGCCTGATCGGTCTGGTGACCGATCAGGAGGCTCTCTGATCGGTCCGGTGACCGATCACTTTAATTCAAATTGCACTGTCAGACGCTCTGATCGCGCCTGACCATATCCGATTCTCTGCTGCTTACATCTGATACTTGATTTACTGTGTGATATGCTGCTCTAACACTCTGATTAAGCTGCAGGTGACAGGGGAGGATTCAAACACTCAAGGAGAAGTCAATGGAGGCTTTCCTTGGAGCAGATTTGTCCATTCTCCATTTCAGGTTGCAACGGCTAGAGCTGCAGACTGAGCTACTGACTGGAGCTTGGCTGAGGGGAGCTCAGGAAGTCCAGGGAGGGTTCAGTGGTAGCTGGCGTTGGCAGGGAAGCAGCTGGAGGCTGCAGGAGACTGTCACCTGATGCTGAGTGGAGAAACAAAAAGGGTGGAAGAAGGCTTCGTGGAAGCAGAGTTCGAATACTGGTTTTCTTGCCGCGCCTTGTGTTCTCCACAACTTGCTTGCTGTGTTCCTGAAGTTGTCATCACCTTGAGCAAGCGATTGCACTCTTGAAACAACCATCCATTACTTGAGCGCTTGAAGGAGAGAACAAGAAGCTTGGAGTCCGACAGCGGGAAGACACGAGGAAGGGTTTCTTGTGTGAGATCACCGCTGGGTGGAGCTCAGGAAAGTTTGTTGTGTTCTTGTCTTTGCAAAGTGCTTGAGTAAGATCCTTCTTGCTGTTTCTTTGTGCTTAAACTGAAATCTGTGATTGAAACGTTGTGGAGAGGTTTCTCCACCGAAAAGGAGGTTGCTTTCTATCCGGTGATAACCGGGGCTTGATCTGCCGACGATCAAAGGATCGCCCACCTTAAGGGCAGGCCAAGGAGTAGGGGCAAGTTATCCCCGAACCTTGTAAACCCTCCTTGTTAGCGAACTTGGTAGTTGTAGTTGTTTCCCTTCATTTTCTGTTTCTGCATTTTCTGTTTTCATACTTCCGCTGTGCTACTAATAAAGTTAAGTGCAGAAATTTGATTTGTGTCTAAGTCCAAGTGATTGGCTATATTCACCCCCCCTCTCTAGCCATCCGGTTTCCAACACCGCGGTCTAGCCAACGCCCGGGGTACTTAGGCTTGGTTCAGGACCTACGCGCACGTCCAAGTAATTTAAAACCCTAATACCCCGCTGTCCAGCCAACGCCCGGGGTACTTAGGCTTGGTTCGGGACCTACGCGCCCGTCCAAGTAATCAAAAACCCTAATACCCCGCGATCCATCCAACGCCCGAGGTACTTAGGCTTGGTTCGGGACCTACGCGCCCGTCCAAGTAATCTAAAACGCTAATGCCCTGCGGTCCAGCCAACGCCCGAGGTACTTAGGCTTGGTTCGGGATCTACGCGCCCGTCCAAGTAATCTAAAATCCTAATGTCCCGCGGTCCAGCCAACGCCCGGGGTACTTAGGCTTGGTTCGGGACCTACGCGCTCGTCCAAGTAATCTAAAACCCTAATGCCCCGCGGTCCAGCCAACGCCCGGGGTACTTAGGCTTGGTTCGGGACCTACGCGCCCGTCTAAGTAATCTAAAATCCTAATGCCCCACGGTCCAGCCAACGCCCGGGGTACTTAGGCTTGGTTCGGGACCTACACGCCCGTCCAAGTAATCTAAAATCCTAATACCCCGCGGTCCAGCCGACGCCTAGGGTACTTAGGTTTGATCTAGGACATACGCGCCTGACCAAGTAACGAAAACCCTAATGCCCCGCGGTCCAGCCAACGCCGGGGTACTTAGGCTTGATTCAAGATCTACGCGCCCGTCCAAGTAATCTAAAACCCTAATACCCGACGGTCCGCCCGACGCTCGGGGTACTTAGGCTTGATCCATGGCACGTGCACCCAACCGGGCAAACCCGGATTCTACTACTTCGCTACACGGGGAACTTAACCGGTTTCAAAGCGAAAACAACACGACGCACTTGCGGAAGAACTGATAAAACAGTGAAATTATTCAAAAGTAATCATTTATTTACATGGAGAGTTATATGAAGATATACATCTCGGTACTCCCTCCGGGTGGTCCAGAATGAAGATGGATGCCTGAGGTAACACATGAGCAGCTCGAGTACTCCTGTTGAGCAGTCTGGGACGAAGATGGATGCTTGAGGTAACACATGAGCAGCTCGGGTACTCCCGTCGAGCACTCTAGGACGGATATGGACGCCTAAAGTAACACATAAGCAGCTCAGGTACTCCCTTCGAGCAGTCTAGGACGAAGATGGATGCTTGAAGTAACACATAAGCATCTCAGGTACTCCCGTCGAGCAATCTGGTACGGAGATGGGCGCCTAAAGTAACACATGAGCAGCCCGGTACTCCCCCCGAGTGGTCCAGGATGAAGATGGATGCCTGAAGTAACACATGAGTAGCTCAGGTGCTCCCTCCGGGTGGTCCAGAATGAAGATTGATGCCTGAGGTAGCACATGAGTAGTTCGGCTCCATCAGGATACCCCTAATCTTCGCCTTAAGCAGGCAAAAAAAGAGGAGGGGGTATGAGCCGCCGCAATTTCTCTCCGGAGCATGCTAGGGCGTAACTCCGGGCTACCACCCAAGTACAGGTAGAGAAAAAATACAAGGGGTGGACAGCAAAACAGATGGAAATATTCTCAAGAAACCCTCGGCGGCAGCTCCGTCTCCCTTGGTAATGACGTACCCCACAGACACCTTCGTCTTCCCGTGGAGAGGAGAAGTCGATGGTGCATGGGGTATACCGCCACCGGCCGACCAGGGGTTTGGGGATCAGCAGGATGGGTCATCTCCCCCATGCCCCCTGACAGGCCACATAAGGTCCTTTCCGAACTCCACAAACAAGCCAGGAGTTCCACCTTCCCCAGAATCTTCAGCGAGACCCCGGACATCATCTCCATTATGCTCCCCATCAAAGGGGGTGACACAAAGGCCTCTACCCTGTTAGTAATATGAGAGAAGTGTCCTAAGGCAATCGCCTTATGATTGTAAACATTTATTTTAATAAATGAAAATTCACTATTTGAGTATACATGTTTGTGTATTTGATTAGGATCTTAAACTCATTTACTGAATGTCCGCAATACAATTCATAGCATGAGAGAATTTGTGATAAATTCACAACTAGTGATTATCTCTACATGTGCAATTGTGAAGTATTGAAAATATCCCTAGTCGATGAATTGATAAATACAGACACTATCAATTCTGTTGAGACTAGCATGGGTTATTCTTTAATCAGCTGATTCTCACTGGCTGGTGACATTGGGATGTCCGGAGATAAACATGAATGCTAGTTAAGGGAACTAGTTCATTGGAGTGACTGGCTATAAAACTTCACATGGTAGTCTATATATAGACATGTCAGTGAAGTTCTTACCGCAGCTTAAGTGCGATGTTCCTTTGACTTGCGGTGTTCAAGTCATCTTGGTCATGGAGACTTATACTTTAACATCTTAAGCAAGCATCTCCAAGGATGTGTGGACCCAGGATGGTCGGGTATAAGCCGAAGTGCCCGAAGATGTTTGAACAGCCTGTAAAGGATTCACCACTCCTTGCGAGGAGATGTATACCCAAGGCCTATCGTCGGATTATTACTCAAAGCCTCTGGCCAGAGCATGACATGTTTAGAGTATGAGTCTCTTAAATACATGAGAGTAATTAGAAATCCAAAGGACGAGAGAACGTTACTTGGGCTAGGTGTGACGTAGTCAGCCTAGTGGAGACTGACACACACAGACCATGTCCTAAACCAAGTGGGTATAAGATGGTGAAGGGAATGAGGCACGATTCATTAGAGCTGCTGAAGGGTTTCAGAATTATTTCTGAGGTCAACCGTTGATCTTTCGATTAATTGGGGATCATGATGTACTACTAGGTGCCACTCATGATCGTTCTATAATTGGTTAATTATAGACGGCCAACATAAATCGAAAGCCTATTTAGTCACACGCACAACGAGTAATCCGAGGGATTTAAAACGAGTTGAAAATTAGATTTTCCGATCAAGAGAAATAAGTCGAATCTGAATTTATCAGAGGCGCATCGGAAGCTTAAAATGGCTAAGTCTTTTGAAGGCTTATTGGACGAATTAAATGAGTTTAATTCGCAAGGAGGCGGCTTGGTTTGGCCGGCCAAAGAGGGTCCCCACCCTCTTTGGTTTGGCCGGCCACCACATGGAGAGAAACTAATTTATTTGGTTTAAATTATAAAATAAATCAAGTGCGATTTGTTTTATAAAATTATGGATAAATAAATTGATATAAAGAAATTTATATAAAGAGATTTATATAAAGAAATTTATAGAAATTTATTCTTTTTATGGAAATTAAAATGAATCATGGATTGGTTTATTTTATTTTATAAAATCAATTATGAATTGATTTTTCCATGATAAGAAAAATTTTATATAATTTCTTGTAAATTTTATTCCATAATAAAAGGAGAGATGTGTTTATTTTTATTATAAATTGAGTTATAATAAAACTGAGCATAAAGGAATAATTCATAAGAAAATTTATAGGATAAATTTCTTATGAAAATTTATTCCGTTAAAAGGGAGACTTGGCGATGGAGAGGCTACTATATAAAGGAACCAAGGCAAGGCTTGAATTCCAATGATTAAGCAATCAAGAGTAGCTCTCTCTCTCTTATTCTCTCCCTCTCTCTCCGCCGCCCCTTTGTCTCTCTAGGGCCGGCGCCCCTTTCTCTCCCTAGGGCCGGCGCACCACCTAGGGTTGCCGTGAGTCTCCTCCACCAAGAAGGTGCCAAAGAAGAAGAAGAAGCGGGTCGCGTCTCCTTCCTTCCTTTCCTCGGAATCTTGATTCCGTTACTTGGTGGTTAGTTTCCATCTTTCTCTCTTGATATTCTAGTTGTGCCTTTGGAGAATCTAGTAGTTCTTGTCGACACGAAACTCGTGGCTTTGCAAAGTCATCCCGAAGAGAACTCGGCGTGGACGCGAATAGAGGCGGAGCTTCCAAGGGATGCTACGGTTGGATCTCGTCCCTTACTTCGAGTTACGCGAGGTATTGAGTAAATTAGTTTGCTTTCTGCAAAATTTTAATTTATGATCATGTCCACACATCATAAGGTTGCATGCTAGATACGTGGTTAAAATAATTTGAAAAATTATTTATGCTAATTCTTCCGCTGCACGTAATAAAATTTTAAAATTACGAACCCGTATCCATGTCAACATGCACCCGGACCCAACATACCCCTGTCTAGTCCCTCAGCCAAGAGCACCACGGTGTTTTACAGGAGGGACATGGAAGATGCACGTAAGAAGAGAGGGAAGCAAGCAAAAGAAAGAGGGATGGAGGAGGCTGGCTCCCTCCATCCCCCTATTTATAACGATGGGATTCTCTCCAAGCAGTTAAGGCGTAGCAGATGCAGTAACACCAAACGTCTCTTCGACTGGCGCGCCTTTACTGCGCCTAGGAACTCACGACTCTTAATGGGTTCAATCAATGAGATCGCAAATAATACGGAGTAGACGGTTCGAAAATCACCCCTGCACCTCAACGAGGAGCCGCCGCAGACATAAAAGCAAGGTGCAAGAATTTATAGAATTTGCCTCGAAGGCAATCGTCGGTGGAGCGCGCACGCAAAGAGACACACGTAGGGAAGCAAGAAAATAATCACCTTAAAATCAAAACTATTACAACCCGACCCGTTCCTCGGGCCGAAATCAGGCTCCAGGAGCTCGGGGCCTCAAGAAAGGACCTCTATCCAGTTCGAGGGGCAGTTACAACTGTGGATCAGCATTAGGAGGGAGGAGCTGGTCCTTCTTTAACTTATCAATAGCTCCATGAAAGCCCTGCTACAAGCGCTTCATAACCTGGTCGGTCATAATAACACGAAACTCCTCTGACTTTAGGAACTTCGCCTTCCAATTGGCCTCAGCTGCCTCAGAACTAGAAATACTAGCACGAAGGGCGAGAAGCTCGGCCTCAGTAGCCTCCAGAGAACGCCTCACCCACCTAAGCTCCGCGGACGTATCGTCGTGTTCGAGCAAGGCCTCTCGGAGCCTTTCTGACACAGCCCGCTCGTCCGAACAAGCCTGGATCAGGTCGTCCTCGAGGATAAAGGCGCGTCCGGTGGCCAGTAGGAGGTCCGACTCCATATGGCCCGACAGCCTCTTCTCTCTCGCTTGGAGTTGATCTCTCTCCTGCGTCACCCGAAGAAGATCCCGGGTAATCGACATAGCCTTCTTGGGCGTTGGGTGTTCCCGGTGCTGGGAGCTCTCAAGGGCCTGCTCCGTGTCTTGCAAGAACTTCCTCAACTGCTCTACTTCTTCGCGAAGATCTCTGCTGACGCTGGCCTACATCACCCTGCCCCGATGCTCGAGGCCTGCGGTAGCCTCTGCCCGTAAGGCTCGGTGGAGTAAGACCTCCACTTGGGGCCCAGAATACAGGTCTCGACTGATCACTAGGCAATCCTCAGCTGCCTGCCATGACATCGAAAGATTAGCAGCCGGGCCAAAAACCAGTCAAATACCATAATAATTCGCACCTGCAGAAGGGTCTTCCAAAGACCGGCTAGCGGCCCAGCAGAGGCTCGCACGACTACCTCGGCAGGAGTGTTGGGCGTGTTGCCCCGTTCTTTGAGCGGCGGAGAGAGCGGGCGAATGGGGAGTCGCTGGACGGTAGGGGCTTGAGCTTCAGTAGGCGCGCCAGGGGAGTCGGAGTCCTTCTCTTCAGAACTGGAAGTTCCCTCCGACAAAGCCCCCTGAGTCAGAGTCTCCTTCAATTGCACCGTGGTGGAAGACTGCAAGGAGGCCTCCAACGTTGCATCCAATCTCTCCCTTAGTCGATCTAATTTCATACGGAATTGAGTACGCAACGCCTCCTTACCCGTCGAAGAGATAGCTGGGTCGACGGAACAGGAAGGAGGCACCAGGGTGGCAGCCTCTGGAGTGGAAACGGGTGAGGCCGATGCAGGCGCGGCTACCTCGGTAGGCGGAGCCGTTTCCTCAGGCACCAAAGGCAGAGGAGAAGAGCGGGTGTGACGTCGCTTTTTCCAGGAAGGGCCCAAGCCCTTGGGGAGTCGCCGCTTCTGCCAACCGAAGGGCTGGGTAACCGCCGGGGTGACGGAGGAAGTAGATTTTTTGTCCCCCCTGTCAGGGCTGCTCATGCCTGGAGGGGAGCTACCCCCGGAAGGGGGATCCATTACTAGAGCAACTGGCGGGGCCGGGGCCACTTGCTCTTTGGCTAGCGTGGATGTAACAGTAATATCAACCCCCTCAGGTGGAGCGACCCCACGAAGCGAAACAGCGGGTCCCTAGGTGGACTCGGCGGGGGCGGAAGGACTGTCAGAAACAATCGGAGGAAGGTTCAGGGCCTCCTTGTTGGCCTCCTCCCACTTGATGAGCCGACTCATCACCTTGACATACATGACTTCCTCTGCAGAAGCCAAACAGAAAGAGCATCAGTTAGAACCAATGTGCGTGGAAGAAAGAGACGGACATACCTAGGGTGGGGCTGCTCCGCATCACTTTAGGATTAAGGCCCCCCCCCGGTACCTAAGCTCTTCGCTCTGCACCAGCCCTGGGCCACTGAACTCCATGCCCGAAAGTACCTCTCTAGCATGATGATACACAGGGCTGCGAAGAAAGCTCTCTAAGAGGGGAGGAGTCGGCAAATCTACTATCAAACACAGAGGGCTAAAGGGCAATGACGATAAGCGGATGAAGAAGAATTTCTCCTTCCACCCCTTGTGTGAAGAAGGAAATCCTTCTAGAAACCTATGGCCCGGACGGGCCGCGAAGCTAAAAACCCCTTTCGATCCTATCGGGATGAAGAAGGAATGGAAAAGGTGCGGAGTCAGGGGGAGACCGAAAAGCTTGAAGATGATGTATGCCCCCCATCTGGGCGAAGGCATTAGGAGTCATTTGATGCAATGGGATACTAAAATAGGAGGCTATGTTCGTAAAGAAGGGGGATAGGAAAACGAAGCCCTAGCTCCATCTGCCCTAAAAAGAAGGCCAGCATGCCTGAGGGGGGCTCCACGGGTGTTTGGTTCACCTTAGGGATGACCATCGCCATCTTGGCCGGGACCCCATAAGCCTCGATGGCTGCTTGCAGGGCCTCTGGCCTCACCCTCAAAGAGGCGGATTCGTACCATTCCGCCCGATAGCCCTCCATGACCCATAAACAGAAGAGGAGAGGAAGACGAATTACTCACGCGCAGGAGAAGCTCTACAGGGGAGAAGAGCGAAGTACACCCAGTCGCCGAACTAGAAATGGAGGCCAGCTTCTGCTTTTTCCCTCTTATATTTCAGCCGGCATCCGCCTAGGCGCAATGGGGAGAGGACCCATGGAAAGCTAGGAACCGCTTCTGTTGATATAGTCTGACCTGATTTTTGTTTTGGTGTTAACACCGATTTAAGTTTAGGTGAGTAAGATAAGTTCGGCTTAAGTCCTGGTCGGGGACTGGGCACGGGTCTCGGTGAGTGAAGTCGGGTGACGGAAATCCCAGTGAGTGAAGCCGGGTCCCGGTGAGTGAAGTCGGGTGATGGAAACCCCGGTGAGTGAAGCCGGGTCCTAGCGAGTGAAGCTAGGTGAAGGAAACCCTGGAGAGTGAAGCAAGGTCCTGATGAGTGAAGCTAGGTGATGGAAACCCCGGTGAGTAAAGCCGGGTGACGAAAACCCCGGTGAGTGAAGTCGGGTCCTAGCGAGTGAAGCTAGGTAACAAAAACCTTGGTGAGTGAAGCCGGGTCCTAGTGAGTGAAGCTAGGTTGAACAAAGTCCTGGTGAGTGAAGCCGGGCATGAAGTCTTGGTCCGGGGGACTGAGCATGAGTCAGCCAAGTGGCTGGATCGGTCTGGAGTATGATCAGAAGTTGCCACGAGCTCCCTTGTTAATAGATCGGTCTGGTGACCGATCCAGGGAATCTAATCATTCTGGTGAACGATCATAAAAAGAACAGAATGTTTCTGTTTGGCTTCTGATCGTTCTGGTGAACAATCGGAAAGAAAACAGAATGTTTCTGTTTGGCTTCTGATCGTTCTGGTGAACGATCGGAGAGAGATCAGAATGTTTCTGTTTGGCTTCTGTGTTGGGACCGATTTGCGAGCTAGAGGGGGGGTGATTAGCTCCGATTTGCTTGTAGATGATTTGTCGTGGCGGAAGACTTCAAGCAATGCTAACACAAGGATTTTACTTGGTATCCACCCCGGTCGGGTGACTAATCCAAGGATCCACTCTCCTCACACTCTCATACACTATGAAAGTCTCCTTCTTGAGGTGGAGAAACCTCTTACAAGCTTTCACAAAGATACAACAAGAAACAAAGCAAATACAAATGAAATCTTACAAGATTTACAATGAACAAGCTCAAACTTTGCTTTCCTTGCTATCTTCAAGCTTGTGATCGCCTCTAGAACTTTGGAAGTGCAGCAACACTAAGCCCCAAAGCTTCTCTTGAAATGGCGTGGAAGAAGGAAGAAGAGCTGCGGCCAAAACCTGCGCGAAAGTCCTTATACCCGTCGCCTAGGGTTTGGTAATCGATTACTCAATCGATTACCACGTCACACTTAGCCGTTCAACGGCTAGTTTTCGAACCGTAATCGATTAGCCAATCGATTACCATCACCCTGAATCGATTACCCAATCGATTCAGAGCCTCTCTGTTCTCTCGCGCAAGCTGCCCTAATCGATTAGCCAATCGATTACCGATACCCTGAATCGATTACCCAATCGATTCAGGACCCTTCTGTCCTCTCGCGAAAACCACTTTAATCGATCACCTGATCGATTGACTCAATCGATTGCCCAATCGATTGAGTCCACCTTAACTTGTTCCTACAAGTCTAGGAACCCCTACCAAGTGTCCGGTCAACCCCGTTGACCAACCTGGATTTCTACTGCCTAGCTCCCAGCTCGGACTTAACCTGGTTCCCAACCAGATTCGCCTAACCCTCGAGTTAGGTCTAGTCTCTCGGTAGACTTCCACCTTGCCAGCATGCAATCTCCCCGATCCATCTGGACTTCACCTAGTCCCACTAGGTCTTTTCCCTTGCCAGCCTGCGATCTCCCCGATCCAGCTGGACTTCACCTAGTCCCACTAGGTGTGCCTAGTCCCACTAGGTCTTTTGTCATGCCAGCGTACGATCTCCCCGATCTATCTGGACTTCACCTAGTCCCACTAGGTCTGCCTAGTCCCACTAGGTCTTTTGCCATGCCAGCGTACGATCTCCCCGATCTACCTGGACTTCACCTAGTCCCACTAGGTCTGCCTAGTCCCACTAGGTCTTTTCCCATGCCAAGTCTCCAGTCAACCTTGACCCACTTGACTCACACATCATGACCACTCAAACATCATTATCAAACATCGAAACATACACCTCAAGCTCACCCGAGCTTGCTAGACTCAAGCTCACCTGAGCTTTGTCAAACTAGGTCAACCCTGACCTAACCAAGATTGCACCAACAATCTCCCCCTTTTTGATGTTTGACAATATGTTTGAGAAAGACTAAACCCTATTAGCCTTTCAATCTCTCCCAAATTTCTCCCCCTTTGACACACATCAAACCTCTCCCCGAGAGTCTATATGGTCAAAGGTATACCCAATGAAAATCCCATACTTTTCATTGAACCTATGCTCAACCTTGAGCATTCATCATAATGAAGATTTCCAATCTTCATCCTTTCATTTTACCAAAAAAAATTCAAACACATGTTGTTAAGGAAGACCTCCCCCTCAAAACATGCTCTAAACCTCTATCATTGCACCAACAATGATTTTTGAGTTCCTAAACCTTTAGGAAAACTCAACTTGAGGTAATTGAGATTCTGAAATTCAAAATTTGAACCCAAACCTCTCCTTAACCCTTAAATGTTCACCAAACCATTTCCCTTTTTGATTTCACAATGAAATTTACCCAAATATACTTATACAAGTAATTCTAGGGTCTAGGGATTGTTAGGTTACTTAACAATGGGTTATTAGACTGAAAATAGACAGTTTCAGTCTCACCAATCGATTGGCGTTGGGAACCAATCGATTACCACCTGCCTTAATCGATCAGCCGATCGATTACGGCTACCTGTAATCGATCACCGGATCGACTACACGAGCTTCTGTGCTCGTAAAAAGACCTCTCAATCGATTGACCAATCGATTGAGTTACTGTCCCAATCGATTGCCTGATCGATTGGGAGTTTCTGATTTCTGAAAACAATTTCAGATTCGAATTTCAGAAACTCCTCAATAATTCTACAAAATTCGAAAAAATTTGAAATTTTGTGTAGACATTATTTATAACATATACTATCAAGGAAAAATAATTTTCTATGAAAATAACCTCCTTTTTCAAAGATTGACACAAAATTGGAAACCATTGAAATACTTCAATGTTTTTCATGTTTTGTATCCATTTCAATCAATGATGAGTGCTATCAAAAGATAGTCTTCACCAAGGTTTTCCAAGATAGTTTTAAAATGTTTTTCAAAAATAATTTCCAACCATGTTCCTTGGGCTAAATGCACATGACTTGTACATTAGCTTTCCCAATGATTGGAGTTCATTTAAAATTCTTATTTTGATGAAACTAAAACTCAATTTGATGCACTTTATTAACACCTTGAGTTTTGTTCATCACCCTAACATCTCACTTGCTTCTAGTGTGTCTCAAAAACACATACAAGTCCCCTTATAGTCTTAGTGAGATGTAAAAGTCATGTTCTCCCTAATCTAAGGGTTCATGCATTTCTACCTAGACATTATAAATCTTGATCATCCACCTAGGATGCCAATTAATGCCAATGTCCTTAATTTCACTTAAAATTGACTAAATGCATGATTATGACTATGACATGCATCATATGAGAATTTTCAAAAGAAATTATAACTAGATGATGCATGTATGACATGACATGTAATATTTTCATAATAAATATGAATGATGAAATATGATGTCATGGCATGTGATAGGGCATACAAAAACATGGCATAGTAGCATAAAAGAAAATACCTAGATTTCCTATCTAAGTATCAATAACTCATCGCTAAGCCATTGATAATCCTAACTTGCCCTAATTTCCAAGATAATGCCAAAACTCCCCAACTTGGCCTATCTTTGGATTCTAACCTAGTTGTGCCAACTTTATCAAGTTTAATCCTCCAAAAATATAGTTTGGCACAAATTTACTCCTCCTAGAGTAAATAAATGATTCCTTCATTTTCAAGGGTAATAACTCCCTGAAAATGTCCCAAAGTGCCAACTTCATCAAGGTTGGGTTAACTACCCTTCCAATTAGAGTTGACACTCCCTAGACCTATCTAGGGTGTGGCGAACACACTCTTAGGAACCCAAAACCTATTGGAGCTCCTTGGGTGTTCTAGGTATTCATTAGGGATAACTTCCCTTGATACCTTCTTAGTGACTCTTCTAGACTTTTCGGAAGCCTTAGTCACCTTTGTCTTGTCTTGGTCAACCCTAGGGATAGCTTCCCTTGTGGCCTTGACTTGACACCTAGACCCAGATTTAGTTCCATATTTATATGGAACTCTATGATAGGATGGACCATCATCCTTAGTCTTAGGTTTGTACCCCAAACCTTTCTTGCTCCTAGAGGGTCCTTGATTTTCTAAATCTAGGTTTTGAACATTTGATCCCTTTAATAGTTTTTCTATTTTCTTAAGGGATTTTTCTAATTTATCAAGTTTTGACCTCAAAACTTGATTTTCAATCATTACCTCCTCAAGGCTTGGTTTTCTAATATAGCCTTGGTGATTGTTTTTCTTAGCCTTGGATTGGGTAGGTCTACCTTGGAAATTCCTAATTTGTTCCCTATCCTTAGAGGTGGTAGTCCTAGCATGGAAAGCTCTATAGTTTTCCTTAGGGTTTTTATACCTCCTATTTTCATGATAAATAGCATTAAAATGATAATAGTTATCTCTAGCATGCATATTATCATGATTTAAATAAGTACCATTATCTAATGGTACCTTAGTGTTATTCTTGGAGGCTCCCCCTTGACTTGAGCTCCTCCTTTTAGCCTTGGTCGGATTCTTCCCCTTTGGACATTGATTTCGATAATGTCCCTTTGCTTTGCATGAGAAGCACACAATGTGCTTCTTATCCTTCTTTGCCACGGGGCCGACCTCCTTTGTCTTTCCCTTGGTCTTGGGTGCCATTTGCACCTTCTTCTTGACCAATCTTGGACACTTACTCTTGTAGTGTCCTCTTTCCCTACACTCAAAGCAAATGATGTGATCTTTATTTTTACAAATTGAAATGTTTATACCTTTGCTTGTAGGGGTGGCACTTTCTTCTTCTTCATTGGCATTGGAATATGATGTTGAAGCTTGTCTTTGATCCGATGCCAATGACACATTTTGCTCCCCCTCAATCCTAGAGATGGAGGCTTCTTGAATTTCCTCTTCAACCCTTGAGGTAGAGGCTTCTTGAGCTTCATCTTCAGATGTTGAGCACCTCTCAACTTCCGAGTCCTCTTCACTTGATGAATCTCCCTCTTCGGATTTTTCTTGATTTAGTATAGTGGAGGGATCTTCATGAAGCCTTGCCAATGTGCTCCAAAGCTCTTTGGCGTCTTTGAATTCTCCAATCTTGTCCAAGATGGTGCTTGGCAAAAGGTTGACCAATAGCTTGATCACTTTGTAGTTGGCCTCGCATCTCTTGATTTGCTCCTCATTCCATTTGCTTTTCTTGAGGAGTTTTCCTTTTGAGTTTGTTGGAGCTTCAAAACCCTCCATTAGAGCAAACCATTGCTCTATCTCCATCATGAAATAATTTTCGATCTTTGACTTCCAAAGACCAAAATTCGCCTTGTCGAATGGTGGAGGTGCCCTTGTGTCATAGCCAAACTCCATTCTTGAAGTTGAAACCCCTTGATGATGACTTCTTGAAATTAGGGTTTCTTCCAACTTCTTCTTCTTCCTCTAGCTCTTGCCCTCTTGGCGATGAGTCCAAATAAGAGCAACCTTGCTCTGATACCACTTGTTGGGACCGATTTGCGAGCTAGAGGGGGGGTGATTAGCTCCGATTTGCTTGTAGATGATTTGTCGCGGCGGAAGACTTCAAGCAATGCTAACACAAGGATTTTACTTGGTATCCACCCCGGTCGGGTGACTAATCCAAGGATCCACTCTCCTCACACTCTCATACACTATGAAAGTCTCCTTCTTGAGGTGGAGAAACCTCTTACAAGCTTTCACAAAGATACAACAAGAAACAAAGCAAATACAAATGAAATCTTACAAGATTTACAATGAACAAGCTCAAACTTTGCTTTCCTTGCTATCTTCAAGCTTGTGATCGCCTCTAGAACTTTGGAAGTGCAGCAACACTAAGCCCCAAAGCTTCTCTTGAAATGGCGTGGAAGAAGGAAGAAGAGCTGCGGCCAAAACCTGCGCGAAAGACCTTATACCCGTCGCCTAGGGTTTGGTAATCGATTACTCAATCGATTACCACGTCACACTTAGCCGTTCAACGGCTAATTTTCGAACCGTAATCGATTAGCCAATCGATTACCATCACCCTAAATCGATTACCCAATCGATTCAGAGCCTCTCTGTTCTCTCGCGCAAGCTGCCCTAATCGATTAGCCAATCGATTACCGATACCCTGAATCGATTACCCAATCGATTCAGGACCCTTCTGTCCTCTCGCGAAAACCACTTTAATCGATCACCTGATCGATTGACTCAATCGATTGCCCAATCGATTGAGTCCACCTTAACTTGTTCCTACAAGTCTAGGAACCCCTACCAAGTGTCCGGTCAACCCCGTTGACCAACCTGGATTTCTACTGCCTAGCTCCCAGCTCGGACTTAACCTGGTTCCCAACCAGATTCGCCTAACCCTCGAGTTAGGTCTAGTCTCTCGGTAGACTTCCACCTTGCCAGCATGCAATCTCCCCGATCCATCTGGACTTCACCTAGTCCCACTAGGTCTTTTCCCTTGCCAGCCTGCGATCTCCCCGATCCAGCTGGACTTCACCTAGTCCCACTAGGTGTGCCTAGTCCCACTAGGTCTTTTGTCATGCCAGCGTACGATCTCCCCGATCTACCTGGACTTCACCTAGTCCCACTAGGTCTGCCTAGTCCCACTAGGTCTTTTGCCATGCCAGCGTACGATCTCCCCGATCTACCTGGACTTCACCTAGTCCCACTAGGTCTGCCTAGTCCCACTAGGTCTTTTCCCATGCCAAGTCTCCAGTCAACCTTGACCCACTTGACTCACACATCATGACCACTCAAACATCATTATCAAACATCGAAACATACACCTCAAGCTCACCCGAGCTTGCTAGACTCAAGCTCACCTGAGCTTTGTCAAACTAGGTCAACCCTGACCTAACCAAGATTGCACCAACATTCTGATCGTTCTGGTAAACGATCGAAAAGAGAACAGAATGTTTCTGTTTGGATTCTGATCGTTCTGGTGAACGATCGGAGAGAGATCTGAATGTTTCTGTTTGACTTCTGATCGTTCTGGTGAACGGATCAGAGAGAGATCAGGAAGGCTGGAGAAAACTTGATCGGTCACTTGGACCGATCAGGGTCCTCCTGGACTGATCAGGATGGGTCCTGATCGGTCAAGAGGTGACCTGATCGGTCACTGTGACCGATCAGGGCACAACCTGATTGGTCAGGTGACCGATCAGGTCAAGGAACCTGCGGGTTGTGTCTTGAGATCACAGTCAGCTGGTGGATCGGTCTGGTGACCGATCCTCAATCCCTGATCGGTCAGTGTGACCGATCACAAAGTCACTGGATCGATCAGGCAGGAGCCTGATCGATCAGCTTTGATAACTTTAATTTGAATCGTTGTCAGACGTCTGATTTTGCTCTGAATCTTTCTAATACCTTACTGATACGAATTGATTTGCTTTGCTAATCCTCTGATGAGTGTCCAGGTGAGACAGGGATTACTCAAACCAAGAAGGAGGGTCAATTAGCGACTTTTGCTTCGGTCAGGTTTGTCCGTTTTCCCTTCGCAGGATTCAACGGCTTCTGGCGTGGGCTGGAAACTGTTTGGCGAAGCTGGCGACTGACCTGAGGCTTGGCTGAAGAAGTTTCAGTGGACTAAGCCCAGTAGAGGTCAGTGGATCAGTGATGACGGAGCTGATCAGTGGTTGTAGATGCGCCGGGTGAGCAGAGGCTTAAGAAGAAGCTGGGAAGCAGAGGAGCGAAGAACATACAGAAAAACAAGTGAAGTATTTTGCTGGGTTGTTTTAGCTCTCTGTATAGTCTTCTTGCCTGAGCGTTCCTACTAGATCTTTGAGTGAGCTATCCTTCTTGTTGTCTCGTGCGCTTCACTGTTATCCTATTGAGACGATTGTGGAGAGGTTACTCCACCGAGAAGGAGAAGCTATTATCCGGAGTTCCGGGGCTTGATCTGCCGACGATCAAGGAATTGCCCACCTCATGGGCACGCCAAGGAGTAGGAGCAAGTTATCCCCGAACCTCGTACATCCTTGAGTTAGCGCTGGTTTGTTCATTGTTTGTTCTTTCTGCTTGTTTTCTTTCGCTGCTAACCTAATCGCAGAAAGACTTCAAAGAAGCGAAAAGTTTTTGTGTCTGGCTATTCACACCCCCTCCTCTCTAGCCATCCAAGGTCCAACAGCTTTGTCCTGGCAGCCGATCGTCGCGAGCTAGCTGTACCCACACACGATCAGGGGGACTTGGGAGGGTAGCCGTTATAATACGTGGCAATATGGCACTCGCGTGAACATCCTGTTACCCTCCAGAAAGGAGATCATGCGCCTTTAATCCCGGGGAGAGAGGCATCATTATAAACCTTTGGGAAGCGGAGAAGCCTTTTTGGGAAAAGAAGAAGGCACAAAAAGGGGATTCCTTGGAACCCTAGACAGGAGAGATACGATCCAAAAAAGTCTTCCCTGCTTAAGGCAAAGACCCAGGCGAATGTAACTTCTTCATCCCGGCACTAGTCCAATCAGTCAGTCACACCTCCTTCGATCATACTTGAAGGGAGGGACTTGTGATGGGGCTGGATAGCCCGTGCTCGACACGGGGGATAAAGAAGCCAGGGACGCGACATAACCTCTCCTCTCGGGCCCTGGGGCCCCCCTTTCGGGGGTGCGCTCGGGAAGGTCAGGCCAAGGATCTCTCACGGAAGCCCCCTCGGAAGATAAGGCCCCGAGAGTACTTCGGAAGATATCACACCCAAAGACCCCCGAGCTCACCTCGGGAGGCGGAGTCCTCGCAATAGCCGACCTCGGGAGCCCCGAGTGTCTCAACCAAAGAAAGAGGGATAACGATGCGGACTATGTCAAAGGATACCCCTTTATCACCGAAAGCAGGGGCGCGGCCTGAATATCGAAAATGTGGCACCGATAACGGGGGCATGACTAGTCTGCCGGCACCAGTATAAAAGGTAGTTCAACCCCTCCTGTAAGGGGGTTACGATCTCTCGTCTTTACGTACTGTCTTTCCTTCTCACCACAATTTGGACCACCTATTAACTTGAGCGTCGGAGTGGACTCCGCCGGACCTCTGCCGACGTGTCCCCCTAACGCTTGTGTTACTTTCGCAGGACCCCCAAGTTCCTCCGTGACGTAGTCATCTCTGCAGGGGCTGAGCCTCCATGACTGGTCATCGCCGATGACTCCTTCCGGAACATATATATATATATATATATATATATATATATATATATATATATATATATATATATATATATATATATATATATATATATATATATATATATATATATATATATATATATATATATACAGAGCTGTTCGGCTGCGGACCCTGTTTGCGGATGCGCTGCGGACGCTGCCGACGTGGCTGCTGCGTGGACAAAGAAAACCAAAATCAAATACGCAGCGAGACCGTGCCGACACCATTTTGCTCTCGCGCCCGCACGACCCCCTCTCTCGCCAACCCTAATCGCCTCCTCCTCTCTCGCGCCCTGCGTGCCGTGGTCCGGCGATCCCCCACCGCGTCGGAGTGGTGGTCCGTCTCGCGCCTGCCCCTCGCGACCACAGCTCTCTTTCTCGCAGCTCTCTTTCCCTCTTTCCCGCAGCGAACCGTCGCCCTTGCCCTCGCGTCCCGCAGCCCGTGAGCTCGTGCCGACGCCTTCCCATCCCTCGGCACTGCGCGTGGATCCTGCGAGCGGAAACCCTAGGCGAAACAAAAGGATCCCTCCCGCCGGCGGAAACCCTAGAGCTCGTGCCTTTGCCTCCCGCCTCCTCCCCTCCTCCTCCACTCTCCGAAGCAGGTATCATTTTCCGTTCGGCTTTTTGTATTTTTTCTGTAATTTCCTCGTGCCAAAGCCCTTTTGTTCCTCCGATCACCTGAGAAGCAAAGAGACTTTAAAAGGGATCCCTTTAACCAAAGAGACTTTTGTAAGATCCCTTTTGTTCCTCCGATCCCTTTAACCTTTCCTCAGTTCTATATTTCATTTGATTATATGACTTTAAAAAAAGCCTTTTTCATTTGATACGGAAGAAGCAAAGAGACTTCTGTGCTTGTATTCCTAATTTCTAGAAAGTTAGGGATGTATTCTGATGTAGATCTAATTCTAAATGATAATATAGATGATATTTGAGCTCCATAAATTTTGAAGCCATCTGAGTATCTGATTTATCAGCCATCTGAAAGTTGTGCTACTTTGTAGTGCATGTTCAATGTGTGTTCTTGAGCTCTCATATATTAACAGCAATTGGTTGTGGAGAGGATCTAGACAATGGTTGTTAAACAACTATGATAGCAAATCGTAATGTCATTGTTGACAATGTACCTGGAATTTCACTCACTGTAACTTTTGAGATTGTACATTTCAAAAGTTCCTAAGTTTCATAAAATTATATTATTTTATAGGTAGCATCTTGGTGGGACTATGGTTATCAGACCACTGCGATGGCAAATCGTACTGTCATTGTTGACAATAATACCTGGAATAACACTCACATTGCCACTGTTGGTACTGCTATGTCTTCACCTGAGAAGCCAGCTTGGGAAATCTTCAATTCCCTGGATGTCAAATATGTTCTCGTTGTTCTTGTTTTCCCTTGATTGGCAATGTAGTCCCTTGATTGGCCTCTAGTTGTGCCTTGGTTCTACAACAACTCCAGTTCTATGTAGTGCTTTTACAAACTCCGCTTCTCCTATATTTCTCAAACTCATACTATGCTGCTCTACAATTTGCAATTTTCTTCTTTGTGGCGTCTCAAGATTTATGTAATATTTATCATCGCAAAGAGATCTTTGTTAAATTGTCTCAATTATTTCAAACTATTTTTATTGATCTTGTTTCAATAAGTATTTAGCAAAATTAGCTAGTAAAATTCTAACTTGTTATCCACTTCTCGTGTTCGCTCCTGTTATGTATATTTATTTTGTACTTCTATCCTTGTGGATAACTTTTGTAGTCAAAAGTTGGTATCAATAAAGTCAATGCATAGATTCTGCATTGGCATGGGAGATTGGATTCATCATAATTGACTCACTCATAAATCGTAAGTGCTCTTTTAATTGGAATTTTAAAAAATTATAATTAGACATACATCAAGATTGATCAAAGTGGTTTATTGCCCGTGCTTTATTAATTGTTATTTTTTGGTTATAAGCAGTATTTGTTTGTTCTCAGGAAAATTGCAAGGTGGTGTTTCCTTTTATTAAAAATGGTAAGTTGTTCATTTTAAGTTCTAATATTATGGTTATATATAATTATTAATGTTGTTTTTAATGTAGGAAAAAACTTATGTTGTATTTGTCGGACATCACCTGGGCATTTATGATTCGTGGATGGAGGCATCACATCAAGTTGATGGGTTTAGTGGCAACGTACATAAATCTTACAAAAGTAGAGAGGAGGCAGAAAAAGCTTATCAAACATACTTGGATCAGAAAAGTGCACCAGTTTCTATTTCATCTGATGCAACTTCAAGTTCGACTTCGAGATCAACTCCAAATTCTGAACGGAGTCTTTCAAAGTCCGAAAAAAAAAAGTTTAGGGATACAATAAAACAGATTGTGCATCTTTTGGATTCTTTAGAAATTAGTGATAGTGATTAAGCATGTTAAGTTATTTCATGTTAAGTTATTTCAAGTTGAAGTTGAAACAATGTTGTTATTTGCACAATGGTTTTTCAGCATCTTGATTAAGTTATTAATTTGGTTTTTATTTTTTGAGTTTGTTCAATTGTGGTGTTTGCTTGCTTTGAGGATTTTAGGAATCACATCTATTGAGATTATGATTTTCTGCCTTGATTTGTTTGCCATACATGATAAAGCTTCTCAACGTGTGCATTTGATTCTAAATATTCTTGATTTTCTTTTTCTTGCGTTCAAGTATTTCAATTCTGTATCATTTTTAACTTCTTTAGAAATTTTTATTTGATTCTAATAATCGAAGGTAGAAAACAAAGTTTTTCTAGAATTTATTTGATGTTCATGTTGTATCACTCTTATTCTTCTATCATAAACTATAAATCATGCCGTTTGATCTTGTAATTTTAAAAATCCTATGAATTTTTAAAAAGTTCGGCAAGTAGAACTAACTAGTCCCGCAAAAGTAGGTGAACGAAATATAATGGACTACCCGTGCGAGTTAAATAAAACTAGTGCACTAACAAACTATCACATAGACAAGATGAGCCAAACCGCAAATGTAAAATTTGTTCCATTTCATATTCAATCGAACAAAGATATGAAATAAATCATTTCCATTTCATTTCCTATGCCAAATGTAACTTAAATCCATCATTCGATATATTTAAATAGCACAGCTCAAAACAGAGTTGCAGCGAAGAACAAGTAGAATTCATCCACTAATGGCAGACCAAATACATGCAGCTTAGCACAAGAGACGGAGGAAAGGATAACAGAAAACACTTACTGAGAACTATTCTAATGCCTACAAATTGTCAGTGTCGTGGACTACAGATGAACAACAACACAAATTGTCAGTGCCGTGAACTATTCTCCGTTTCTTTGATGTTGCAATCTCGCCAGCATAGAAATCTGAGTTGCTTGAGTATTTGTAAGTGGGAGCAAAGTAGATCTTTCCTTCATTCCATCCCTTGAACACTCGCCCAGCTTCTCTTTCAATTTTAAGCTTCAAAACAATTAGGATGAAAAATCACTAAGCCAACAGATGTCGAGTAATACAAGTCATACAGGATCCATTCAGCAAAGGAAGAAAGTTACATGGAATGGTATGATGACCCAGAATAATAATGATAAAAGACACAGAGTATTACAAATGATTTGATTACCAGAGAAGGTTAATACTTCATATTAATTACCTGATCCTTCTCAAAAAGTGCATCCCAGTTATTATCCTCGAGAAGATTTTTAGTTTCACTATAGCTCAAAGAAATCCTGTAATTCAAATCCCCCAACCATATGACACGGCTGAGCAATAAAGAAAAAGTGAATCAAAATTAGTGGACCTTTGTTTCATTGACCATAGACAATTATTTAAATCTTACTCATGCTCAAGAATTTCTTTTCAACTCATCACCTCCTTTCTCCCCTGAAGTCAAATGACTGCAAACGAAGCAAAAGCTTGTTCGGTGCAATGACATGCTCACTGAAATGCACCCCTAAAAGGTGAAAGAATGAACAGCTTTCAAAACAAAATAATACGTTAGAATACAAGTGAAAGCTGATGAAAAATTTGACAAGCCTTCCTCACCTTATTACCAAGATAACCCATAATGCACAGGCAATCATAAAACACAACCAAAATTACACAGGCAATCATACAGCACAACCAAAATTACCGATCAGAGATCCTGTAAGACTCATTAACCCAAATGACAATAGATTAACCAAAATTACTGATCAACAGTTTACTCTAAAATAGTTTTCAAATTTAACAGTTTACTCTAAAACAAACATCATATCGAAAACATCGAATACAATCTGAACAGCTAAAGACAGATGTCTAGATACAGAAGCAGATACTATCAAATCAATCCACCATGATATCAATCAAAGAATCCTAGCGCATGTTACTAGAACCTGCAACATTAAAGCCAATTATTGGTTGCATTTTCTCAATGAAACACTATAATTTAATAAATTTAAACTATGACAATTCCTGCTATAGATGGCAAATCTGGTTTATATGTGTCAGCACTGTTATAATTATTATCTTCAATTGATCTGATGATTAACACATTAACATATTTACAAAATGTAATCAAATAAATTTGTATATGCAAGTAAAATTAAAATAAGTATGCATTCTTATTGGGCATATACCTTTGCTGTAAATTTGGATAATTGCGCTTGTCATGTGACACTCCTCGATGCCCACATCCATGACATAACCTAGAATTTGAGCTTGATTTCTCCTTCGATGATTTCAATCTCTTCTCACATCCCTTTGTTCTGACCGAAGAAGGATCAAGAATATCAAGGCCCTCATCTATGGATTTCCTCCTTTGACTTTTATCACTGCATGCTGGACTAATGTTCATCTCTTGAAGTTTCTTATGCATACAATCAAATTGCTCATCCAAGAAGGTTGTTCCTCATTTGTCAAAGATGCATGATCAACTTATACTGAAGCTTTATAGATAACCTCGAGTGCTTGACATCAACAACTTTTCTGGATCTGTATCATTGATGAAATATTGCTCTCCCAAAGCATATGTTGCTTCCAACTTTTGCACTACGTGTCCATCGTTTGAGTATATATGTATCAGGCAAATGAAAGACTTGGTTGAGGCGGAAAAAAAGCTAACATATGCCTGCATGGAATCCCCTCAAACTCAAATTTCGTACAGCTACACGAAATGAAATCCTTTTGTTTGTCATGTGTGAGCACTCTTGGTTTGGAGGAAGAAGAACTATCAAATTTCATCACATGATAAACCACTGAGTCAATTCCTGTAAATATTGATTGCACATAATAGCCATGACTCTCACTCATTTCACTTTGAAACTCCAGCATTTCTTT
>JAGFNQ010004918.1:90110-151560 GCA_024364735.1 Boesenbergia rotunda
ATTATCTTCAATTGATCTGATGATTAACACATTAACATATTTATAAAATGTAATCAAATAAGTTTGTATATGCAAGTAAAATTAAAATAAATATGAATTTTTATTGGGCATATACCTTTGCTGCAAATTTGGACAATTGCGCTTGTCATGTGACACTCCTCGATACCCACATCCATGACATAACCTAGAATTTGAGCTTGATTTCTCCTTCGATGATTTCATTCTCTTCCCACATCCCTTTGTTCTGACCGAAGAAGGATCAAGAATACCAAGGCCCTCATCTATGGATTTCCTCCTTTGACTTTTATCACTGCATGTTGGACTAATGTTCATCTCTTGAAGTTTCTTATGCATACAATCAAATTGCTCATCCAAGAAGGTTGTCCCCTCATTTGTCAAAGATGCATGATCAACTAATACTGAAGCTTTATAGGATAACCTCGAGTGTCTTGACATCAACAACTTTTCTGGATCTGTATCATTGATGAAATATTGCTCTCCCAAGCATATGTTGCTCCAACTTTTTGCATTACGTGTCCATCGTTTGAGTATATATGTATCAGGCAAATAATGGACTTGGTTGAGGCGGAAAAAAGCTAACATATGCCTGCATGGAATCCCCTCAAACTCAAATTTCGTATAGCTACACGAAATGAAATCCTTTTGTTTGTCATGTGTGAGCACCCTTGGTTTGGAGGAAGAAGAACTATCAAATTTCATCACATGATAAACCACTGAGTCAATTCCTGTAAATATTGATTGCATATAATAGCCATGACTCTCACTCATTTCACTTTGAAACTCCAGCCATTTCTTTTTGGTGTACAGCTTAACCATTTGAGTTTCCATTGGAAAAATTGTCTGAATTTTAGGAATCTCATTCATATCAATATGGTCCGCAACTAATTCATTGTGTCTTTGATGTCTCAGCGCTCTATTAAACCGAGTGATAAAATCCATCAATGAATTCTTATTTGAGACATATTTCTTAAAAAATACATGTGAGCCTTCAGATCTTTGGCTGCTACTCATTCCAGCACAAAATACATTGCTAAAATATGCTGGCACCCATCTGTGTCGCAATTCATATATTAAGTACAACCAATCATTGTTCTCCAATTTAGCACACATAATAGTCTCTTCCCATGACTTCTCAAAATCAGCAGGTGTTGTAGAATTGACAATGACATTCTTTATGCTTTGGTAGTGGTCTCGAAAAGTCAAAGGAGGTAATTTTTCTGGGAATTTATTCAGTATGTGCCACAAACAATATCGATGCACTGTTTGAGGGAATACATGTGCAATGGCTTTTGTCATAGCAGGATCCTGATAAGTGATTATAGCATTTGGTGCTCCTTTAGGCATGGCTTCTATGAACTTGTTAAGCAACCAAACAAATGAATCAGTTTTCTCATCACTTAGAAACCCGCAGGCAAAAACAATAGTCTGATGATGATTATTAACTCCCACAAATGGTGCAAAAATTAATCCATATTTATTGGTGTTATATGTCGTATCAAATACAACAATATCACCAAATACGCTGTATGCCCTCCTTGATATATGATCTGCCCAAAAACATCTACTAAATCTGTTATCTAAATCAGTCTCATAATCAAAGAAAAAATTTGAATTCTTCTCTTGTTCAGATGTGAAAAACTCAATGAGTGTTTCGGCATCAATACCCTTTTGTTCTTCCCTTAAATTTCTTTCAAAATTTCTAATATCTCTTTCTGTGCAGCCTACCCCCTCAGGACCCCCAGACTCTATCTCCAACAATCTCATTTGTTAACAAGTTAGTACATTTGCCTCAGAAAACTGTTTTGCCAATGTTTTCTTTGCTACCGAAACATTACGATGTGAGCGTAGTAAATGTACTTTTGATGGAGTCGAGAGTGGATGATTATGGGGCTCTGTGAAGTTACTGACAATCCAATTAGGCCCAGTCTGTTTCTTGATAAATGTAATATTTGACTTGCAACCTGTTCTAACTGTGCCATGTGCTCTTTCCCTTGTTAGTTGATCAACTTGTGAATGTTTCATCCGAAGATCTGCATGACCTTCTTTAAAACATACCATTTGTTTCCACGTGACTTCATTTGTTATCTTATTTTTCTTGCTCGTGTGCATCCTTGAACTAAATCCGGCTTCCCGTGCATATTCGTTATAGAATGCATATGCCTCTTCTAGTGATGAAAATTCCATTCTGATTTTTGGCTTTCGATCTTCTGTAACTTGTGGAATGTATTCTTGATCGTCAACTATATTTCCTTCCATTTCTGGGCGTCCCCACATAATATTAGATAATAGATAAGCAATTTGATGAACATGAATAAGCAAAGATTCATTAAAAGCAAAAATTCATTAAAACAGTTTGACCAACTAATAAAAGTTTGTTTCAGCAACATATCTAGCATTGTCTATTGTCTTTCAAAAAGCAAATGTCTTGAAGTATCCAAATACTTAACAAAATGCAAGATAAAAACTGTGCACTACCATGCTGGTTTGTCAACTCATCAAAGAGTTGCTGCTTAGAGGTAAAATTAGCAAACATGCATTATTTTCAGCAACATGCATTATTTTCTACCAGAATATAATCTGGAAGGGCTGGAAGAGATAAACTTCCAGCAACATGCATTATTTTCTATCAAAAGAAAGACTTCAGTGGTATACTGTGAAGGTTCTAAAAGGGAGAGGTTTAAGACATCAATGGATCAAGCAAAGAAAACATGCATTTGCTTACACTAGTTACATCATAGAATTTGTCTGAGGTTATAGGAAGCGTTTGAGTTTCAAGGCACTTCCAATTATAACACTAAAGCTAATGGCTCTTCATTTTGACAATGCATAGCTAATATGAATTATTTACTAATGAGCTAGCCCCTTCAACCTTCATTTACTAGTATTACACGAACAGTTCAAGTAAGCAAATTATTTATGCAAATATAATAATTAGCATCATTAGTGTTGAATATAATGTTATATTGTAAAAAAAAAAAAGCAGCCGAAAGAGGTCTACAACCAGCAAGGCAGCACGAGTAGCCACAAAATCGCACAAAACATCAAGCTCTAGGGTTTCCGATGAAGACAGGGGAAGAAGTAGGGAGCACGATGAAGGTAGGCCGAAGCAGGATAAGCGAGAAATTTACCTTGTGAAGAGGCTCGGCGCAGGCGCCAACGAGGAGGGAGGGCTCGGGGACGCGAGAGACCAGAGAGATCGGCGCAGGGGAAGCTCAACTGCGGTTCGGCCGGGCAACGAGAAGCTTAGGGTTCGCCGGCAACGAGGAGCTTAGGGTTCGCCGGCAACGAGAAGCAAGCGCGAGAGAGGGAGTTGCGTGAGGCAGCGAGAGAGCTTAGGGTTCGCAAGTTCGGCCGGGCGCGACGAGCTTTTGTGCGAAAATGAAATCTCGCGCTGTCATCTTTTTGTTTTGCCCTAGATCTTCTCTGGCCGCCACATCTCGCGTCCACGCTGGCTTCCACGCAGGACGTCCGCAGCGAGTCCGCAGTTTCGGTCCGCATTAGATCTTCTCTGTGTATATATATATATATATATATATATATATATATATATATATATGGAGGAGTGATCTCCCGTATGACAAAAATTGCGCGCCTGTGCGCGACAATAGCGTCTGATCGGTTGCGGGACCGATCAGGCACATTCCTGATCGGTCCCGCGACCGATTAGGCACTCTCTGAGAGGCTTGTTGACCAACGGCGGCCTCCGGCCGACACCCTGAACACCATACTATAACCAAGAGGGATTGGTGAACCCGTCGGGGCTTGCTGACCAACGGCGGCCTCCGGCCAGTGCCCCGAACACCATACTATAACCAAAAGGGATTGGTGAACCCGTTGGGGCTTGCTAACCAACGGCAGCCTCCGGCCGGCGCCCCGAACACCCTACTATAACCAAGAGGGATTGGTGAACCCGTCGGGGCTTGTTGACCAACGGCGGCCTCCGACCGGTGCCCCGAACACCATACTATAACGAAGAGGGATTGGTGAACCCGTTGGGGATTGCTAACCAACGGCGGCCTCCGGCCGGCGCCCCGAACACCATACTATAACCAAGAGAGATTGGTGAACCCGTCGGGTTCGTCGCACCCTCCGCCTGCCATTACTAGTCACTAGCTCGCGCCCTCGGAGAGTGCCTGATCGGTGAAGTGACCGATCAGGCACAACCCGTTTGACGCTTTCATATATATATATATATATATATATATATATATATATATATATATATATATATATATATATATATATATATATATATATATATATATATATATATATAAGCGTCAAAACAATGTTTATACTAAAAAAAAATAATTTATATATTAATAATGATACTAAATTTTTTTGAGGAGGTCTCCCTCTGATTCTAATACAAATCCGACCTCGTGAGGCGAATCAAATAATAAAAATGTTGAAGGGTTGTTTGAATTGGATTATCATTTCAAATTTTTTAAGGCTAAAAGCATAGATAAGCTAAATAGATATAGAAGATTGAATCAATCATATTCAAAATATTTTGTGGATTAATCAAATGTAAGAAAGATATTAACCCTTGTAAATCAGACTAAGAGGGGGACATATAAATTAAATTGATACATACAAAGTAAAACATTTCACTAGTTATGTCATTAATTAGATTATTATGATTAAATTATTATAATCAAACAAAGAAATAGAATACGTTATAGCTTATTTCAATTCAATTTCGTTCCATTCTCAAATCAAATACGGTAATTTTTTATAGAAATAAGAGATTTTCTTTCCATTTTTTTTAAATAAAATATTCAATTTTCTGTTTGATCCGAACACAAGAAAACAAGTGAAGTCTGCGAGTGTGTTGGAGTGCGATTAGGTCAAAACCTTCTCGCTCCGAATTCCGAGCCTGTCATTTGATCTCCGTTTCCTCCCTCCTTCTCTTTCCTTTCTTTTCTTCATCAATTCCTTCCAAATTTTGTTTTTTTCCTCCATCCAAGATGTCAACGCCTCGTGTAATGGTGTTAATTTGATCGAATCTGGGAGGGACTGGAATTGGGTTTGACATTGGGCGGCGGCCAAGCGATGGAGGGCGGAGCAGGCGGCGGGGGCGACGTGGAGTTGGTCTCCAAGACGCTGCAGTTCGAGCACAAGCTCTTTTACTTCGATCTGAAGGAGAACCCGAGGGGAAGGTACCTGAAGATTTCTGAGAAGACATCGGCCACGAGGTCGACCATCATCGTCCCCGTCGACGGCATCGTTTGGTTCCTCGAGTTATTTGGATACTACATCAGCACTGACGAGCAGGACGCCTTCAGCAAGGAGCTCAAGCTCGATTCCAAGGTTTGGTTTTCCCCTTTTGTTGTTGGTTTTCAAAGGTAGGATTTTTGACTGATGGCTATCTCCTTGTTCTTCCTGGGAAAGGCGTTTTTTTTCGATCTTGGCGAAAATAAAAGAGGCCGCTTTTTGAAGGTACGTTTTTTGCCACGAAATTTCTGATTTCATTTCAACATCTATCTATCAAGTTTATTAAAGAAGATCGAGTGAGTAATTTGATTACCTTCGTTGACCTTTTTTTTTCTTTTTTTTTTTGATCAGCGATGAGTAATTAAGCTTTGTTTACTCTAAATTTGGTGCTGATTTTGGTTAGAGATTTTCATAATTGACAAGTTTGAGCCGATAGATGCCGAGTATGGTCGCATAGTCATTCAAGTTAACACTTTGGAACAATTTTAATGGAGAGTTGGGTTGGGATTTTTTTAATCAGAAATTGGATAGTAAAAAATTATTAATAATCAATTCTTTGAAAAAAGATGGGGCTGGGAGATATTTTGTTGCTATGAAATTGATTATGTTAGCTTCTGTGTTTTATAAAATTAAGACAGGGATGGAAGCAAATAGTAATTTTCTTATATCAATTTTGGTAGTATTTTATGAACTAATGATACTACTTGTTCAATGGCAATCACTGAGAAATTAACAATTTGAACATTAAAAGTTTCCAACTGATTTTCTTGTCATAACAATGTGGTGAGCCGTGAAAAACTAAGAAAAATCTTTATAGCTATATTTGTGCGGTCATAGATGTAAACGATGGGACATTGTTATTGTGATCCATACAAATGACCTCTGGATGAAAATCTATTGTGTGGTTATCGACTTTCTTAGACTGTTCAATATAATGACCTAAGTTTTTTGCCCTTTAAAATTGTGTCAATTCTGTTGTTGAGATTATTCTAATAGATGATATGGAGAAGCAATTTAAACAAATCTGAGAAACATAAGTATTGGGGGCTGTAGTTTTATGTTGAATAAGTGGAACTTGAAGTGCGATTTCAGTAAAAGAAATTGAAAATGGTTTTAAAAGAGTCACTGAGAATTTTACTTGTGACATTAGCTTGCATTAATTAGATTTAGAGGATGCCTACATGACAAAACAATTACTTGTTTATGGATAATAAAGGTAATAACTCTTGATTAACTTGTGACTACTCAACAGTGGTGTTCAGTTGTACCTTAATTAGCTGGAATGGACACGACGACAGTTTGTATAATTAATGTGATCATATTTAAGAAAGATAAATAACACTGTGTTTCCTTTGTCTCTATCTAGAGTGATATCTAACAGAGTTCCTTCACTAGTTGAACATCAATGTTTCATGTCAAAATGTTATCACTTGTATTTTAGAGATAGAAAAAATATGTTTTTGAAGGAGGATTTTAAATTCTATTTACTTTCTCCATGAAATTAATTCTGGCATTTGGGTGTTTTTGTGTAGTATAATTTACTGAAGACTGGCACATACACATTATTGAGTCTCTAGGTTTTAAAGTTATAAACTTACTGGTGTGAAAGACTATTTTCCAATATGGTGGAAAAGCCTGTCCAGAACCTTTTCATTTTCTTGGATCCAGAACCTTCGGCTACAAAAGCCTGTCCAGAAATCCTTGCGGATTCTATTCTCTCCGCCTCCAGTTCAACATGGCGTGAGACATCAATGAAAGTCTTTATACTTTCACTATGTATGTGTAAGGTTTTGTTTCATTGATTCTCAAGAATCAGGAAGGGAACGAATAACTACTTGAACCTGTTGTTCATCAGTCAACTCATGACCAGCAGTTTTCAGCTCTCGAATCATATTCCCCATTTCCCTCAGATGTTGGGTCATGGAGACATTCCGGCGTTTCCTATAGCTGTCAAACTTGATTGTCAGCTGACGAAGCTTGCTTAAGCTAACTCCACTATATTTATCTCTCAGGGCAACCCAGACAGCATGAGCTGATGGTAATGACTCATACTCATATACCAGGTCATCTACCATTGAACTAATCAAAATACCCTTAGCAGTGGAGTCCTTTTTCTTCTATGTCTTATAGGCATCAAGATCACGTTTATGCTGAGTTGTAGAACCATCTGCAGGTTCTACCATAAATTGATTTACAGCTTCTAGAACTTCTTATTCCTCAAGTACATACTGTATCTTAAGGTGTCATATTTTGTAGTTGTCCCCATTTAATTTTTCTCCTTTATTGAGTTCAGCTATTATATTCTTCGTTGCCATGATCTAACATAAATAAATGCATTATTTAGTTATTCAGTGTAACTCATATGCATGTAATTAATAACTAACTCATTGTAAATTAGAGTTGGTTTACAAAATCAAGTAGTAACTACGTTCCCACTCATCCTCCATATATCCAATCTAATAAACATTGATTAGTTATTTTTACATACATCCCATCATATGAACTAATCATTAATGAACTTATCATTTAAATGAAATGAACTAATCGTTAACAAGATTGTTAACACATAACATAACTTTTCATAAAGTAAAACTGTTCGTACATAACGATAGTAACCATTATATGCCTCTTAAAAAACTAAATGAACAAATGCTGTTTGTACATAACAACAGTAACAAAGATAAGACACTAATAAACTAGATAAGCCAGCACCACTCCCACTAGGACAAACACTAGCGCAGTGGTAAACTCCATTCCTTTCATCCCGGACTTGATCTGAAGTAAGTCAACTTCAGGATCTTCTACAGATTCTATAGGATCTTCTTCTAGATCTTCCTCAATTTCTTCAATTAGAACCAACTCGAATTCCTCAGGATCCTCCTCGAATTCTACTGGATCCTCTGCTGGATCCTCTTCGAATTCTACAGGATCCTCTTCCAGATCATCATCGGAATCTTCCAGATCTTCTTCTGAAATTTTTTTTTTGACGAAGCAGTTTTCTACACAACTCGGTATATGAGATATGACATTCATAGCGCCCCCATATATGGTGTGCCACTTCCCTAGCAGCCCTTGGCAACGAACGAATCAATGCTCCGATTCCGTAGTCATCCAAGATTGGGAACTCTTCCTGCTCAAGTTTCCAAAATAGTCGATCCAGCTTACCCATATTTCCTTGGATTCCAAGAATCGGACTATATTCAACCTCCTCAATTTGCTCCAATAGCTCAGTGTCGCTCATTGCGACGGGTCATTGTGGTAATAAACCTCGGCATCTGGAATTGAAATTCACAATGTCAGTACAAAACCGACAAACCAGTAACAAAACTGCTTCAATTCAATTCACATATATGCATAAGCCCACAAAGTCATAAACAGATAAGAAAAACAAATTTTCTTAATTTGAGGAGCTTTATTGACTAACACATTGGGTTGATCGATTAGGAAATCGAATCCTTAGTCTCGGTCCATTGTCCTCATTAGAACTAATCTAATCGGACAGGGATGACTTATCTTAGTTGTTCTTGTTTAAACGTTAGCTCATTTAATTCAAAGTCAAATCTTTTCGAACCAAACAAATCGGCTCTGGTTTGTATCAGACTAATCTCGTTAAACCAACTAAGGATTTGAACCGGATTAGGTCTGATTGGACTAATTAGATCTGGTCAAATCAACTAATGGTTTAGACTAGACCCAAGCCTATTAGTCCAATCTAATCTAATTCAAATCTAAGTCTAAGTCCAAGCCCAATTCATTTAATTATTGAAAGCATAACCCCAAATAATTAAAGCAGTGGATAGCGAACAGAAAAAAAATATATAATTTTTTTTTGATGCATTAAAATAAATTAAACGAATTGTTTTTTTTTTTAAATTCATTTGAACGAAACCTACAGTTTCGTTTTCTATCCACCGACATCCATTGCTGCCGCCGACTTGCACCCATACGACCTCCACGGCTACGGTAAAGGCGCTATAAATCCGTTTATGGTTGGTTGCTTGCCAAAGGCGAGCATCGGGTTCTTTGATTTTCTTTGGTTTTCCATATGCAAGATTCAACTTTTCTCGTCTTTATTGTCATATGGAGGAAATTTCAGCATTCAGCCTGATACAAATAAGGAGATGAAGACTATGGTTTGTTGCGAAATTTCAGAGATTTGGGCTTTGAAAGATTGGATGTGCTGTGAAGAGTTTCTTTCAAGGGAAAGAAAATCTGCTAGAGAGGAAAAGCAAAGGGTGATTGGAGAGCGATTCCAACTTTTGACTTGATTTAATAAAGGACTGACTATTATTTGTATTGATTATTTAGACAGTCAGTTTTTTCTTTTATATTTTATTGCAATACTTGTAAATCAGTTAAAGTCGTTGTACCTCTCTATTAGAAGGTTAGGTCTGGTCCCCCTTCTAATATAGATTTCTTTTTCTGGAATAAGATTCTTCTTTGATTAAAAAAAAAGGACTATTTTCCAATAACTATATTGATGTCGGAAGTATTAAATGCTAAAATGTTGAGCTAGTAAGGTTTAAAGTACAGTAGCATTTCTTTGAAATTACATCTTTTTGTTACGCCTAAGCAATAACACTCATTCCTCAATATCATTTCTAGTTATATGTCATATGTAGCTCTTATTAGCCCTTTTACTTTTAGGAAATGAACACATGTATTACTCATGGTCAACTAGGAAACATCACAAACCTCAATTATAGTCTGCAATTTTAGTGTAAGTTTATATTTCAATGTACCATTTAAATGACGGAATTATTTTCTGTGTAGATATCGGAGTCATCTGGCAATAGGAACCGGAGTACAATCATTGTTCCTGCTGGAAGTTCAGGCGAAGAAGGATGGGCCGCATTTAGGAATGTGTTACAAGAGATACATGAAGAGGTCTCGCGACTTTTCATGGTAGCAAACCAGGTAAAAGTTTGATCTACTACTATTCCTAGCTTCGGCCATTGAGCATTTTTCCTTGCAACATGGCAGCAGCAACATGTGGAACCTCCTGAGCGACTCTCAGGCCTTACAGATGATGTTGGTGCTGGATTTATATCAGGCCACAATGCTCGTGCAGCATCTGGTTCCGAATTAAATGTTGAACGTCTAGTCGATATGCATGGACATGATGATATTGGAGGTATGGGAATGTCGAAAGTAATTAGAGTCGATCAGAAGAGATTCTTCTTTGATTTGGGCAACAACAGTAGAGGTCATTTCTTGAGGATATCTGAGGTAGGTGGAGAACAAACTGATACTAGTTCAATTTTCCTCCACATACAGAAACCTTAATTACTTCTTCCTCGTTGCAGGTTACTGGGGCTGATCGCTCATCGATCATCCTCCCTCTGTCTGGCCTGAAGCAGTTCCACGAAATGGTTGGCCATTTTGTCGAGATAACGAAGGACAGACTTGAAGGGATAACCGGTGGTGCGAATGTCCGGACCCTGGAGCCTGCACAGAGATGATCATGCTCGATTTGGAATTCAGATCTCCGGTGAACTTAGTTTTCGCGGTTCTTGTATTTGATTGTTATATCATTGTTTTGTGATGAACAATAATCTTATCCAATGTTCGACCGAAGGGTAGAGGCATTCAAAGGCTTTCTTGAGCTGGAGAATAATGTAGGTCGAGATTGTAGCATGTCCGGCCGCGGCAAAACTGCTGTTTGTTTGTCTCTAGCCAATAATCTTAAGCATAATTGGTGCTATTCCTGCAAAACTCTTGTAGAATAGGAAGTCTAACATATGTTTTGAGATCTCTAATCTGAACTTTTATTATTATTTTTCTATTAGTTCTTCAGAATGTGCATTGTTTCGGGGGCCTGGATCGTGGAGTAATACTTGTTGAGGTAATCTGTGGTCCGGAGTGATCAAGTGTTTTGATATTTGGGCAAAGGGTTTAAGTTAGGTTTCCCTTATGTTTTAATATGTGTATGTTGAGTGTGTAGGTTGTGCAGGTGTACACATATTGACTTGGTTGGACGACCTTGTTATGGTGAAGGGTGGCATGGAGACAAGCTGGAGGCTTGTGTGCACCCGAGGGACCTTAGATAGCAGGGACGATGAGCTAAGAGTCGCGGACTTTGAGGCATGCGTGAAGGATGACATGAAGGCAAGCTGGAGGCTTGCGTGCATCTGAGGGACGGGAATCGAAGATGAAGAGGGCGCGAAGGCAATAGTCGAGACTGCTGATGAGGAGTCAGTCGAGTCGTGAGGGTACGAGTGTTGTGTGATTGTACTCGGGAAATCCTAGGGTTCGAGTGCTGAGAGAAGTGTACTCGGGAAGGGAAACCCTAAGTGGGTGAGTGGGGCAGTTTGGGGCAGTCGACTGATAGTGGCTGGTGAGTTGGCTGAAAATTCGAACGTTGGGGTTGCAACGGTCGATTTTCAGTGGCACCAGTCGACTGCCCTGAGAGCAGTCGACTGGTGGCGAGGGTTTCAGACTTAGTTCTATTTAAAGAGGACTTCGTGGTGGCTGAAACTCTTGACGAATTTTGTCTTGGTTAAAGGCAAAATAGTAGTCTTGGTGCTCAGGTCTTGTCAAGGTGCTATAGTGAGGTTTCTCCACCCACAAGGAGCGACAAGGGCTAGCCAGAGGTTATCCGGGGAGTGATCCACCGACGGATTCTTGGATTAGTCATCCTTAGGGGTGGATGCCAAGTAAATATTACTGTTAGCATTGCTCTTTACATTGTTAGTTTCATTTTATTGTATATTCCGCTTGCACAACTAACAACATAGGTAGAAAAGTTCGAAGATTTGTTATTCACCCCCCTCTAGCAACCGTATAAGATCCAACAAGTGGTATCAGAGCTAAGACCGCTCTTGATTGGAATAACCGCCAAGAAAAGCAAAAGCTAGAGGGAAAAACAATAGAAGACAACTTTGGGGATGACATCTACACTCCACCGCCCTACGACCATGAAGATTTCACATATTGGAAGACAAGAATAGAGACATGGTTCGGAATGGAGTGAGACCTTAGGATTACGCTTAAAGAGCCCTTCGAGATTCCAAAGGATAAGCACGGGAAGAAGCTTAGGCCTAAATATTGAAATCAAGAACAACAAAATCAATCCAAGACGAATAAAAAGGTAATTGATATATTGCTTAACATTTTGCCTACTAATATGTTAAATGGTGTAGGGGAATATCAAAACGCACATGATCTATGGAAAAAGGTAGGAGAATTCCATGAAAACCCTACACAAGTTCAATTAGTGGAAGAATCCGAGGAAGTGAGCTCGATAGCCCAAGAGAGGGAAGAAGAGAGTGAGAGATCATCAACCTCATCAAGGAAAGAGGAAGAGGTCACCACCTCAAGGATTGAGGGGGAGGAGAGGCTCACTTCAATGCCGGAACAAGAGGAAGCATCCACTTCATCCAAGGTTGAAGAAGAAGTCAACCTAGCCTCCACCTCTACCAAAGCAAAGAAAAAGGACCATATTATATGCTTTGGTTGTAACGAAAAGAGACACTACAAAGATAAGTGTCCAAAGGGTAAAAAAAAAAAGGAGGTAGCCCCTAAATCAATTTCAATTTCTTCTAAATCTAACATGGGGTGTAGGGATGAAGAAGGCCAAACTAAAAGAAAGAAGATTCGATGCTTCACGTGTGGTGAGCTAGGACACTACCACACGTAGGGCTGTAATTGAACCGAGCCGAGCCGAATACCTGAGAGTTTGAGTTTGGTTCGTTTATTATCGAGCCGAGCTCGAGCTTAATTTATCGAATATAGTGATGGCTCGCAAGCATATTCGAGCCTAATCGAGCCCTAAACGAACTTATCAAATATAAATTATTAATTAAATTATTCATCAATTTATTGAAAAAATAAATTATATATTCTAAAAAATATAAAATATTTACTAAAATCTATGATTTTATTCATACAAATAAGCTTTATTGGATATTTTATATTTATTAAATGTAATAGTATCAAAATTATATATTTAATGTTAAATATTAATTTTATATTTTACAAACTAGCTCACAAGCTTATTAACGAGCCTGTTCACGAGCTAACGAGTCGAATACTGTTGAGTTTGAGTTTGGTTCGTTAATATTAACGAGCTTTATTAAACGAGCTCGAACGAGCTTCTATCGAGTCGAGCTCTGAATAGTTCACGAGCGGCTTGATTCATTTACAACCTTGTCCACACGAAGTGCCCAAAGAGTGGAGAACTCAAGAAAATGGAGCACTTGAGAAGATGGAAGAAGGAGCAAAAAAAGACAAGGAGTTCACATCAAGGAGGAACTACAAGGGTAAGGGAGGTAATCCCTAACCTTAAACTAAAATGCAATTCAAATTTTAGTTCCTCTATGCATGTTAAAAATAGTGTTAATTATCCATCCATGCATGTTAGAATTAATAAAAAATGTTTGATGGTGCATAATTTTGGATTTAGATATAATGATAGGACTAGGGTTAACAAGGTAGATCAAAACCCTAGGAAAAGCATGCATCATGATAACCCTAGAACCTTAGGACCTAAGGATCATGACATTAATCCCAAGAAGGGAAAGAATGTGCCTAGAAAGGAGGGTAGGTCTAGGAATGTCCAAAGTGGACATATGGACACTAAGGTTAGAAACTTGGAAAGGAAAAATCAAGCCTTGAGGGCAAGGCTTGATACATTGGAAAAGACTCTAGAAAGATTCAAGGTTGGATCTAAGGGCTTAGACATGGTGTTGGGTAGTCTAAAACTCAACTATGATAGATCAGGTTTGGGATACCAATCTAGAGTCTCCAATGCCAACAAAGAGAAGTATGCTGGGGAAGCATACAATTATGGCAAGAAGGAGAAGTCTAAAGATGGCAAGAGAATGCCATCAAAAGGTAAAAAGAATGACTTAACCAAGGACAAGGTGTCCAAGGTTAAGAAGGTTAGATTTGAAGGCCAAGAATCACCGGTGGCACACCGGTGTGGTCTAGTGTGGATGAGTCACCTAGGGAGGTGGCTAGGGCTAAGAGCTCAAGGGGGAGCTCTAGGAGCCTTTGGTAAATGGATCTCAAGAGATGGTTTCTCTAGGAAGGTTTAGGTGGACTAGGAAATGTGGCAAAAGGATTGAAAGACTTGGGTAAGTCTTAATCCTAGGGAATTGACACATTAAAAGGAGAATTATAGAGGAAAATGTGAAAATATGATTATATTGGGTAAAATTAGGTCTTAATGTGTGAATATCATATAATTCAGTAATAAAAATGAATTGTGATTAAGTATAAGAAGATATATCAAGAAGAAGCCAAAATTAGGACTTTTGGGAAAGGTTTAAATGATATATTTTAGGAAAAGTTGAGTTTCGTGCCAATCTTGGGATTTGGAGTACATTTGTTTGGAAACATATTTTTCCCAAGTAGGCATAAAAGCTCCACAAATCTCCCCAAGAAATTTCAGAATTTTTGGAGATTTATGGAATTATTTAGGCATTACTGAAATTGGGCTGAAAAACCTGAAATTCAGGTATTAGTCGACTGCCCTGGGGGGAAGTCGACTGGTCAGAGCCCAGAAACATTCTGTGAGTTTTGGGAGTCGACTTCCCTAAGGCAGTCGACTGATACATTAGGGTTAAGATGAAAAGGCTATTGGATGATAGAATCTGACCTTTAAATTAAGATCCTTGATTATACTCTTTAAACAAAGGTTTTGTTGGTGCAAGTTGCATCAGTGATATCCTCTTCTAAATGTTTCAATGTTTGACAATATACTTAAGTCAGTGATACATTGAACAAGAGAAGGGTAAGTCAAGGAAAGTGTAACAAAGTGAAGAAAAGTCATAGTTAACCTAGGCACGAAGTCCTAGTTCAAGGAATTGGGCACGAAGACCTGGTTCGAAGAATTGGGCACTAAGTCCTTGTCATGGATTGGGCACTAAGTCCTGGCCGAGGGTTGGGCACCGAAGATCTGGTTCGAGAAATTGGGCAATAAGTCCTGACCGAGGATTGGGCACCGAAGACCTGGTTCGAGGAATTGAGCACGAAGTCAGGGCCGAGGGTTGGGCACCGAAGTCCTGGACCTAGGGTTTGGGCACGAAGTCTTGGTCTGAGGGATTGAGCAACTTAGCTGAGCGATGACTAAGGACAGAAGTAGAGACGGGTCGAGGTTCGGACGTCTCGAGATCCGAGAGTATCAGAGGCTAAGCAAAAGTCCACCCGAATGGACGGGGTGGCAACCGTCTCCTGAAAGGAGTAGGTGAAAGGCAAGTTCCCGGGGGTGGGAACTTGCGTCGGTTCGACCTAGGATTTCGTGGAAATCCGAAGTCAGAACCAAGTCCTTGAGGTTAAGATTGTGTGTGTATTTGCTTTGTATTTGTGTATCTTGCAGGTACCTAGAATGGAAGACAAAGCAGGCAAACTGTTGGTGCAGGAAGCACCATATCGAACCTTGTTTTGATATTGGCAAAGGATTCAAAGTTAAGTTTGTTTGTGATCTAACAATATTCACTGAGTGTGCAGGAAAAGTCCTAGCGAAGGACTGCTAGGCACCTGGCGAAGGACTGCCAAGATACAAAGCCCTAGCGAAAGACTGCTAGGCAACTGGCGAAGGACTGCCAGTATCCAAGCCCTAGCGAAGGACTGCTAGGCACTGGCGAAGGACTGCCAGCACCAAAGCCCTAGCGAAGGATTGCTAGGCAACTGGCGAAGGACTGCCAGCACCGAAGCCCTAGCGAAGGACTGCCAGTTTACAAGACCTGACAAAGGACCGTCAGGCAAAAGTCCAACCAAAGGAACGGTTGGCATCAGGCAAATTCTCCCGAGAGGAGTAGGTGAGGGCGCGTTCCCCGTCGAGGGAACAGTAGGCGTCGGTTCGACCTAGGGCTCCATTTAGGAGACCAAAGTCAGAACCAAGACAGCTAAGGCTGTATAAAATAATAATTAATTGTTTTATTGTGTTTTGGACTAACCCTGAATGCAGGACCGAAGGAATGTGTGTCTGCAACTCAGAGAGCCTCAAAGGAGTGAGGCAGCAGCTGAGTAAGGCGCCCTGAGTGTCCAGGGCGCCCTCAAGGTGAACCAGAACCAAGCGAAGCAAAATGAGCTTCAGTTGCTTACTGGGCAAGGCGCCCTCAGCAGCGAAGGCGCCCTCAGCAGCCAAGGCGCCTCCAGCCCAAGCCTGCAAAGCTCAAACTTTATCCACAGCGAGATCTCTGCGCGGAAGAAGTCAGCGAAGGCGCCCTCTACGACCAAGGCGCCCTCACGGTCAAACTTTATCCCTGTTCGAGCGGGATAGAAGTTGACCAAGCGATTTGCGGATCGCTTGACACGTGTCAGGGCGCCCCCGACGTCCAGGGCGCCCCTGGGTGCTATAAATAGCACCCAACGCCCAAGCCTTCATCATCAACTTCGCTCCCAAGCTTCCAAGCTCTTCTACGCTCACGCCGTGCTCCGGAAACGCTTCACCTCGAGCTAACGACGTCCTGCTGCCCCGAAAGAGTCGACCTACTCCGGACGTTGGTAAAAAGAAGAGCGTAATTTTTGTTATTTAATATTCTATTGCATTTAATTTTGTAAATCAAATTGTGTAACTTATTTGCGCCAAATATAGAATTGCCCAAAGTAAACGGTCAACGACCGTGGGCCTTGGAATAGGAGTCGACACAGGCTCCGAACCAAGTAAATCGATTGCGTCTCTGTGTCTTTCCTTTAATTTCCGCTGCGTACCTACTCTTATTCAAATCCGAATGTTTTTCGATATTCACCCCCCCCCTCTATCGGGCTTCTCGATCCAACACAAACAACACACCACGTGGCTGGAACCCTAGATGGAGCTAGGCGCCCCCATCAACTGGGGTGCCCCCATTGAAAGGAGGCAAACCAGTCTTCATTCAGGTGCCCCCAATAATACAGGCGCCCTGGTTGAAAGCAGTATCTGTTGCTGCGAGTTCGAAGCAGAGATAAGCTTTGTTCATTGAGGCGCCTGGGAGGTCCAGGACGCCCTGGTCAAGAGGTTTATCTGCTGCGACAAGTTCGGCGCGGAGATAAGGTTTGACCAAGCCTTTTGAGGCGCCCCGGTGATCACAGGCGCCCTAATGAAGCCTATAAGAGGGGCTTAAACCCTAAGACTCAGAATAGAACTTCAGAAATCATTCTAAGCTTTCCAAGTGATGACAAAGCGCTAACGACAAAGCTCTGCGACCAGGAGGCTCTGGGAGGAAGTGCGTGGCACTTCGGAGATCCAGATCGGCCGAGTCCTCGACCATTTCTGTTTGGTTTGATTTACTTTCAGTATTCAATTTTGTTAATACTTTTTGTTGTAAATCTTGCACTGTAAGACGAGTTTCTCCGCCTCCGGAAAGTCCAGAAAGGAGACCATTAGTGGATGGGTGTTCCAGTGCTTAGGTCTTGGATGTACTGACCCTGGGGGGTTGGGAATCAAGTAAATCCTACGTGCAATCTGTCGTTTGTTTTGTCCTTTATTTTTTTATTTTCCGCTGTGCTACTAACGCTCTATTTAGAACGAAGATTCGAAAGTTTACGAGTTTCCGCAAAAGTTATTTTCGGTCGATATTCACCTCCCCTCTATCGACGGCACCGGTCCTACAGGTTTGCCACATGGTTAAATGGTGATTATATGAAATGAGGCTATATGGATATCATAGAATTTAAGGAAAATTGATGAGTGCTTTAAATTCAATGGATGATATTAAATGATAAATGCTTGATGAATGAGAAGATTGATAAGTACATCATAAGAAAAAGGAAAGTATTGAGGACATTGCCATGTGTCAAATTATAATGGTTAGCCTTAACAAACACATGGAATTATAGATAGATTTCCAAGATTGATACAAAATGTCAATGTTTAAGGAAATTAGAATTGATGTACCAAAAGTCAAGCAAATTTATGGTTTTCATGAAATCATATTTTTCTAGGATAGGGTATATCCTAGCAAATGTGCTTGCAAACTCTTAGATTGGTTAAGGTTTTGTTTAGTTCTTGTTGGCACTAGGGATAAGGTTGCTTGGGGCAATTCTTAATTGTGCCCAAGGGGGAAAGAACTTGGAAGTTAAGTTGGGTAGAACTTAACCGGTGTTATGAGGTCAAGTTGGGTAGAACTTGACCTTGGTAAATTGAAAATTGGAAGAAGGCATATGTTAAGGGGGAGGTTACCTCCTTGTTTGCCTTAATTTTCATAGAAAATTTTTGTGTTTTGTGGTAAACTTGGGAATAGTGATAGATACATAGTGGAATATATTTTTCCCAAGTAGTTATGGATACCACAAACTTCTCCACAAAATTTGAGAATTTTTGGAGATTTGTGAAATTTCTGGCGCATTTTCTGAATGTGACCTGAAAAATTGATTTTCAGAGTATTCAGGGCTGATTTTTGTATCAGCGGATGGGAAGTAGTCCAAATGATGGAAAACAAGTGTATAGGGGTCTAGTACACTGTGTTTAGGATCATTAGGGATTAAAAGAACCGATAATTGAGATATTGTTAGGTTTTTTTTGTTGTTAGGCAAAGGGGGAGAGGTGTTGGGTTTAAGTTGGGAAACCAAACACGCCTTTGCTAGAAACCCTAGGTTTAGGGGAGCTGAGATTAAGGGGGAGCATGGTTGCTCCATTCTTAGCGTAAGGGGAACCTTGGAGAGATTCTTAAAAAACCTTTGTAAGTCCAATGTAGGGGAGCTTTGGAGAAGCTTTAAAAAGCCCATTTTTGTGGAAAATTCCTAACTTGGAGGGTTAGGTGTGAAAAATTCCTAACTTGGAAGGTTAGGTGTGGAAAATTCCTAACTTTGGGAAGTTAGGTGTGGAAATTCCTAACTTGGAGGGTTAGGTGTGAAAAATTTCTAACTTGGAGGGTTAGGGGTGGAAAATTCCTAACTTTGGGAGGTTATGTGTGGAAATTCCTAACTTGGAAAATTAGGTGTGTGAAAAGTCCTAACTTGGAGGGTTAGGTGTGGGATGCCTTGGGATAGGATCCATTTTTGCATTGCATATGCATTGTTATTGCTATTGACTACTATTTGGCTTCCCTAACTTAAACGTATTGCCAAACATCAAAAAGGGGAAGATTGTTGAGGCAATATGTTGTCCGGAGTGAACAAGTGTTTTGATGTTTGGGCAAAGGGTTTAAGTTAGGTTTCCCTTGTGTTCTAATATGTGTATGTTGAGTGTGCAGGTTGTGTAGGTTTACACATATTGACTTGGCTGGACGACCTCGGTACGATGAAAGGTGGCATGGAGATAAGCTGGAGACTTATGTGCACCCGAGGGACCTTGGAGAGCAGGGACGATGAGCTGAGGGGCGCGGACTTCGATGCATGCGTGAATGATGGCATGGAGGCAAGCTGGAGGCTTGCGTGCATCCGAGGGGCGGGAGCCGAAGATGAAGAGGGCGCGAAGGTAATAGTCGAGACTGCTGATGAGGAGTCAGTCGAGTCGTGAGGGTACGAGTGTTGTGTGATTGTACTCGGGAAATCCTAGGGTTTGAGTGCTGAGAAAAGTGTACTCGGGAAGGGAAACCCTAGGTGGGTGAGTGGGGCAGTTTGGGGCAATCGACTGGTAGCGGCTGGTGAGTTGGCTGAAAATTCGAACGTTGGGGTTGCAACGGTCGATTTTCAGTGGCACCAGTCGACTGCCCTGGGTGCAGTCGACTGGTAGCGAGGGTTTCAGACTTAGTTCTATTTAAAGAGGACTTCGTGGTGGCTGAAACTCTTGACGAATTTTGTCTTGGTTAAAGGCAAAATAGTAGTCTTGGTGCTCAGGTCTTGTCAATGTGTTGTGGTGAGTTTTCTCCACCCACAAGGAGCGACAAGGGCTAGCCGGAAGTTATCCGGGGAGTGATCCACCAACAGATTCTTGGATTAGTCACCCTTAGGGGTGGATACGAAGTAAATATTACTGATAGCATTGCTCTTTACATTGTTAGTTTCATTTTATTGTATATTCTGCTTGCGCAACTAACAACGTAGGTAGAAAAGTTCGAAGATTTACTATTCACCCCCCCCTCTAGCAACCGTACAAGATCCAACAATACTAACATTTCCGGTGACAAAGATGATTGACTCGATCTAGCGCCTCATCAATCCATCTCGGGACATCAATTCGTTCTAAGGTCAACACGGAGGAGGTAAATCATATGGATTACTAGTCCGGATGTTATGATTAACACGTGCATTGATTTTGTCAAATTTTGACCTCTAAATTTCAAGATGATAATATTCACATCTTAATAATCAATTCATCCAGTGAGACAATACCAAGACAACATATAAAATTGTTTAAACTGCATTATTAATCATACTTCTTTGTCTATTAATCTTTCCAAAGTCTTGAATAACTTATTGCAATGAGGAATGAAGAAATTTTAAAATGATTTAAAATAATTTTAATGAAATTTAAGTAATTTTATATCTTATCACAATGTAACAACGATATAGTACTACTACTTAAAAATTAGAATCGCCATCGAATCTATAATATTATCAAGTCATCTTTATGACCAATCAAATTGATTAAATTGGTTAATCAGAATAGATATATATATACTTTGCATGTATAAATATAATTTAATCAGAAAAAAATGAAATCATGCATATCATCATATGTCTGATTGAACTTAAGCATGAGTCCTGGAACCAAGTCACCCCTACTTCCACATGTTACCCCAACCCATGGCTCCTCCAGAAGAAGAAGAAGAAGATGGATCCCAGTAATCCTGGAACCTCATCAGGCCAGTGTGTTGCGAGGGGCACCCGACGAAGGTCTGCTCCATCATGCTGCAGTGCCTCCTAATTGCTTCATGATGGTGGTGCAACTGCAAGTAGTCCAGGCCGTGATCAGCATGAAGTTGAGGTGCGTTTGAACTCATCAGATATGGCTGTTCTTCCATGCCCATGCCTTCCGCAGGGCTTCTCTTTGCTCCTCTGTTCTTGTGGAAGACCCTGCAAACAACCCATTCGTCCTGCGATAACATGATCACCCCAAAATAAAAAAAAAATAATTCAGATTTTTCATTTCAGAGAATAATAAAACAAGTTGATTAATTATACTGATATATATAGATTGTTGCCTTTGGTGGAGATGATCTTTGAAAAGAAGTGTCGAGCCTGAACTCATGCATCACCCAGTTAGTCTTCTGGCCTCTGGGGGCTCTGCCTCGGTAGAACACGAGCGTCTTCTTCATGCCGACGAGCAGTACTGATCCTCCTGATCTCTCCTCGTAGATCTCCTTGTCCTTGCCGGTGGCCTTCCAGTAGCCGGCCTCGGTGGCCCTGTTGGTCCTCACCCCCGTAGGATACTTCCTGTCCCTCTGGCAGAAGAAGTACCATTTCTTCTCTTCCATCTTCGCCTTGCCTGAAAAGAGAATTAACGTACGTACGTACGTAGCTGTTCAAGACTAATTGCAAAGGCGATCGATCGAATTTATAATCTTACTTGGAAGCTCCCATGGCTCGCACTTGTAGAGGTCCACCTCTCCCATGGCCATCGAAGAGAACGAAGTGTCGATGGCCTTTGGCGTGAGGTAGTGGGTGATGATCTCTTCGTCCGTGGGGTGGAACCTGAAGCCCGGAAGCAACTCCATGCAGTAGTAGCTCTTTTGAAAACGGAGGGCAGGGAGGCATTAACTTTTATACGAAGAAGAAGAAAGAAGAAGAAGAATTTGTCCAAGGAAATTATAAGGTCCGTATCCTTGAAGTCACTGACTTCAAGGACAAGCCTCCCCCTCGCCATTGTTTTCATACTGACGACGGAGGAAGGAATAATTAAACAATGCCGATTGAAGTACGGTTCATACTCGACTCGTAGCTAATTAAGCTATCCGTTTGACTGGGGGTCGATGTCCTTTTCTCAAATTTATGTCATATTTCCCCCGGATTGCAATGACAGAGCAGTTGGAATCTAAGGATCAAGTTTTAATTTCGACGAACTAATAGATCAATTTCTCTTAATGACGGATGAATCGGTCACTCGCTTCCCAATTTATCATCCAAAATTAATTAATCAACCTAAATTAAATATACAGTGTCCATTAAAATATCTATATCATACTTCAATAAGTAGACAAAACAAAACCATCCGTGAAAAAATCTAAAAATATTATCTATACAAGGAGGCTGGATCCTCTGTCCCACGGAGGATCCTTGTTTCTCTATTTCACTCGTCGACTATCGATCGAATATTATTGGCGACCTCCGGCCGCCGCCCCGAACAAAATTATACCCTGAGGGTACGGTGAACCCGTCAGGTATCGTCGGAATTGCGATCTTGCCGTATTCACCGTCGAATCCGACGAGATTGTAATACGGTGATTCTGACTAATTCACCGTTATCTCATGATATCGTTTGAATCGAAACGACGATAAAAAATAATTAATGGTATCTAGTCGTCGATCGGACAACTCGTCGACTATCGTCAGTGAATATGGGACATGCGGGACAAGAATCCTCTGTCTGCTATGCAAGAAGTCAAACCAACATTTTTTTTATAAGGTTACGTTTCTTTTTGTATTTCAAACTTTTATCTCACACTTCTCGTTCTTTATTCGATCATATTCGAAGCGATTTTGATACAATATACACAGAATATAATTAAGATCCTCGAGTTTTTGACTGGTCCTACTACTTGATCGCGACGAGAGCACTAATAACAGCCGTGTCAGGCTCTGCCGGTGGAGCGTACGTGTGAATGCTCCGCCGTAAAAGCTGCGATGAATTTAGTCAATTGTTAGACAAGAAATTACCAGGGTTGTGGTTAAGAACCTGGCCGCGTCACGTAATCGACGAGGTTTCGACTTTCGGGGACATCGACTTTTTTCACGTACAGCCTCTACCTTTTTCACGTGTTTGTTTATATTGATATTTATACGCAATTGGATGAAATGTCAAACAAAGTAGAAAGTCAAATGGCATATATCTCATTTTGTTCGAATCATCAAATATGCCCCCACTTTATTTTTTTAATCCGATACCCTTTCAAACTGTAGTCATATATATTTATCCTCCTACTTTCCAATATAGTTACCTAATTAATTTTGAATCATATTTTAGCAATTAAGATTTTATAGTAACTATGATGTCATAATTTTCATAATTATTACGGCAATTTACCAAAGGGCGTACGCAACAATCGGTAATTACCAACGGGCGCACCATGATTTTATTTTCACCAAAGGGCGCAATCATTATAGTGAACTTCCTCTTATACCCCTCATGTTATCTATTGCCTTTCTCTTTCTCTCTCAGTAATAAATTCTGTGACGTCAGCACATGCAACGTGACTTAATTACTGACTTTTATTTTAAAATAATATCTAATGGAATCGGCGCTAAATTAAAAAACGTAAGATAAAAATTAAAAAAATATTTCACTTTAAAAATTTCTCATCCAACGTGATTTAAAAATATAAATAAATAATTTTTATTTTTATTAATAGAAATTAATATATTAAATAATATTTAATAAATATATTAATGTATAAAAAGTTTTTGGAAACAAACTGTTGGATTTAAAAATATAAATAAATGATTTTATATTTTATTAATAGAAATTAATATATTAAATAATATTTAATAAATATATTAATGTATACATATGTTTTGAAAAAACTGACCGTGGTAGCTTTCAGGCCCACGCTGGGCCTGAAATATTTTTATTTCAGGCCCAGCGTGGGCCTGAAATTTTTTATTTCAGGCCCACGTTGGGCCTGAAATCTTTTGATTCAGGCCCGATGTGAACTCAAATTTTTTTCTATTTAAAAAATATATTAATATATAAAAAACCTATCAAAACACTTAATTTTAGATTCAAACGCAGGGCCTGAAGTCATCCCAGGAGAGTTTGAAGTCAAATAACTTCAGATTCTATAAATAATTAATTTAATAAATAATAATTAAATATAAATGTTATAGGCCCTCTATCAGAAAAATTTTCCCTTAGGCCTGAAGTCATCCGACTTCAGGCCTAAGGAGGGCCTGAAGTCTGATGACTTCAGGCCCTCCATTAAATATATAAAAATAATAAAAACTTTTTTAAAAAAAATATAATATATAATTACATAATAATAAAATGTTATAGGAGTGGTTTAGGTTTATCAGTGAGTTTTGAGCAAAACTCACTGATGGACTTACCATATTTGGAATTCTGAAAACTCATTATCAGTAGACAGGTTTGAGCTAGGAGATGAGATTTTGGGTGCCGAAACCTCTAATCTTGCTGTATCACCAATGCTATAGGAATGGTTTAGGTATATCAGTGAGTTTTGAGCAAAACTCACTGATTGACCTACCATATTTGGAATTCTGAAAACTCTATATCAGTAGACAGGGTTGAGCTAGGAGATGAGATTTTGGGTGCCGAAACCTCTAATCTTGCTGTATCACCAATGTTATAGGAGTGGTTTAGGTATATCAGTGAGTTTTGAGCAAAACTCACTGATGGACCTACCATATTTGGAATTCTGAAAACTCTATATCAGTAGACAGGGTTGAGCTAGGAGATGAGATTTTGGGTGCCGAAACCTCTAATCTTGCTGTATCACCAATGCTATAGGAGTGGTTTAGGTATATCAGTGAGTTTTGAGCAAAACTCACTGATGGACCTACTATATTTGGAATTCTGAAAACTCTATATCAGTAGACAAGGTTGTGCTAGGAGATGAGATTTTGGGTGCCGAAACCTCTAATCTTGCTGTATCACCAATGCTATAGGAGTGGTTTAGGTATATCAGTGAGTTTTGAGCAAAACTCACTGATGGACCTACCATATTTGGAATTCTGAAAACTCTATATCAGTAGACAGGGTTGAGCTAGGAGATGAGATTTTGGGTACCGAAACCTCTAATCTTGCTGTATCACCAATGCTATAGGAGTGGTTTAGGTATATCAGTGAGTTTTGAGCAAAACTCACTGATGGACCTACCATATTTGGAATTCTGAAAACTTTATATCAGTAGACAGGGTTGAGCTAGGAGATGAGATTTTGGGTGCCGAAACCTCTAATCTTGCTGTATCACCAATGCTATGGGAGTGGTTTAGGTATATCAGTGAGTTTTAAGCAAAACTCACTGATGGACTTACCATATTTGGAATTCTGAAAACTCTATATCAGTAGACAGGGTTGAGCTAGGAAATGAGATTTTGGGTGCCGAAACCTCTAATCTTGCTGTATCACCAATGCTATAGGAGTGGTTTAGGTCCATCAGTGAGTTTTGCTCAAAACTCACTGATATACCTAAACCACTCCTATAGCATTGGTGATACAGCAAGATTAGAGGTTTCGGCACCCAAAATCTCATCTCCTAGCTCAACCCTGTCTACTGATAATGAGTTTTCAGAATTCTAAATATGGTAGGTCCATCAGTGAGTTTTGCTCAAAACTCACTGATATACCTAAACCACTCCTATAGCATTGGTGATACAGCAAGATTAGAGGTTTCGGCACCCAAAATCTCATCTCCTAGCTCAACCCTGTCTACTGATATAGAGTTTTCAGAATTCCAAATATGGTAGGTCCATCAGTGAGTTTTGCTCAAAACTCACTGATATACCTAAACCACTCCTATAGCATTGGTGATACAGCAAGATTAGAGGTTTCGGCACCCAAAATCTCATCTCCTAGCACAACCCTGTCTACTGATATAGAGTTTTCAGAATTCCAAATATGGTAGGTCCATCAGTGAGTTTTGCTCAAAACTCACTGATATACCTAAACCACTCCTATAGCATTGGTGATACAGCAAGATTAGAGGTTTCGGCACCCAAAATCTTATCTCCTAGCTCAACCCTGTCTACTGATATAGAGTTTTCAGAATTCCAAATATGGTAGGTCCATCAGTGAGTTTTGCTCAAAACTCACTGATATACCTAAACCACTCCTATAACATTGGTGATACAGCAAGATTAGAGGTTTCGGCACCCAAAATCTCATCTCCTAGCTCAACCCTGTCTACTGATATAGAGTTTTCAGAATTCCAAATATGGTAGGTCAATCAGTGAGTTTTGCTCAAAACTCACTGATATACCTAAATCATTCCTATAGCATTGGTGATACAGCAAGATTAGAGGTTTCGGCAACCAAAATCTCACCTCCTAGCTCAAACCTGTCTACTGATAATGAGTTTTCAGAATTCCAAATATGGTAAGTCCATCAGTGAGTTTTGCTCAAAACTCACTGATATACCTAAACCACTCCTATAGCATTGGTGATACAGCAAGATTAGAGGTTTCGGCACCCAAAATCTCATCTCCTAGCTCAACCCTGTCTACTGATATTGAGTTTTCATAATTCCAAATATGGTAGGTCCATCAGTGAGTTTTGCTCAAAACTCACTGATATACCTAAACCACTCCTATAGCATTGGTGATACAGCAAGATTAGAGGTTTCGGCACCCAAAATCTTATCTCCTAGCTCAACCCTGTCTACTGATATAGAGTTTTCAGAATTCCAAATATGGTAGGTCCATCAGTGAGTTTTGAGCAAAACTCACTAATGGACCTAAACCACTCCTATAGCATTGGTGATACAACAAGATTAGAGGTTTTGGCACCCAAAATCTCATTTCCTAGCTCAACCCTGTCTACTGATATAGAGTTTTCAGAATTCCAAATATGGTAAGTCCATCAGTGAGTTTTGCTCAAAACTCACTGATATACCTAAACCACTCCCATAGCATTGGTGATACAGCAAGATTAGAGGTTTCGACACCCAAAATCTCATCTCTTAGCTCAACCCTGTCTACTGATATAAAGTTTTCAGAATTTCAAATATGGTAGGTCCATCAGTGAGTTTTGCACAAAACTCACTGATATACCTAAACCACTCCTATAGCATTGGTGATACAGCAAGATTAGAGGTTTCGGCACCCAAAATCTCATCTCCTAGCTCAACCCTGTCTACTGATATAGAGTTTTCAGAATTCCAAATATGGTAGGTCCATCAGTGAGTTTTGCTCAAAACTCACTGATATACCTAAACCACTCCTATAGCATTGGTGATACAGCAAGATTAGAGGTTTCGGCACCCAAAATCTCATCTCCTAGCTCAACCCTGTCTACTGATAATGAGTTTTCAGAATTCCAAATATGGTAAGTCAATCAGTGAGTTTTGCTCAAAACTCACTGATAAACCTAAACCACTCCTATAGCATTGGTGATACAGCAAGATTAGAGGTTTCGACACCCAAAATCTCATCTCCTAGCTCAACCCTGTCTACTGATATAGAGTTTTCAGAATTCCAAATATGGTAGGTTCATCAGTGAGTTTTGCTCAAAACTCACTGATATACCTAAACCACTCCTATAACATTTTATTATTATGTAATTATATATTATACCTTTTTTTAAAAAAAGTTTTTATTATTTTTATATATTTAATGGAGGGCCTGAAGTCTGATGACTTCAGGCCCTCCTTGGGCCTGAAGTCGGATGACTTCAGGCCTAAGGGAAAATTTTTCAGATAGAGGGCCTGAAGTCACTCATGACTTCAGGCCCTCACTAAAAATTTTTTATTTTAAAAATATTTTTTATATTTAATTATTATTTATTAAATTAATTATTTATAGGATCTGAAGTTATTTGACTTCAAACCCTCCTGGGATGACTTCAGGCCCTGCGTTTGAATCTAAAATTAAGTATTTTGATAGGTTTTTTTATATATTAATATATTTTTTAAATAGAAAAAAAATTTAAGTTCATGTCGGGCCTGAATCAAAAGATTTCAGGCCCAACGTGGGCCTGAAATAAAAAATTTCAGGCCCACGCTGGGCCTGAAATAAAAATTTCAAGCCCACGCTAGGCCTGAAATAAAAATATTTCAGGCCCAGCGTGGGCCTGAAAGCTACCACGGTCAATTTTTTCAAAACATATGTATACATTAATATATTTATTAAATATTATTTAATATATTAATTTCTATTAATCAAATATAAAATCATTTATTTATATTTTTAAATCCAACAGTTTGTTTCTAAAAACTTTTTATACATTAATATATTTATTAAATATTGTTTAATATATTAATTTCTATTAATAAAAATAAAAATTATTTATTTATATTTTTAAATCACGTTGGATGAGAAATTTTTAAAGTGAAATATTTTTTTAATTTTTACCTTACGTTTTTTAATTTAGCGCCGATTCCATTATATATTATTTTAAAATAAAAGTCAGTAATTAAGTCACGTTGCATGTGCTGACGTCACAGAATTTATTACTGAGAGAGAAAGAGAAAGGCAATAGATAACATGAGGGGTATAAGAGGAAGTTCACTATAATGAGTGCGCCTTTTGGTGAAAATAAAACCATGGTGTGCCCGTTGGTAATTACCAATTATTGCATACGCCCTTTGATAAATTGCCGTAATTATTATAATGTTTATTTATTCTCTTCAAAAGTATTCACGTTGTAACTAACCATTGTGATTTCGTAATTACTATCATATTACAATTCAATTCTATTAATTTATTATTTGTATTGTAGCAATTACAAAATCGTACCGATTAAAATATGAATTCGATCAATTCATCTAATATTTACATTGTGATGATTACGAAATGTATATGGTGTATATATTATAAATTATAATAGTTACGTATATTACGGTAGTTATAATTTTATAACTATTATAATGTGTCCGATGAACTGATAATTTAAATAAAAAAATTAGACTGAAAATAATAATGAGAGAGGCGTTTGTATACCGGAAAGCGACGCAAACGATTCGAATAAGAATAGTCTTTTTTTTATTTTTAAATATCCAGCCAAATAATTAATAAACACGATAATTACGACATGTTTACGTGAATTTAAATTGGGATGAGACTTAGAGAGGCGTTCGAAAACGTGATCTGTTTACAATAAATTGTTGTGGGGCAGCAACTGTTCATGGTGTGCATGTGTTATTGATTAATAAGGGAGATTAGGCATAAATTATCTTAAACTCCTTACGATGCTGGGCCAGCTTACGAGTAGCTTGGCCTGGTAACCTGATACCTCGTTAGTAGGAGATAGATTTATGGGTTTCGAAAGCCCCTAGGATATAAGGTTTGTATGGGCGGCTCGGCCCAGTTCCCTCGAAAACGAGAAGGATATGCCCTGGTACGTAACAGGTAATCATCGGGACTAAGGGGGTTGAAAGCCCCCAAAAGTCACCCGAGTCTAGGAAGGCTTGGGTCGGGAGGCCCGAGTCCAAGAAAACTCGACTTACAGCACCACAGAATCTCAGTTCCCCGGAGTCGGGGGAACCTCAAACTCAAAGCATCTTGAAAACATACGCAGCTATACGCTTATACACCACTTGGCTCAGTGTCCCCGATCGGGCGCGTGGCGACCCACGTACCTCAGAATCGGCCTGACCAAGCGTCCAGACTATCGCGGGCTTGCCCCCCTCACCCTCTCGGTTCGGCTCCTAGTCGACGCGTGGTGGCCCACGCTTCTGGGGTAAGCCTGAACCAGAGGAGGCTTTACTTGATGTTTCATCGAATCGCACCAGCTACTCCAGGCCCTCAGTCGGCCTCCTCATCCGATGCCCTCAGTCGGCACCGCCGCTTCAGGCCCTCAGTCGACCTCCTCATCCGGTGCCCTCAGTCGGCACCGCCACTCCAGGCCCTCAGTCGGCATCCTCATCCGGTGCCCTCAGTCGGTACCACCACTTATGTAACGACCCGACCCTATCTAACTGTTGGCCGTGTCGTTACTCTACTACTGGTCTTCCCGCCCCTGGCCAGCGGGTTTTTGCCTTCCCCAGGATTCGAACTCTACTTCAGGCTAAAGTATTAGAGTTCCTAACTAATCCTGGTAACCAATTGAGCTATAGCTCAATTGGTTACCAGGATTAGTTAGGAACTCTAATACTTTAGCCTGGAGGTCTAGAGTTCGAATCCTGGGAAAGGCAAAAACCCACTGGCCAGGGGCGGGAAGACCAGTAGTAGAGTAACGACACGGCCAACAGTTAGATAGGGCCGGGTCGTTACATAAAAAGGCGCCTTTTATTGTAACGACCCTGCCCCTTGGCCCCTTGGGCGGCCCAACTGGCGGCCCACTTGGCGACCCTCAGCCCCTTGGGCGACCAAATCTCATTTGGCGGCCCACTTGGCGACCCCTTGGGCGGTCGTTACTCACAAGTACTTCCCACCCCTGGCCAGTGGATTTTTGTCTTCCTCAGGATTCGAACTCTAGACCTCCAGGCTAAGTACTAAAGTTTATGAATCATGATACCAATTGAGCTATACCCTCAGTCAGCCTCCTCATCCAGTGCCCTCAGCACTACAACAAAATTGACTTTCCGCAGCGCACAATTATTCTATTCGCAGCGCACATCGCATGCTGCACAACTCCAAGCTGTTAAAAGTCAAGACAAATCGACAGCAAGTGATCGCGTGCTGCGGATAATAACATTCGTAGCGCGCGACTGCGCGCTGCGGATAATAGCATTAGCAGCGTGCGGTCGCGAGCTGCAGATAATACCATTCGCAGCGCACAATCGCACACTGCGAATAGCATATAAAAATTAAAAAAAAATAAATATCGCACATACAATTATCTACACCATACAATTATCAATACTATTTATTTAAAATATATAATCGAAATTTAAACATTATCACAGTTCATATAATATTTAAAATAGAAATAAAAGATTACAAAATATAATCTAAATGAGAATATTTATTTTTATTCATCTAGTAATTATTTTATAAAGCTCACAAATCTAAATGAGAATTATCAATACTATTTATTTAAAATATATAATCGAATTTAAACATTATCACAGTTCATATAATATTTAAAATAGAAATAAAAGATTACAAAATATAATCTAAATGAGAATTTTTATTTTTATTCATCTAATAATTATTTTATAAAGCTCACAAATCTTTATAAATCAACTCTAAATATTTTACAAAAAAAATATGAATTACTAATTATCAAAGAAATATACCAAAGACAATACAATATAATCTAGAAGATCCTTTGAAGAATTAGAAGGGCCTTATTGCAGACATCCTCACTCCTTCATGAAGCTTTTGCAACAATATCTTTCCATAGATTAGTATGAACTAAGGAGGAGCCTAAGGTCCTCGAATTGAAAGAAGATAGATATGATCGTAGAGCTTTATCTCCAGGAATTGTGCCAAGTCCTCAGGAACTATCTCCAAGAACTATCTTTCTTGAGGAACTATCTCCAGCGCTTGATCCTAGAGCCATGTCTTCAGGAACTATATCCAAGAACTGACCTAGAGATAATCATGTTGACAAGTTATGCAATATATCAGTTTTCGAAAACAAGATATATTTGGTAACATTATCTGTGTTAGCATCAAGCGGTGTAAGTCCTAACATGTGATATGTAATATTAACTATATGATATTTTATCAAAAATAAGCAAAAACAATCATACTTTTCATTTGCATATTACTTACAATGGGAAACACAAGTACCTACCAATTTACTATCCTTGAGCAAGGCAAACAAAAATCTAATATACCTTCCTATGCATTAGACAGCAAATTCAAGGTTTTCCTTTATCTTGCAAGATATTGCATAGCTTTCAATGGTTCGAAAATCTTCCGAACTTAGCTGCAAGAAAACCAAAACAATAGTATATATAACTAAATTTGTTTTAGCTTACATATGTTGCATGGCAAAGCCAAATATCTGTGAATAGATAAAACAAATACATTCCAACAAAAGATTGACTTAATTCTATTAAATTCCTTAGTCCTTCAAAACTAAATCACCATTACTTTTATATACTAAAAAAAGTTAACTCCAGTCTTTTCTACAATCTATTAGCAAGCATACATATTGAAGATAATAATTTCGTGTATGATATTTATACCAAACATTATCTGTGTTAGATCAAGCGGTGTAAGTCCTAACATGTGATATGTAATATTAACTATCTGATATTTTATCAAAAATAAGCAAAAACAATCATACTTTTCATTTGCTTATTACTTACAATGGGGAACACAAGTACCTATCAATTTACTGTCCTTGAGCAAGGCAAACAAAAATCTAATATACCTTCCTATGCATTAGACAGCAAATTCAAGGTCTTCCTTTATCTTGCAAGATATTGCATAGCTTTCAATGGTTCAAAAATCTTCCGAACTTAGCTGCAAGAAAACCAAATCAATAATATATATAACTAAATTGGTTTTAGCTTACATATGTTGCATGGAAAAGCCAAATATCTGTGAATAGATAAAACAAATACACTCCAACAATAGATTGACTTGATTCTATTAAATTCATTAGTTCTTCAAAACTAAAGGAAGGTTTCCAATTACATCTATGGCAGAAGAAGACTACACCAAATCAGGATTGGGTTTGAAAAGAAATACTCACATTCTAATCGAAATCAGACCCGCCCATTCCAGAACAAACAAGATCATCAGACTAGATTCATAGAAACTGCCAGAAAAACTATATAGATTAAATCAAACCATCCTTACCTGTGTTGACATGCACGCAGGACTCCTCCCCTCTTCTCTGTTCTGAGCTGGGGCGACCGGAGAAGCTACGGTCAAACCGCAATCCTCCCTCGATCAGAGTAGAGAGGGGTGCTGTGATGGCCAGAGTGACGGTCGACGATCGGTGCTCGCGTGAAGAGGGATCGCGATGGAGAAGGTTGCACCGCAACTTTAGCTTGCGCGAGGGATGCGGGAGGTCGGCACTGCTTGTTGTCGACGCTCGGGTGGAGAAAATAGATCGATGATCGGCTCGTCGACGTGGTCTCGAGAGGGAGGGGAAGAAGAAGGCGATCCTGTGCTTGGTTGGCGATGAGGAGGCGGCATGGGAGAAAAGAATCGAGTGCGACGAGGGGGAAAGAGTAGGCGATGAAGATTAGGGCACAGGAGATTAGGGCACGGGCTGTGAGGATTTAATAGAGAAAAAGTTCTCTCATAAATAAATAAATAAATAAATAAATATATATATATATATATATATATATATATATAAATTTCGAGAATAAAATTTTTTCTTTGAATAACTCCAAATTAATCTACTTCGCGTCGTGTAAATATTTTCAAAATTTTAGAAATTTTTTCCTATATCATCTATGAAATTATTTTTAAATTTTAAACTCCTATTTGTAGCAGCGAGGGTTTTGGGAAAAAATAGAAAATAAAGAAAAAGAGAAAATAAGGAAAACAAAAATTAAAAATTAAAAAAATAGTGATTATTTATAATTTTATTTGTAGCGTATCACATATAATAAATAAATGTATTAACAGCGTATCAATTTTTGCATGCTGTCATTGTTATTATTTATTCACAGCGTACGTTAATATGCCCTCAGTCGGCACCGCTACTCTAGGCCCTCAGTCGGCCTCCTCATACTGTGCCCTCAGTCGGCACCACTACTCTAGGCCCTCAGTCGGGCTCCTCGGTCTGTGCTCTCAATCGGCACCGCTACTCTAGGCTCTCAGTCGGCCTCCTCTTTCGTGCCCCCAGTCAGCATTCGTGTTTGAGGTATTGTCGTGACTCACCAAAACAAACACACCCTGACACAGGACCAGCAGAAGGAGTATGGGGTCGGCACAGGTATGACATCATTCCGGCACTAATCGCGGTTTTCTCGTTGATGTCATGAACTTCCTGCCATATCCTGATCCCCGTACTGCGACCACATACCTCTGTGTCAGGCCGAGCGGCGCCCGACGGCGCTAACCTTTAAGTTGACAATGCCCTTTTCTTTATTCTGTTATGCGACACTCTACCCTGCTACCTCTGAGCATACATTGCCCTGTCCTCGCTATGAGACAAAAGGTGACAGGTTGGGTAGCAACTGCCAGCTTCCCCGGCTATATAAGCCTCTCCACTCCACACGCCTCAGGTACGCGCGATAGTGCAATTTACTGTTCTATTGCTTTCCTTTTGCTCTTCCACCACCGGGGACTGACTTAACCGTCGGAGTGCCTTGCCGGGGACTTTTCCCGACGGGTTCTAACAGTCTTTGTCTTGCAGGCCAGGAGCAGGCACCGGAGTCCGCGTCGGTAGCTCGTGATCTTCGGGAGACCACCTCACCCTTGGGAGTCCACCTCGCCTCGCGACAGGATCAAATTTGGAGCTAAAAGGAGGGGCATTCAGCCTGATCGGAGGTGAAAGATGGAAAACCCCAACCATGTCATGGTGACTGTCACCCTTGAGGAGTACGAGATGCTGATGGCGACCCAAGCCAGAGGACCCCTCAGAGGCCCTCACAAGGTGGTAGCCAAGCGCCCCGATTCCCTGAGCCAGTGGCGCGCATGCCTTCAGTAGGCCAGGGAAGGCACTCCCTGTCACGCCCCGAGACCAAAGGAGCCGCTGATCCAATATAAAATCGGATAGCATCTCCCCTGTCCGGCGGACAATTTACACATACACACAACACACGCAGTTTATAAATTGGCCTCAGGCCTCAAAACAGATATATAATATATGGAAATGAACATATTGAAATGCTAAACTCTATAATACTCACCTGAGCTGCCCCATGGGCAGGCACGTAGCAAAACCACAAATACAAAGTCCAACAGAGGACTCAAAAATACAATACCGTACGAATAAATCCAATACAAGCCCACGACATATAAGAAAATGAATACTGCGCATAAGAAATGCTATAAAAAGGAAAACCACGCGGAAGCATCCATCAACGGAGTCATAAGGACCAGGACCGGCAACTGGGCTCCTCCGGCAAACTATCAACCTGAAACAAAAATAATACGACGGGTGGTGAGTCCAAATGGACTCTGCGGGTATATAGAAAGATATGCGTGGCAGAAAAGTAGCTAAAGCAGCTATAAAGAAACAACAGGATACAGTCTCCATAATAATATCAGAAGTATGCATAACTGAAATAATAAAGGATTGTACATACCAGAAATCAGTCTATCATGATCATAATAGGACTCGTACCAAACGAGCAAGTGCAGGGTCAACAACCCATACCAAAAGTACATCCTGTATGTGCATATCAGTGCAGCAAGTAAATGCAGCAAATACAATCAATGCACAGATGCATCATATGCACATGATGCAATGTCATGGTCACCCCCTAACTCCAGTCAAGCCACCGAGACAGGCGATACTGTGTCGGTCAAGTGGGTAGAGTCGTGACACTGTCCGCACTCTGCCATCACTGCTCCTGAGTGACCGAGTGGACAGGATGCTGGTGCAGTAAACACTCCGCCCCATGTATATATGGGGGAGATATCTCTCTCATCTTCTCTGGTCTATGGGAAGAGAAGGGATCCCTGCCTGCTACCACTCTCCGAAACCACTACCCCTGAGCGGACGAGCGGAGCAGTACAGAGCCAATGCACACACCCAGCGGTATCCACTAACCCATGAGTGGTCGTGTGTGCATATCATGTGTCGGAAGACGATAGGCTCAACCACAAGGGAGTCGCTGATCACCGACATGCAACAGTGCATGTATGGTGCATGACTAACACATGCAACCCCTACCAGTTCATCGACACATAACTCAACATATCATGCATAGGTCATATGTATGCATCATACCCCAATCAATCCTATATCTAGACACACGTGCAAGTATGAGTAGAATCAACTAATGCAACCAAACAATGGTATGCTAATCCTATCCACATACTCATGCTCATACCAATGCTTTACAGAATCCGATAACAATAAACGAGACTGTATAGAAAGCAATTTAGATCATATCCAAGGTCAAGCATAAGTATCAAGCAGGATAACAAAACGGCAGCAAATAAAGATCAATATCAGCCTACTGCATAAATAACAACTAGTCATGCATAAAAGTAAAGTAGATCTACAGATACAAGCAAGAAGTATCCGCCTCCAAGTAAGTGAGGTCCGTATCAAATGAGATAGAATCACCCGCCAATAATAAGTAGCAATAAATCCAAGTCAAGTCCCTGTATCAAGGGCATAATTAATTAGCTATTACATAAATGATAGCTAGCTAATAAATCCCTAAATCATGCTCGGGTTAACCTAATCATTTTCTTCCCATTTAATTACCTCTAATTAAATGAAAGGTTTCTAATTACTCCGCGTAATTAAGATTAGGTTAAATTCTAGGTTTATTCACAATTTCATAATCATTTAATTAACCACGTAATTAAATGGTTAGTTGCGTATCATTTCTTCGTTTTTTTAAGACCAGCTCAGTCTCTAACAAAGACTAAACCCTTTCCAATTGGTCTAGATCAACTACACAACATAATAGAATCTAAAGTAAATCAAACAAACCAAGATCACTACCCAATCAACTTCTCCACCAAGTATCACATAATTGGTATTCAATCCAAACATCAACCTAATGTTCCAATTGAACTAAATAGCCACAACAAGCTAATCCCAACAAACATCAATACTACAGCTAACTCCAAAAGCCAGGGCAGCATGTAAAGGTATATCTGCCAAGGATAGCTCCTTACCTCGAATTCCAAGAATCAAAAGTGAAATCCTTTCCCCCGCTCTGACAGATCCACACGGCCCCAAAATCAGCTCCTTACAGTGGAAAATAATCGCATCCCATAGCCACAATCTACACATACAAGATGTCAACGATAATTGATGGATTGAACACCAAATTTACACACCAAGCCATCCAAACGTAGTAGCCCTCACCTGAGCTCATGCGGTTTCCACTACAGAATCTCCCAGCAGACAGGGTGAGCTAAATCAGGGAGGAAGAGTTGGAATTCAAGGATCTAGAGTTTCATCCACAACAGATCAAAACCGTGACTGATTCAAGAACACCTCTTTAGGAACCAGGTTAGAAGTCCTCACCTAGGTGCCGACGGGTCTTCCTTGCCCAAATCTGGCGCGATTTGCTACACAACAGGTGAGTGTCCTCTTCCCAACAATACCTCCCCCTATGAACCCTAGAACTGTTCCAAGAGAGTCGAGATCCCAATCTCAGCTTGGGAGGACCGGAAGGATCCCTAATCAAACAACAACGATATCAAAACGCCCTATCGTATCAATCCCAGGAAACGAATCAAGAATGGTAATTTACCAAAGGGCGTACCCAAGAATTGGTATTTATCAAAAGGCGTACTATAGTTTCATTTTCACCAAAAGGCGCACTCATTTTAGTGAACTTTCTCTTATACCCCTCCTGCTATGTACTGCCTTTCTCTTTCTCTCTCAGTAACAAATTCCGAGACGTCTGCACATGCTTTTTCAGACTTTTATTTTAAAATAATATATTATGGAATCGGAGCTAAACTAAAAAATATAAGGTAAAAATCGAAAAAATATTTCAGTTAAAAAATATCTCATCCAACGTGATTTAAAAATATAAATAAATAATTTTTATATTTGATTAAAAGAAATTAATATATTTAATAATATTTAATAAATATATTAATGTACAAAATATTTTTTGAAAAAAATAGAGTGTGGGCCTGAAATATTTTTATTTCAGGCTCACGTTGGGCATGAAATTTTTTATTTCGAGCCCACGTTGGGCCTGAAATTTTTTTATTCAGGCTCGACGTGGACTCAAATTTTTTTCTATTTTAAAAATATATTAATATATAAAAAACCTATCAAAACACTTAAGTTCTGATTAAAACGCAGAGTCTGAAATCACGCTAGGAGGGCCTGAACACAGATGTGTTCAGGCCCTCCAGGCCTAAGGAATGTTCAGGCCCTCCTTGGGCCTGAACACAATCTTTGATAAATATAAGTAAATTAAATAAAAATATCAATAGTTCTAGTTAGAGTTGAGCAAGGAGATGGTATTTTTGGTGTCCAAACTTCTAATGATTATAAATTATGTTGCAATAGGAGATTTTTAGGTCTATCAGTGGGTTTTCACCAAACCCCACTGATGGACCTAGGATATTTGGATTTCTCAAAATCCAATATCAATAGTTAGAGTTGAGCTAGGAGATGGTATTTTTGGTGTCCAAACTTCTAATGATTATAAATTATGTTGCAATAGGAGATTTTTAAGTCTATTAGTGAGTTTTCATCAAAACCCACTGATGGACCTAGAATATTTGGATTTCTCAAAATCCAATATCAATAGTTAGAGTTGAGCTAGGAGATGGTATTTATGGTGTCCAAACTTCTAATGATTATGAATTATGTTGCAATAGGAGTTTTCTAGGATGAATCAGTGGGTTTCGGTGAAAACTCACTTATGGATCTAGGATACTTGGATTTCTCCATACTTGATATCTCTATTTAGAATTTACTTAGGAGATATTATTTCTATGTGCAAACCTAATACCAATAATTTTCAGTTATGTTCTCTAACCGTATCAGTTGGCACATAAAGATGTATAAATATGACTGTATCTTGGGCACATTTAAAATAAACCTCTCTTTCAACATGATTTCAAAAATATAAATAGATAATTTTTTATATTTGATTAATATAAATTAATATAATAAATAATATTTCTCAATTTGAGCATGGGAGTCCTCAACCTCTGCTTGCTTGCATAAGAATTTTTCTTGTATTTTGTGTGCTTCTGTTGATACTTCATGCAATGTTGAAGCCAAGCCTTGGGACTGAAGTCAAATGACTTCAGGCCCAAGGGCACTGAATATTCATTTATTTTAAAAATATTTTTTTTAATTATTATTTATTAAATTAATTATTTATAGGGTCTGAAGTTATTTGACTTCAGGTCCTCCTAGGATGACTTTAGGCCCTGCGTTTGAATCTGAAATCACGTATTTTGATAGGTTTTTTTATATATTAATTTATTTATTAAATATTATTTATTATATTAATTTAGATTAATCAAATATAAAAAATTATCTCTTTATATTTTTGAAATTATGTTGAAAGAGAGGTTTCTTTTAACTGTGCCCAAGTTGCAGTCATATTTATACATCTTTATGTGCTAACTGATACGGTTAGAGAACATAACTGAAAATTATTGGTATTAAGTTTGCACATCAGAAATAATATTTCCTATGTAAATTCTAAATAGAGATATCAAGTATGGAGAAATCCAAGTATCCTAGGCCCATCAGTGAGTTTTCACCGAAACCCACTGATTCATCATAAAAAACTCCTATTGCAACATAATTCATAATCATTAGAAGTTAGGACACCAAAAATACCATCTCCTAGCTCAACTCTAACTATTGATATTAGTTTTTGAGAAATCCAAATATCCTAGGTCCATCAGTGGATTTTGGTGAAAACTCACTGATAGACCTAAAAATCTCCCATTGCAACATAATTTATAATCATTAAAAGTTTGGACACCAAAAGAACCATCTCCTAGCTCAACTCTAACTATTGATATTGGATTTTGAGAAATCCAAATATACTAGGTACATCAGTGGGTTTTGGTGAAAACCCACTGATAGATCTAAAAATCTCCTATTGCAACATAATTTATAATATTAGAAGTTTGGACACCAAAAATATCATCTCCTACCTCAACTCTAACTATTGATATTGGATTTTGAGAAATCCAAATATCCTAAGTCCATCAGTGGGTTTTGGTGAAAACTCACTGATAGACCTAAAAATCTCCTATTGCAACATAATTTATAATTATTAGAAGTTTGGACACCAAAAATATCATCTCCTAGCTCAACTCTAACTATTGATATTGGATTTTGAGAAATCCAAATATCCTAGGTCCATCAGTGGGTTTTGATGAAAACCCACTGATAGACCTAAAAATCTCCTATTGCAACATAATTTATAATCATTAGGATTTTGGACACCAAAAATACCATCTCCTAGCTCAACTCTAACTATTGATATTGGATTTTGAGAAATCCAAATATCCTAAGTCCATCAATGGGTTTTGGTGAAAACCCACTGATAGACCTAAAAATCTCCTATTGCAACATAATTTATAATCATTAGAAGTTTGGACACTAAAAATACCATCTCCTAGCTCAATTCGAACTAGAACTATTGATATTTTTATTTAATTTACTTATATTTATCCAAAATTGTGTTCAGGCCCAAGGAGGGCCTGAACATTCCTTAGGCCTGGAGGGCCTGAACACATCTGTGTTCAGGCCCTCTTAGCGTGACTTCAGACCTTGCGTTTTAATCTGAAATTAAGTATTTTGATAGGTTTTTTTTATATATTAATATATTTTTAAAATAGAAAAAAAATTTGAGTCCACGTCAGGCCTGAATCAAAAGATTTCAGGCCCGACGTGGGCCTGAAATAAAAAATTTCAGGCCCACGCTCTATTTTTTAACTGAAATCAATAGATTTCAGGGCCACACTCTATTTTTTTCAAAAAAAAATTTATACATTAATATTTTTATTAAATATTATTTAATATATTAATTTCTATTAATCAAATATAAAATTTATTTATTTATTTTTTTAAATCACGTTGGATGAGATATTTTTTAACTGAAATATTTTTTCGATTTTTACTTTACGTTTTTTAGTTTAGCGTCGATTTCATAATATATTATTTTAAAATAAAAGTCTGAAAAAGCATGTGCAGACGTCTCGGAATTTGTTACTGAGAGAGAAAGAGAAAGGCAGTACATAGCAGGAGGGGTATAAGAGGAAGTTCACTAAAATGAATGCGCCTTTTGGTGAAAATGAAATTATGGCACGTCTTTTGGTAAATACCAATTCTTGAGTGCGCCCTTTGGTAAATTGTCGAATCAAGAATCGACGGATTTAGCTTACCTCTCTTGTGACCGGAGGTTGTAACTACGTTGGCTAACTCCGACAACAACCTCTCGATGGAAGTTTCCCGTAGGACAGCCCCAAATTCCACAGCTCACCGCGGTCTCTCACCCCGACTCCAGCCGTAGGCCCTAAATCCGAGGAGAAAGCTGGGCAAAGTAGATGCGCCGGAGTGGAGTCGCCGGCCTTGGCTCGCCAGCTACTAGTGGAGATGAGGAATCGTCGGCGGCGGAACGCTAAGAGTTAGAGAGGCGTCGGCTGTAGAGTGGAGGAGAAGAGAAGAAGTGGGAGTCTTTTAGGTTTTGGCATTTTTGCACTTTAGTCCAAACATTTCGGACTTTTACCGTTCTGCCCTTAGTTTATGAAATTTAAGCCACTAAGTCCCCGAACTATTTAGTTTTATACGATCTAACTCCCCGATCTTCGTCCCAGAGCCCGGAAACTCTAGGAACTTTCCCGAAAATTTCCCGGAGTGAAATAAAAATATCGGATTTAACATCCTCCCCCACTAATAAAAATTTGATCCCCAAATTTTGGTATTCACTATAGTAAACACTATCAAGAAGTATGTTGATATAAATACTGAACAGTAACTAATCACACATACCTCAGGTGAACAGGTGGGGTTAGCGAGCTCGGATGACATCCTCAAGCTCCCAGGTAGCCACCTCATCTGAGTGATGCTGCTATCCGACCTTAACCAGTCGGATTGTCTTGTTCCGCAACTGACGCTCCCGGTGACACAAAATCTATATCGGAATCTCCTCGTAAGACGCGTCAGACTGAAGTGGGACAGAGACATCCGACAACACGTGGGAAGGGTCTGGTACGTATCTCCTCAGCATCGATACGTGGAATACATCATGTACGCCGGTAATGGATGGTGGAAGAGCCAAACGATAGGCCACTGCCCCAACCCTCTCCAGAATCTGGAACGGGCCGATGTAACGCGGAGCAAGCTTGCCTCGATGACCGAATCGTTTCACCCCCTTCGTGGGTGAAACTCGCAGAAACACATGATCACCTACGGAGAACTCCAGAGGTCTCCATCTCCGGTCGGCATGGCTCTTCTGACGATCCTGCGCCTCAGATATCCTGCGTTTGATAGTACGGACTAACTATGCCTCGTGCTGAGCTCTCTGAGTTCCTAACAGCTGGGATTCCCCAACCTTCTCCCAAAGGATGGGTGCCCGACAAGGCCTACCATACAACGCCTCATACGGGGCCATCTGGATAGCCGCATGATAGTTGTTGTTGTAGGTGAACTCGACAAGATGCAGATGATCCTCCCAACTGCCTCCGAAATCCATAACACAGACTCGCAGTAAGTCCTCCAAGGTCTGGATAGTACGCTCTGATTGACCATCGGTCTGTGGATGGAAGGCTGTACTAAATCTGAGCTCGGTACCCATGGCCTTCTGCAGACTCTGCCAGAAGCGTGAAGTGAAACGCGGATCTCGGTCAAAGATGATACTCAACGGTATGTCGTGCAATCTGATGATCTCTCTGCAATACAGCTCTGCTAATCTATCCGATGAATCGGTCCTCTGAATAGCTAGAAAGTGCGCAGATTTGGTCAATCGATCAACGATCACCCAAATCGCGTCAAGGCCTCCTCTGGTCCTAGGCAGTCCCACCACGAAATCCATAGTAACGTGTTCCCACTTCACTCGGGAATGGGAATACTCTGAAGTAGCCCAGCAGGTCTTTGGTGCTCTGCCTTAACCTGCTGGCATACCAGGCATCGGGCTACGAAGTCAGCAATATCCTGCTTCATTCCGTTCCACCAGTAGGAACGTCTCAAATCCCGATACATGAGGGTGGCACCCGGATGGATAGCAAATCGGGAGAGATGTGCCTCCTGTAATAGCTCCTCCATAACAGGGTGTGCCTCGGGTACGCAAAGTCTCCCACGAAAATACAAGACACCCGCGTCGTCTCGTGTGAAATCAGACTGCTGCTCTGTGGCTGCTCGATTGCCGAGGAACTGCAGATGCTGATCGCTCGCCTGAGCCTCTCTGATCCTCGTCCGAATGGAAGACTGAGCAACAATGGTCGCCAGATTACCCCTCTCAGTCTGACCATGCTCCTCTAGACCCAACTCTGAGAAGCTCTGAACTATCTCGGTAACCAGGACTCGGTGATAGGCCAGTACCCCTCTGGACTTCCTACTCAAGGCGTCAACAATGACATTAGCTTTCCCAGGGTGGTAGCTAATGGTGCAATCGTAGTCCTTCAGGAACTCCATCCACCTCCTCTGTCGGAGGTTGAGCTCCTTCTGCGTGAATAGGTACTTGAGGCTGTTATGATATGTGAATATCTCAAAAGTGATCCCATACAAATGGTGCCTCCAAATCTTCAAAGAAAAAATAATCGATGCCAATTCTAAATCGTGAACTGGGTAGTTCTTCTCATGCTCCTTCAGCTGTCGAGAAGCATAAGACACTACTCGCCCGTGCTGCATCAGAACAGCGCCCAATCCCTAATAGGACACATCTGTATAAAGCACAAATCCGTCCTCTCCTGATGGAAGAACGAGGACGGGTTTCGACACTAATCTCTGCTTCAGCTCCTGGAAATTAGCCTCACAAGCCTTTGACTATGTGAACTTCACGCCTTTCCTGGTAAGGTGTGTCAGCGGCATAGCTATGCTCGAAAAGCCCTCAACAAATCGTCGGTAGTAGCCGGCTAATCCCAAGAAACTGCGAACCTCCTGAACTGACTTCGGTTGCTCCCCCAACTGGTGGCAGCCTCGATCTTCTGGGGGTCTACTGAAATACCATGGCTAGAAACCACGTGCCCCAGAAAACTGACTGAGGATAGCCAGAATGCGCATTTACTGAACTTCGCAAATAAGCGCTCCCGTCGGAGAGTCTCCAAAACTATGCGAAGATGCTGCGCATGCTCCTCCTCAGAACGTGAATAGATCAAGATGTCTTCAATGAAGACAATCACAAACTGATCTAAATACTCCAGGAATATGCGGTTCATCAAATCCATGAATACCGCTGGAGCGTTGGTAAGCCCAAATGGCATTACCAATAACTCATAGTGCCCATATCTAATGCGGAAAGTTGTCTTCTGAACATCTGAGTCTCTAACTCACAGCTGATGATATCCGGACCGCAGATCAATCTTAGATTACACTGAGGTGTCTCTGAGCTGATCAAACAAATCCTCTATCCGTGGCAATGGGTACTTGTTCTTGATGATTACTGCATTCAACTGTCTGTAGTGAGTGCATAACCTCAAAGAACCGTCCTTTTTCTTGACAAACATAACCGGTGAACCCCAAGGAGATACACTCGGTCTGATGAACCCTCGGTCTAATAACTCCTGGAGTTGGACCTTCAGCTCGTCCAACTCTTTCGGTGCCATGCGATAAGGAGCTTTAGATGCCGGCGCAATCCACGGAATCAGCTCTAAGGTGAACTATATCTGTCCCCGGAATCAGCTCGTCCAACTCCTGCAGTTAGATGCCAGCGTAGTCCCCGAAAACAACTACTCCCTGACACAGGACCAGCAGAAGGAGTACGGGGTTGGCACAGGTATGGCATCATTCCGGCACTAACCGCGGGTATCTCGCTGATGCCATGATCTTCCTGCCATATCCTGACCCCCCATACTGTGATCACATACTTCTGTGTCAGGCCGAGCGGCGCCCGACGGCGCTAGCCTTTAAGTTGATAGTGCTCTTTTCCTTATTCATGTATGCGACACACTACCCTGCCACCTCTGGGCATGCCTTGTCCTGCTCTCGCTACGAGACAAAAGGTGGCAGGCTGGGCAGCAACTGTCAGTTTCCCCAGCTATATAAGTCTCTCCACTCCACACACCCCAGGTACGCGCAATAGTGCAATTTACTGTTGTATTGCTTTCCTTATGCTCTTCCACCATCGGGGACTGACTTGACCGTCGGAGTGTCTTGCCGGGGACTTTTCCCGACGGGTTCTAACGGTCTTTGTCTTGTAGGCCAGGAGCAGGCACCGGAGTCCGCGTCGATAGCTCGTGATCTTCGGGAGACCACCTCGCCCTTGGGAGTCCACCTCGCCTCGCGACAGGATCACTTTAATATTAAATATAATTTTCTTCTTAGTCTGTTAAAAACATTTATTCTCACTCTCTACTACATATCAATTTTTCTTTGCTTTACCTCACTAATGCACATCAATTTATTTAATTATTCTGATTTTTTATAGGTTCAACAAAATTCAAAGGAGGTATAATTTCACTTAAATTCACTACATTTAAACTAAAATCTAATATATTTATTATCAAATTAAGCATAATTTTTTCCCCTTTATCATAATAGAAGTTTTGATTATTTTTTAGAGCTCTGATATACTCAGTGAAAAAACTCAATGAAACGCTCAGTAAATGACGTTCACTTTGCATTCACGCGTTCAATGATCGCTCGGATACCATCGGCGACCTCTAACCATCGCCCCGAATCAAACTATATCCTGGGGGACACGATAAACCCATCGGGGATCGCTACATATAAAATGTCTCATCATTTACTAAGTTTTTCCTTGAGATTTTTAACTAAGCATAATTTTCTTACTTTTTATTAGTATAAGAAATTCAAAACAAAATTTATAATAAATAATTAAGTATATTTTATATTCAATTATTTTTTTCCCTAATTAATCAATTCGAAACTCATATTAATTGATTGACTTAAACTGAATGATTGAGTGATTCTAATTATAATATGATATTGAATTTAGGATAAATTATATTTTATTTTAAATTTTTTTAATTAAAAAATAAGGATAATTAGATAAATCAGAATATATTAGTAAGTTGAAGTAAAGAAAATTTTATATATCAGGAGTAGAAATTATGTAGAAATTAAAGAGTAAATTGAGTTTGATGATAGAGATTTTAGGCATGCACGACTAGCTGGCTCTTCCGAGAGGAATTTGTGTAGTGCGTTGGGTGGGAGATTTCTGAGAGGAATTTGTTTTAAATGATTTTTTATAATTTTAATATATCATACTAATATTATAAAAAAATTTAATATTTTTAATAATTAAAATTCTAAATAATATTTTTATGATCTAATTTATAACATGTAATTATATGTACCTATTACATCACTTTTGAGATAAATTTTCTTTTTTTGAATTTTCACCACTATTCTTAAAATACAAATCTCAAACATAAGCTCTAATTCAAACTTTTTTATTCATTTTTTTTTAATTTTTACAAACCTTCCACCAATTTTACCAATTTCACTACATTTAAACTAAAATCTAGTATATTTATTATCAAATTAAGCATAATTTTTTCCCCTTTATCATAAAAGAAGTTTTGATTATTTTTTAGAGCTATGATACACTCAGTGAAAAAACTCAATGAAACGTTCAGTAAATAACGTGACACTTTGCATTCACACGTCCAATTATCGCTCGGACATTATCGACGACCTCTAGTCGTCGCCCCGAATCAAACTATACCCTGGGGGACACGATAAATCCGTCGGGGATCGCTACATATAAAATATCACGTCATTCACTAAACTTTTCCTTGAGATTTTTAACTAAGCATAATTTTCCTACTTTTTATTAGTATAAGAAATTCAAAACAAAATTTATAATAAATAATTAAGTATATTTTATATTCAATTATTTTTTGGATAAATTGCCATAAACTCCCCAATAGCCCTTTGATCTTTGCATGCACTCCCCACACAAATTTTTCTTTGTATTTACTCTCTGATGGATTGAGTATAAAAGAGTAAAAATTGAGTATACATCAGTGAAAACTAAGTATAAAAGAGTGAAACTTGAGTATAAAAGAGTGAAAATTGAGTACATGGGTTATTGATGTGGTGGATGCAACCTTACATACTCAATTTTCTAACTTTTATACTCAACTTTCTTCAAATAATACTCACCAAACTGTCTTGTCAATCCCATCAGGGACTGCATGCAGAGAAAAGTTTGTGTAAGGATTGCATGCAAAGTTGACTTAGTATGTGGGGAGTTTATGAAAATTTACCCTTATTTTTTTCCCTGATCAATCAATTCGAATCAATTCGAAACTCATATCAATTGATTGACTTAAACTGAATGATTGAGTGATTCTAATTATATGATATTGAATTTAGGATAAATTATATTTTATTTTAAACTTTTTTAATTAAAAAAATAAAGATAATTAGATAAATTAGAATATATTAGAGAGAATATATTAGAGAGTTGAAGTAAAGAAAAATTTATATAGAAATTAAGGAGTAAATTGAGTCTGATGATAGAGATTTTAGGCATGCATGACTAGCTGACTCTTCCGAGAGGAATTTGTGTAGTGCGTTGGGTGGGAGATTTCTAAGAGGAATTTGTTTTAAATGATTTTTTTATAATTTTAATATATCATACTAATATTATAAAAAAATTAATATTTTTAATAATTAAAATTCTAAATAATTTTTTATGATCTAATTTATAACATGTAATTATATGTACCTATTACATCACTTTTGTGATAAATTTTCTTTTTTTTTTAATTTTCACCACTATTCTGAAAATACAAATCTCAAACATAAGCTCTAATTCAAACTTTTTTATTCATTTTTTTTAAATTTTTACAAACCTTCCACCAATTTTACCTTAGAAATGCCCTGAGTAAATGAGGTTATAAATACTCCCTTCGAGAATCAAAAGTAGTCTTCCACACTAGAGCTCTCTTTATTTTGTATAATCTTTTGTTTTTTTTAAAAAAAAAAGTTTGACTTTATAAGCAATAAACTACTAATGTTATGTGGCCTCAACTGAGAGCGGGCCTTAGTTTACAGTCCCAACCTTAAAGCGTCTATCTTCTCCAGTAGTAGAGTTGGAGGGACGCTGAGGACGAGGAATCGTTTTTACCACTTTGTTATTGTAGACCCTCCTCAATCGTGCAGGCATCCAAATAGACCATATTAGTCCCTTGTACGAATACCAAGCTTGAGTGATCCGATACAAAGCCTGTACATCGACCTAGTTAACGGAGGCATTCTATATTAACAAATAGTTAATAATAAAATTTTCCTAACAACTTAACAATAAACTTTTGCCAAAGAAGTTCATCATAGCACATTGGCATGTCAGTCCACTTTGGCTCAACTAAAAAATCAAAGCAGCTGGTGATAAGGTCGCCTTCCATGCTATTTTATCGGGAGATTATTTGGTGGAAAATTTTTATAAAATCGAATTGACCGTTTCATATTTTACTCAATTAATTATTATTTTTTATTAGGAGACTATTTTCTTATTTAAAAGATGCATCTAGTTAGCGTCATCTGCGTTGTCACCTCGTGCCACTTGCGTAAAGTAACTATCAAAGTGTGTTTAGGTCTGGACCAGGCCACTCGCTGCCCCGGTCCCCAAGCATGTGATGGCGTTGCTGCTGCACCCGCTGCACGCGGCGATTAATTGGCCGTCGCCTTCGGCCTTTACCTCGAAAGATACTTTTCGACCCACCACGCCACACTGCCCGCACAACCAGACGCCGGCTGCTCTTTCATTCCAAGGCGTTTCTCATCAACCGTCCGATAATTTTGTGCCTTCTACTCCACCATCCCCATCAAAGTAGCCACAATGTTTGTTACTGCTACAGACAGCTATTACTGCCGCTGCTGCTGCTGCTACCTCCTCAATCATTCGCTCCGATTCCGCATCCATGGCGCCCGCCGCCGACGACGACGACTTCCCCGAGTACAACCCCCACCCGTATCGCGGCGGCTACGACATCGCCCTCACCTACGGCGACCCCCTCCCGCCTTCCTCCGCCATCTGCTACCCCATCTCCACCTCCCCCGTTTCCCCGCCCTCTCCTCCTCGCCCCTCGTACCTTGGAGGATCCCCCGATCCCCACCACGCGGAACCCTCCCTCGCCCCCTACCCCGACCTCTTTCGGAGCTGGCCCTTCACCGACTGGGACAACCGCCAGGCCCACGCCGTCCCCGAGGGCGGCGACGGCTGGAACGGGTGGAGGCGCGCGCTGGATTACCTCTTCGGCCACGCGGAAGGGTACGGGGAGAGGAGGATCGGGGTCGACAGCTATGGGATCCCCATCTACGCCAACAAGAAGCTCCATGGCGCGGAGTCCGTTCTGTTTGAGGTCCCGCCGGCGCCTGTTGAGAGGGTGGAGTATCACGACCCCGGCCCTGAGGATCACCATCATGTGAGTTGGAAACCTTCCTTCTCGATTACAATCTTGCCTGTCCGTGAAATCAATTGTTCATCAACTTTGCATGACATCCCCAATTTTGCTTGATCTGGAACTTCTTGGCGTAGTCTTGGTGCGCTGATATTAAATCCCTAATTTGATGGTGGAAGTGACTATTTGGATGGTTGTAATCCCAATTTTTCCTTGTTTGTGTAGTGGTCATCATGCTACACTGATACAGCAGAGAAGCATGGCTATGGAAATCATGTTCTTGCTTATGATAGACACTACTCCGAGAAGGCCCTTCATGTGGAGATTGATCCCAATGACTCCGTGTGGCATCAGAGAGTGATCTATCATGAGGGTTATCAAGTTCAATCCCATCATAACTCGGTTAGCAGTGCAACTTGACTCTGAATCATTAACTTATTTTGTTAATGCATGACTCTTTTGGTGCTTGCTGCTTGCGAATGGTGTGATTTTGTTCCTCGTGCAGCAAGTTAGCGACGGTGATTATGTTGGAGCATTCTTTGGAAGCCCTTCCGTTGCTTACAATAGGCACCACTATGAGCAGCCACTGCATCTTCAAGTTGAGCCTACTGAAACAGATTGGTATCAGAAGTCGAGTTACTCTGAGGCTTTTCAGGAGTCAGCATTCTCAAAGTCTGAGTGGGTGAGTAGAGAATTGATCTTTCAAACTCATCTGACGAATGGCATTGGCTTTCTTTGTAAAAACGGAAAATCACGAATTAGTTATATAGCTCTTGTTTAACTGACTTTCAAATTGTTGACTATTTTCCAGAGCTCCTCGCACAACGATACTCAAAGGGAAGATGGTGATTTCTTTCACAGTTCAGGCTCTTCCTACCAGAGGTACTCCTGGGAACAACCTGATTATGTTGAGCTCCGTCCGTATGAGCCCTCATGGTCTTATAATCAAGATCACTACGATGGCAACGAGGATGAAACTCCAAAATGGAACTGGGTTAGTACTAATCTTGAATCTGGATTCTATATACATTTCCATATTATGTAAGTTTTAGTTTGAAATTTTTATCTCCGTCGACTTAAGTAGATTAATAATTTGTGGGTATGCTATTGCCCCTACATTCAGCATTACTCATCCGTTGGTGGTCAAGGTGAAAATTTTACCAATTCAGAAGATACTTACCACTACACCCAACAAGAGTATTACGAGCAACCTGAACCTATTCAGGTTGAACCCTACAAGTCATCCTGGTCACAATATTCAAGTTATTATGAAGCACAACATGAACAGGCTTCTCAAATAGATGAGCTTGTGAGTATAAATCCTCCTACCTTTGTTTTAAGGAATCAGTTTCTGAGTAATGTAACTGCTTAGACATAAAATTCTCATATATTAGCATGTTAATCAGTGGTTGTATAATCGTTTAGTTGTAAGTAGTAGTTTTATCAGGACTGATTCTCACACTAGTTTTGGGGACTTGCAGGAGGGTGATTCTCCGTACTATCCATTCCATAAGTTGTTCGACTACAGCTGATAATGTGAAACGATGTTGGCATTTGGCCATCAGCCATCGCTTGATTAAATCTAAATGTATAGTATGAAGATATTTGCACATGGACTTATATCACATACTTTGAACATTATTTGCTAAATAAGCTTTGCGTTCTATAGAATTAGTTGATTGCAAAAATAAATTATAAGTATTTTTCATATGCTTAAATAAGATATTTGATTGAATTGCCATGTTTTTTTGCCTAAAATAAAACGCCTGGTTCACCTGCAAGGATCTTTGATTCATACACCGTGCAAATATTTAAAACGAAGGTGAATTAAGCAAATGTGCGGTTCAACATTGTTAGACTAGACGCATTAAATATCTTAAGTCTCAGTACTGAAAATTAAATTACCACGAAATAAAGAGTTATTACAAACCCAAAAGTAACAGAATGTAACAACTGGTAAAATGCTGACAAAACTAAGCAGACAAATGAGAATAATAGAGAGAAACATGGAGTTACCCCCCATAGGAACATTCTTAAGAAGCTTCCGCAAAAGCGGATTGTAAGAATGCTGTTCCAGGTTGGCGTTTGGAGAGTGGCCCATGACAACCAAGTAACTGCACAATCGGAAAAATATATATTTTAATTTTCATGACAACCATAGATGCAGAGCATACATCCACAGATCGAAGTGTTTTATGCAATGGAACAGTTAAGAACCACAAATGAAAAAACATAACTAAACCATGCCTAGGCTACGTAGTAATTTGCTGATTCGTGGCAGAATGTGCAAGGAATTTTCTGTAATAGAAGATACCTTGGCATTGACTCCATCTGGTACGATTCTGTTCTGGCTCTTCCACTTCACATAGTCATTGCGGGTAAACTTTGTGAAACCCCTGTCAATCAACAAGCAATGTAGACTTAGAGTTGAATAATTCAGGAGTAAAGAACAAGGATTTTAGTCATTATAACTAAAACATAGAATCTATAAAATTTCATTCTAACACTCACCATTTCCCACTAATAATTATCTTCTGCCTGCCCGGGAACTTGAACTTGGCACGGCGCAGTGCTTCTTGGGCATTTTGGCTATTGTTGTCCTTGCAACGAACCGAGAGAAGCACCTGACCAATACTTACCCTAGCACATGTCCCTTGTGGCTTCCCGAAGGCACCCCTCATACCAGTCTGGAGTCTATCAGCTCCAGCACAAGAAAGCATTTTGTTGATTCGCAGGACATGGAATGGGTGGACTCTCACTCGTAGGTGGAACGCATCCTTCCCCGCAAACTTCGTCATGTACTTGTTGCATGCGATGCGGGCAGCCTCCAGAGCTTCACTTGAAACATTTTCCTTTTCCCAACTCACCAGATGAACACAGAAGGGAAACTCATCGACCCCTTTCTTCTTCATTCCAACGTCATAGATCCTAATCTTGGGATCAGGAACACCACGGCAATAGCGAGATTTAGGATAGGGTTTGTTCTTAATCTGACGATAACAACGTGCAGGTCCTGAGTGAAGAAAACCATTCTAATTGTCATGCAAATTCAAACAATTAAAAAGATAATAACAGTATATTACAGAGTGAACTTGGGAATATTCAGAGACGCCTAAAGGGAATGATCTCACAATTAGTAAAAAATGGAGATCTACAAGATCTTCACGACAATATTTGATTTTACCTTCAAATATGCAATACCGATTTAGAAGGCAGTTATTTTAAAGGCATTTATCGTTAAAAAATGTGAACAGACCTGTAATTAGGGTTGCTGACAACAACTACAACACGAAAATTTAATCAACACAGTTCATACAATCGTTCAACTTATTCTAATACAATATATCCGAAAACTAACGAAATAGAAGAAGAGCCCAATGGAAACAACTGAGAGGTAACAAAATTGAATTATGTCAGAAAAAATCTCACACAAAACAGGGAAAACAAATCGAGCCAATAAAGGAGATCATAAATAAACTTATGAATCTAAACCAAGTGAAGAAGCTTAAGGCATCGATCGAATGACCATAATCTAAACCAACCGAAGAAAATCGCGCATCGATCGTATGACAACGACACGCTAGAGCATATACAAGGCATCCGGAAATGAGAAGAAAACCGAGAGACTTACGTCGGCCCATCGCTGCGGCGAAGACAAAGCGAGAAATCGACGCCGAAAACGTGCAAGGAGGAGACGACGGCTCATTGCGTTTATATATATCATAGGGGATAGAGAGGGGAAACCCTAAGGAGCGGCCAGCGCATGAATCGGATTAATTTGGGCCGTGGGCCGCCACAAACAAAGGACTCTACGTAATGGCCCATCAAGCAAGACTCCCATGTCCTAATTATTCTTTTCAAAAAATATATCACTCCTAATTTTGAGTTTTGAGAATTCATGTTTAAAATTTTGAAAACGCATCCAATGATTCGTTAAAATTACTCCAAATTTATAGATTTAGGAGATAGTTGGAGCTATGATATCGCTAACTCTGTTCAATATCATCGGTCCCATGAGACACTCAACAAAATATTTTACACCAATTAAAGTAAACACCCAACAAGTTGGGTAGATTTAGAAGATGTGAAACATCTGTAACTTGTTATTATACTTCTTCTTCTTCGTCGCACTCTTAGAAGTTTGAAGATCTACTTGTTACAATTGCTCCCGCGCGCGGTGGCGGCGGACCTTTGCGTTGCTGAACCAGCCTCGCGCTCTGTTGAAAGATGCGCGCCCTCCGATCGTAATCATCCGGCTCCCTTCCGTCGTCGCGTCCCGCCGAGATCGCCGCCTCTTCCATCTCCATCAGCTCCTCTTCCTCCTCCTCCTCCTCTTCCCCCACTTCAACTTCTTCATCATTATGATCCTCTCCGGGCTTCCAAAACGACTCGGGCAGCTCCGCCCTCGGGTTCTGTCGCCGTCGTTGCGGCTGCTTCCCGTACCGTAACGACGAGATCATCATCTTCACCCTCAGTTTCATTTCGTTGCTAGGACAGGTCAAACAACATCGGCCTCTTACAAAGCTAACAGAGGAAGATAGAAGTAGAACGGCACTAGCAGACGCCATACGATCAATATAACGCACATCGATTCATCTATAAATAAATATATATGCATAAACGCATTGATGCATCCATTTTTAATCTTTATCTTTTCTTCTGCGAAGCAGCGATGAGCCTTCTTTCTGTAGCCACGTGCCAACGTCGCGCGACACGCGTAAAGGGCCAGGAATTCGCACAAGTTGACGAGAGTGATCCCCTGTAGAGTAATCTTCCGTGTCGGTATTATCGATCCCGGGACTAGATAGGCTACAATGTAAAAGTATAAAGTTATTATCTAGGCTAAGATGTATTTTATAAAAAAAAATTTAACATATGAGACGTTTAATGATAGAATATTGAGTTGGTGTTTGATTTAGGATAATAAGGATTAGGGAATGAAAATGAATGGTAATCATTTTTACTATTGACATTGTTTGATAATGTCAATGGTAATGAAAATAAGGGAATCATTCTCACATTTTTATTCCTAACTTCCCCCTCATCAATCAAATTTCTCAATCATTCCTTTCTTTTCATATATCCAAAACACTCATTTTTTTATTTTATATTTTTTTTATATTATCTCATTTTACTTTTTCTCTCTACATTTTAAAATTTCTCTTTACATATTTATTCTTTTCTCTCTCTACATTTTTTATTATTTTCTCTCTACCTTTCTGATATCATTTTCTCTTTATATATTTTCAATATTACTTTCTCTCTCTACCTCTCTTATTATAATTTATCTATCTTAATTTTTTACTTTTTTTTAAATATTTTCTATATCACTTTTTCTCTCTCTACCTTTCTCATCTCATTCTCTCTCTGTATATTTTGATAGTCACTTTCTCTCTCTACCTCTCTTATCATAATTTATTCATCATTATTTTTTATTTTTTCTGTATATTTCATATATCACTTTCTCTCTCTAGATTTTCTATATCACTTTCTCTCTCTCTACCCTCTCATCTCACTTTCTTTCTATATATTTTCAATATCACTTTCTCTCTCTACCTCTCTTATTTAGTTTTCTCTATATTTTCTATATTACTTTCTCTCTCTACATTTTCTATATCACTCTCTCTACCTCTCTCTCATCTCATTTTCTCTCTCTATATATTTAATATTACTTTCTCTCTCTCTACCTCTCTTATCATAATTAATCTATATTTATTTTTTACTTTTCTCTATATCTTCTATCACTTTCTCTCTCTACATTTTTTCTATCTCTCTCATCTCATTTTTTCTCTCTATATATTTTTTTTAATGATTTCTCTCTATATTTTTATAGCATCTATCTTATCTTATTTTTTCTCTCTACTTTTTATCTTTATTTTCTCTATTATTATATTTTCTCCTATTTTTTTCTTCTAATTTTATTTTACCTTACTTCTCATAATTTCTCTCTATATTTTTCTAATTTATCTCTCAACTCATTTTATTTCACTTTCCCTATTTTGTAATAATTCTATTATTTTAGGTAACTTTGAAATTTTTATGGATTCCCATTACTAAAATTAAACTGAACCAAACATCATCAATGACAATAATTTTCATTCCAGGATTTGAACCAAACACTACCAATGAAATCATGATTCTCATTCCTATTAACCCCTCAATGAATCTCATTACCATTCCGATTAACAAATTTGAATCAAACGCCCCCTGAGTTTTTTACCCTCTGTCACGAATACTTTTGAATTTATTATAATAATCGATAAAAAAATTTCTTAGTATCATTTATTATTTGATGCATCATTTTTTTTCTATATTGATAGTGTCATATCGGATTATGATACAGCGAAAGAGTGTTAAGTTATCACTCAAATATTCGCAATTCGATTTCTAACTACGATGTATTTTATAGAAAAATTTTCTATAAATGAGGTACACAATCACGGGATGCTAAGACTTTTAAATCGTGAGTGCTTACTGATTTACACTAGCGGTCAATAGGAAACTTTCGTAGAATTAAGTCGGGTGGCTCATGTTCAATTATTATCTGATTCATTTTTTGTTATATTGGTAGTACCCCCTCATGTGGCCCAGGGGCTATAGTATATCACTTATGCATTCGCAATTCGATCCTAGCTACGATATATTTTGTAAAAAAATTTCCTTCAAATGAGGCACATAACCACGCGGGATGTTGGCCTTTTAGGGTGGCGCCCTTCGTGAATGCTTCCCAATTTATCCTAGCGACAGGTGAAAATTTTTCTTAGAGTCAGGTCGATCGCCTCAGATTCGACTATTATCTTATTCATCATTTTTATGTTAATGATATCCCAAAACTATAGTGCAATGGAATAGTATTAATTGTCATCCAAATATCGGCGGTTTAATCTCAAATAGGACATGTTTTATAAGAATTTTTTAAGGGCGATTCCCCTAGGTTTTACTTATTATCTTTTTTTGTTCTAGTCGATAGTAAAGTCATCAGGAACATGACTCAGTGTTAAATATTTGAGATAAAATTGTAATGATCGGCAGGTCAAAATTAGATAGAGAATTTTATCGCCATGTAAATGGTTGGTGCAATTTTTATTAGGTCAGGGTTGACCTAGTTTGGCTAGACTCGGGTGAGTTTATATCTGATAAGCTTGGTAAGCTTAAGGTTGGATGTTTCGATGTTTGATAATGGCGTTTAAATATTATATGATGATTGAATATCGTATGATGTCAAGTGGGTCAAGGTTGACTAGAGACTTGACTGAAAAGTCCTAGGAGGACTAGGCACACCTAGTGGGACTAGGTGAAGTCCGGGTAGATCGGGGAGATCGCACGCTGGCACGAGAAAAGTCCTAGGGGGACTAGGCACACCAGTCACTTGACTGAAAAGTCCTAGGGGGGCTAGGCACACCTAGTGGGACTAGGTGAAGTCCATGTGGATCGGGGAGATCGTACGCTGACAATGTGGAAGTCTACTCGAGGGTTAGGCGAACCTGGTTGGGAACCAAGTTAAGCCCTAGTTGGGAGCTAGGCAAGGGAAATCCAAGTTGGTCAAAGGGTTGATCAGACACTTGATAAAGAAGTCCTAACAGGTCAAGGTTGACAAAAGTTAGGCAAGGGATCAATCGATTGGGTAATCGATTGGGATTGGTTTCTCGCGAACAGAAGCTTTCTTGATCGATTGGGTGATCGATTAAGGAATGTGTAAATCGATTAGGTGATCGATTGGGAGAAATGAGTTGCGAAAACAGAAGGTGGCTGAATCGATTGGGCAATCGATTCAGCCTTCCCTTAATCGATTGGTCAATCAATTAAGGGGTTCGGTAATCGATCGGGCAATCGATTACCGCAATATTACGCGAGAGCACAAAAAGGTGCTGAATCGATTCGGTAATCGATTAAGGTTATTCTTAATCGATTGGCTAATCGATTAAAATTCAAAAACTAGCTGTTGAACGGCTAAGTCTGACGTGGCAATCGATTGAGCAATCGATTAGGGAACCCTAGGCGTCAGGTATATAGGGTTTTCATGCAGGTTTGAAGCGACATTGGCTCAGCATCGCTCGTGCAGCTTCCTCCTCCTTCGTTGCCATTTCATGTGAGTCCTTGGAGCTTAGTGCTGGTGCATTTCCAAGAATCAAGAGGCAATTCCAAGCTTGAAGATAGCAAGGAAAGCAAAGAGAGCTAAGTTGTATAAATCTTGTAAGATTTCTTATGTGTTTACTTGGATTCTTGTTGTATATTCTTGAATGTTTGTAAGAGGTTTCTCCACCTCAAGAAGGAGATATTTCATAGTGAATGAGAGAGTGAGGAGAGTGGACCCTTGGATTAGTCACCTCAAGGAGGTGGATACTAAGTAAAATAGAGGTGTTAGCATTGCTCAAGTCTTCCGCTGCAACAAATCATCAATGAGCAAAGATCGGAGCTAATCATCCCCCCCCCTCTAGCTCTCCTATCGGTCCCAACATAAACCTCACCTAGGTACTTGCCATATTTGAGATAAAATTGTAACGATCTGGATGATCGAGAGGTCAAAATTGGATAGAGAATTTTATCGCCATGTAAATCTCACCTATGTACTTGTCAATTAAATTTCTCCGCTTTATCACCCTTTCAATGATAATAGATGTGGGTTCACGTGACGGTTCACATTTTCTCTATGTTCGTAGTAATGAAGAATTTGTCCCTGGACTATGATATAGTGGAAGGACGATTAATTATTATTTGTGATATTCATAATTTAATCTTTAATTATGACATATTTTATAAAAAAACTCCAAATAGGGTGTGAATCCTGGAACGTTGGACTTCTAAACTGTCCATCGTGAGCACTTTTTGATTTATCTTGAAGGTCGATAGAAAATTTTCGCGGTACTGAATCGGTTGTTCGAGATTTTTTTTTGGGAAATGATAGGGAACATGAATGAGGGAACGTGAACAACGCGTGAACGACGTGGCACGCCATGTCGTTCACGCCGCGTGGGCGCTCAGCCGTGACCGAGGCAACCGACGCGAAAATATTTTCCCCCTCAATTCAATACATCTCCCCTGCGAAAATATTTTCCCCCTCATTCCCAACTTCGGCGAAAACTCTTCCCGAACCCTAAATCTCGAGCGTCTTCTTCTTCCTCCCTACCTCCTCCGACCCGACTCAACGTCATCCTCCCTCCCTCCCTCCGAAGTGCGGCTACCGAAATCTGTCTCACTCAAGCGACTTGCTGCGAGGGTGCGTGTTCGTCGGAGTCACGTCCACCTTGGAGAAACAACCCCGACGCCCTAGCTCACGCGACCTGCTGCGAGGCCGCGTCGGTCATCCTCTGCTTCCTTTCTTCCTCACCCGATGCCCTAGCTTTCTTCTTGCGGCGAGGCTGCCCGATGCCTTAGAGACCCAGATCTCGTCGACGCCTCACCGGAGCTCCCGAAGGGTCGTCTCGTCGACAAACGGCTGATCTCGTCACTCATCAACCCGTCAACGCACTGCTTGGTGATTGTGCCTCAAACCCTAACTTTGTTGTTGCTCATATGAAGCCCTAATTTTTTTCAGTCTTTACCCACCCAGAGCTTCCTCTCGTCTGCAATCCGAGCTTGGAGGGGTTGAACCAATTCCCTCTACCTACTTTGCAATTATCAAGAGTTGCCCGTTTGTCATTCCTCAGGTTTAATCTACTTGCAATTATCAAGAGTTGCTCTGTTTGTCATTCCTCAGGTTTAATCTACTAATTTTGTTTTTGACACCTATTCCCATATCGTACAAGTGTATATTAGATTCCAAAGTGAGTAACCAAAGCAATTGACAAGATGAGAAGAATCATGACGACTTGGAATAGACTTTGATAATTTCAACTAGTTGCAAACTTTTGTGTACTATCAGAATACATTATTTCTAATGATAATTATCAAAATACATTATTTCTAATTTCAAATGATTCCAAATTCTCTATCGGCTTAAATGCATTTTTGTGTAATGTTTATTAATTCCAAATTATCATATTGTGTACTGTTTATTGATTCAAAATTTGGAGATTAATTTAAACTATTGTAAACTTAAACAAAATTAAACTATGTTGCTTAATGTAAACTGCTTATTCATACATGTGGTGTAAACTGTTTATTGTAAACTGCTTATGGGGTATTATTTTCTTTGCAAGGGTAGGTTAAAAATGCCCACCAATCTACCGAAATGTAGATGTGGACTAATGGCGAAAATCATCACCTCATGGACTAATGACAACCCATGCAGGAGATTTGCCATATGTCCGCTATATGAGGTAGGGCAGGATAAACATAATTTATTTTTTCTTTCATGCAAAACTTTGAACAAAAAATCTTATAAATAATTTGTAATCGCAGAGTGGAGGGTGTGATTTCTGGGCTTGGGTTGATGAGGAGATTGTTAGTGATATGAGAAAAGTGTCCTAAGGCAATCGTCTTATGATTGTAATCATTTATTTTAATAAATAAATATTCACTATTTGAGTATACATGTTTATGTATTTGATGGAGATCTTAAACTCATTTACTGAATGTCCGCAATACAATTCACAGCATGAGAAAATTTGTGATGAATTCACAACTAGTGATTATCTCTACATGTGCAATTGTGAAGTATTGAAATTGACCCTAGTCGATGAATTGATAAAAACGGACACTATCAATTCTGTTGAGACTAGCATGGGTTATTCTCTAATCAGCTGATTCTCATTGGCTGGTGACATTGGGATGTCCGGAGATAATCATGAATGCTAGTTAAGGGAACTAATTCATTGGAGTGACTGGCTATAAAACTTCATATGGTAGTCTACATATAGACATGTCAGTGAAGTTCTTACTGCAGCTTAAGTGCGATGTTCCTTTGACTTGCGGTGTTCAAGTCATCTTGGTCATGGAGACTTATACTTTGACATCTTAAGCAAGCATCTCCAAGGAGGTGTGGACCCAGGATGATTGGGTATAAGCCGAAGTGCCCGAAGATGTTTGAACAACCTACAAAGGATTCACCACTCCTTGCGAGGAGATGTATACCCAAGGCCTATCGTTGGATTGTTAATCGAAACCTCTGGCTAGAGCATCACATGTTCAGAGTATGAATCTCTCAGATACATGAGAGTAATTAGAATCCGTTGAACGAGAAAGACATTGCTTGGGCTAGGTGTGACGTAGTCAGCCTAGTGGGGACTGACACACATAGACCGTGTCCTGAACCAAGTGGGTATAAGATGGTGAAGGAAATGAGGCACGATTCATTATAGCTACTGAAGGGTTTCAGAATCATTTCTGAGGTCAACCGTTGATCTTTCGATTAATTGGGGATCATGATGTACTACTAGGTGTCACTCATGATCGTTCTATAATTGGTTAATTATAGACGGCCAACATAAATCGAAAGCCTATTTAGTCACACGCACTACGAGTAATCCGAGGGATTTAAAACGAGTTGAAAATTAGATTTTTCGATCAAGAGAGATAAGTCGAATCTGAATTTTTCAGAGACGCATCGGAAGCATAAAATGGCTAAGTCTTTTGAAGACTTATTGGACGAATTAAATGAGTTTAATTCATATGGTCTTGGCTTGGATTTGGCCGGCCAAAGAGGGTCCCCACCCTCTTTGTTTGGCCGGCCACAACAAAAGGGAAAAATCGAATTTTTGGTTCAAATTATAAAATAAACCGAGAGTGGTTTGTTTTATAAAATTATGGATAAAGAAATTTATATAAAGAAATTTATATAAAGAGATTTATTTTTCATGAAAATTAAAATGTACCATGGATTGATTTATTTTATAAAATCAATAATAGATTGATTTACCATGATAAAGAAATTTATATAAATAAATTTATATAAAAAAATTTATATAAAGAAATTTGTATAAAGAAATTTCTTTCCATAAGAAAAGGGAGACATGGTTGTTTTTATCATAAATTAAATTATGATAAAAACTTGGCATGATGGAATAATTCATAGAAAAATTTATATGATAAATTTCTTATGAAAATTTATTCCATAAAAAGGAGACTTGGCGATTGAGAGACTACTATATAAAGGAACCAAGGCAAGGCTTGGAGGAGAATCTAAGAGATCTAGAAATAAGCCCTCTCTCTCTCTCCTTCTCTCCCTCTCCCTCCTCTAGTGCCGCCGGCCCTGAAAGGAGAACCCCTTTTGCCGTGAGCTTCAACCACCACCAAGAAGCTGCCGAAGAAGAAGAAGAAGAAGAAGCGGGCGCTACTCCTTCCTTCTTCCCGGAATTTTGATTCCGTTCTTCGTTTGGTGGTTAGTCTTTCCATCTCTCTCTCTTGGTATTCTTGTCGTGCCTTTGGAGAATCTAGTAGTTCTTGTCGGCACGAAACTCGTGGTTTTGCGAAGTCATCCCGAAGAAAACTCGGCGTGGACGCGAATAGAGGCGGAGCTTCCAAGGGACGCTACGGTTGGATCTCGTCCCTTTCTTCGAGTATGCGAGGTAACAAGTAAATTAGTTTACGTTTCTGCAAAATTTAAATATATGAT
>JAGFNQ010004919.1:0-24676 GCA_024364735.1 Boesenbergia rotunda
TTTCTTTCTGACCTGAACGCTTGAGAGAGGTATTACATTGTTTTGCAGGGTCCAGAAGACTTCAGGAGTGGGTACTCCAACTGAACAGACTTCAGCCTCCTGGAAGGACTTCTGAAGGGCATCAAGAAGGAGGAGATGATCTGACTTTAATTAAAAGCACTCCATCCCTTGAATGGCTCTTGCACCTAAATCGCCTTAGGCCACCAGAGAAATTTTTTGCGAAGTTCAAGTGTGGGGGAGTCCTATTTCTCCCAGCCACTCATACCCCTCCACTACCCAGATGGAGGCTCCATTTGGATCGACTCCGTCCACCAGAATAAAGGGGAGTTGGATTTTTCTTGTATTTTCTTTTATTTCATTTTTCATTTTCATGCTTCCTAGAATTAGAATTTTCCTTTGATCTGAGTCATTGTAATTACCATGTCTTTGCTTTTAGCACTTTTGCATGAGTAGAAATAAAAGTATCCCTTTAGGTATTCTCCATGGCATGTTAGAGTCTTCTGAAAACAAATTAAATTTGATTGTTAAAACTTAGGATTTGAGCTAATGGATGAAATCTTGGATGCTTGAGTACTCCTTTGCTTTAGATTCTTAATTGAGGACTTGGGATGAATTATTTTTACCTAGTGAGAATTAGCCTTATAGTTGTGACACACACATGTTATTAAACTCTAGAACTTGCTTAGGTTCTTTCAAAACCATATTTCAATGATTGGATCACATCTATAGAGACTAATCCATTTGTTTCCCTTTTCCACATCAATTTTTAGCAATAATCATGTTTATTCTCTTTTTCTTTGCTTATCTCCTACGCTTACCCATTTTTTTTCTTTAGACTTGTTGCTTGAGATGTTCTTAATGTTGTTTTGCCCGAGACGGACAAAGATTTAAGTGTGGGGGAGTGATTGGTGATTTGGAATCAATTTTTATCAAGGATGAAATTCATGTCGAAAAAAAAAAAATTTGTGCCAAAAGGAAGTTATTTTGGATGGGAAATTGACTTGGATCAAAACTTGGAAGTTGTAATTGTGGAAACTAAGCCCGCAACAATCTGATAGAGTTCACTGATGGAAGCTGCTAAAAATTTGATCCAATACAGAATATTGTGCCAAAAACAGAGAAAGGAAAAGGAAATTTGTGCCATGAAGAGAAATCTGAAATCAATGGAGTTTGTAGCACAAATGGATGATGCAATCAGTAAAACTTTGCTAAGATCTGAATTGGGAGTGGTAAAACCGAAATAGCAGCTAAAACAAGCTGAACTCCAGCTGTTAAGTCTAAAAATGAAGCTTAGAAAAAGTTGAATGGAGGCTAAATTGAAGCTTTTTGAAGCTGGGATCAATGCAGGAAATTTGCAGCTAATAGAGGATGTTTCGGCCACTTTGTTGGAAAGGAAATTGCAGCTGTTTTTGGTCAGTTTGTTTTGGACTTGCAGCTGTACTTTGCTAGGAAAATCAATATTCGAAAGAGCTGAACAAGATGTGTGAACAAAAGCTGAATATGAGCTGAAAAATCTGAATTACAAGGCATTGGGATGTTGCAATCTGCCGAGTGCTGCATCTGAGGGCTGTGGAATGATACAAGCTGAGTGGAAGCTGTGAAGAAGTTGAGCTAAGGCTGTAGAAATCAGAACACAAATTGCTGGAAGCTGAAATGCAGCTGTCCTTTGCTGTAGAAATCAGAAACGAATTCTGAGTTGAAGAGAAAATGCAGAGAGCTGTGCCATATCAAATCTGTACAGAAATTCAAGGGCAGAAATGTGATTGCTATATCAAATTTGGTTCCAAACAAGAAATTTTGAACCAACTATAAACTGAATCTGAGTTCTCTAATCCAGCATTGTGTTACTGAAACAAATCAGAGTGGAAAATGCAGCTGGGAAAGAAAATTCAGAAGGTGGTTTTCCATATCAGCAGTTTGTGCAATTTGTGTCAAATTGAAGCTGAATTCTGGAGCTGATGAATGAAGAATACAAACTGGAAAATCTGAAACTAAGCAAATTCTTGCCATTGCAAAGAAGAATACAAGTGAAGCTGAAAGTTTTCCATACAATCAGCTGTGCAGAAATTGAAGTTTGAGCAGAACTGAAACAAGCTGAGAGATTTGCAGCAGGATTTGTGCCAAAAAGAAAAGAAAAGAGCTGAACAAGAGCTGCTGAAATGACACAAGTTGAATTGATGCAGTTAATTCTGAATTGCAGCTGGGAACAAGCTGAATTATGTTTGATTGTGCCAAAGAAAATTCTGTGAAGCTACCTCTGGGCAGAAAAATTGGAATTGGAGCTGTTCTTTGCGAAAGGAATCAGCCACACCTTGTTGGAGGCCCGAAATCAGCTGTTCAGAATTCGAAAAAAGCTGAGAAAGAGCTGAAAGAAGCTGAGCTAAATCTGAAACTTCCATTAAAACAGTTTCGGCACAAGTGTGTATCAACTTGAGCTGAATTGGGTTCTCTAGGAGCTGTGAATCAGGGAACAAAATTCGAAAATGCATCCAAGAGTAGTGAGAACATCACAGCTGATCAGCAACAACTTGCTAGGACTGATAGATTGAAACAGAAAAAAAAAGAAAAAGTTTTAGTGCCAAATTCCAAGTGAAGCATTTAGGTTGCCACTACCATTTGCTCAACTACTCCTATATGCTAACTGATGTGAAGAAATCAGAGATTTGAAATTGATTCAGTGGAGCTGAATTTGGAAGCTGAGACAAAAGCAAAAAGAAAAAAAAAACAGTTTGAGAAAATAAGAAAAGAAAAGAAGAAACCAAGTGGACACAATTGAGTTGGCATTGAAAATCATTGAAGTTCTCTAATCCAAATTAAAAGCTTTGCTCCACTACAAATCTGACCTTGCTAGAGGATAAGAGAAGAAGAGAAAATTCAGAAAAGAGAATGAAGAAAGAAATTTGGCACACAATAGAAGAAAATGGCACATTGAAACCAAGAAAGGGTTTTTCATCCAAACCAAAGGAATTACTCAAGATTTACTTCACCACACTTTTGGATATCACTAGAGGACTGATAAGAGGGGCAAAGCACATTGGAAACATTTTTAAACAACAAAGTCCTCCACTCCATCAAAATTTTCCATTCTCTTGGTTTTTATTCCATTTCTCACCATTTTTCATGTTTTCATTTGTTTTTATAGTTGTTGATCCTATCATGATTAATGGTGGAGATTAGATAATAAGCAAGCCTATGGTAGTGCAAGAAGCATATGTGTAAGAGTGAGCTCCACTTCCATCACCAACTTAGAACTCAAGAGAGAGCCACCAAAACTTCCCTTGAAAGGCTAGTGATTTAAATTCATCTCAATGACTCATGATAGATGAAAAAGCTAAGTTGTTGATTTAAGGACAAGAGACTAATCCATAGAGCTTAGATTTATGAGAATTGACAACCTTAGGTAATTTCTTTTCATTTGCTTCTAATTATGCTTAAGAAAGCCTAAGGGATACTTATTTAGTAGTTTCGCGAGACGCTCAAGGTTAAGTGTGGGGGAGTTGATAAGTACCATTTTTTGTGATTATTTTAGATGTTAAAATCCATGTTTGATCCATGTTTTTATTGCTTAATTATGATTTTACCCTAGGTTTTAGAACTTATCTTTATTTTGGACTTAATTGCAAAATTACATATTTTTTTGGATTATTTGGCCACTAATTTTCTGATATATTTTTGTAGGCATGAAAGGATCCTGGACCTAGGGCATATTGGGTCAAACTTGAGTTGGATGTGAACCGGATCGAATTATCAAGCCTACGATTAATCCGGGTCGTCTGATTCAAGAGCGGCTAGATCTGAGCCATCCGGGACGATCTGAAGCAATCCGAGCTAGGGTTAGGGTTGATCAGGCTATATGATCAAGATCTGAAGGTTTCATCCCAATCAGAGCTAAATCAACCGTTGGATCAAGCAAGGAGGGCTCTAGAGCGTCCATTCACAGATAGAGTTGATCTGGACCATCCGTTGCATATCTGGAGGATCCGAGCTACCACAAGGCAGATCCTGACCTCAGATCATCATCATTAAAGTTTGGCTCCAATCAGAGCAAGATCAGCCGTTGGATTTCATCAAATCAATCTGGACCGTCCGTGCTTAAGTATTTAATCAAACACTGCACTGTTCTTCTCCTTGTCGCGTTTCCTCGCCGCAAACCTTTCCTTCAGTTGCTCTTAGTTTTCTTCAGTAGATTTCTCCAATCCAAAGGGGCGCGACCCCTCATTTCTTGTTTAGATCGAATCTTAGGTCATTGGGAAGGCTCCTCGGTGAATTTCCAGCTCTCAATTGCCCAAGAACAGAGCTTTTGTGAGGTCTCCGGAGCTCTGCCGTTTGGTTTCGTCAACATCGGCTGCGCATCATTTCATCATCCTGAGTAGTTCAGAGGGGTTCCCTGGAGTACTCGGATCAATTCCAATCCATCATCGCAGCTGAGTTGAAGGAATTGGATGGATTTCGGATTTGAGCAGATTTGAACTGATTTTGAATCGCAGATGCCATTTTCCATCGACTTGCTGAGCTTGCGGGTTCGAGGCTCACACTTGCGTGACGAACAAGGAGGATTCGAGCTAGGGAAGCATTGAGGAGTAGCTTAGATAGTTTAATTTCGGTTGTTTAGCTGTAATTTCCATTACTGCCTCATTTCTTACTGTTTTCGAATTCAGATTCGTTAGCTTGGTTTATTACATTGTTTCAGCTGTAATCTAGATTTAATTCTTCAAGTTAGTTAGCTAGTGAGTGTGTTTAGTGAACAAGAAATTTAGTTTCACTTAGTTTTACAGTTTCGGCAATTGCGTATCAGTTTCGGCATCTGCGTATAAAATTCAATTAGATGCAGTTTCAGTTTTCTGAATTTGATTTCAGTTGTAATTAGGTTTCAATCCTTATGTTTGCAAGTGTTAGATAGGCAGTTTGTAGAGAGCAATTGTAGCTAGCTTAGTTTGCTTCATATTCGATTTAATTTCTGTACTTCTGCTTGGATTTTCTGCCAAATCTGTTGCGTGCCAAATTCTAGCTAGCGTGCCAGGTTTCATTCTGGTTTTTGCAGTTTTTGTTGAATCTGATTAGTGTTTAGTTTATTTCTTGCAATCAGAGATCACAGTAGTGTGTGGATTTAGATGATCTAAGTTTGTTTCATTTCTTAATTTGTTTCTGAATTCTTTTGTTTAGCTTAGCATTTCTGCCATTTCAGCCTGCGTATCAGTTTAGAATTCAGCCAATTTCAGTTGGTTTTCTTCTTCTTTTCTGCTACTGGGGTGATGAGTTGATGTCAGTCCATCAGCACATTCAATTGCTTCTGACAATTGCACTTTCATTGTTTGCCTCATATCCATTTGTTTCACAGCAGTAGTTGTTTGTCTTTGCATCCAAATTGCAGCCGACTTTCCCACTGCATTTCTGAAAATTCAGATATTCATTGCTGCAACTTTGCAGTTCTGAACTTTTTCAGCTTTCCTTGAGTTTATTACAGTTTCTGCAGCTGTAAATCTTTTCCAACCATTGGTTATGCGCATCCGATTTCAGTTGTTTGGTTTGCTGTGCTTTCAGTTCGAAATTTTATTTCTGCAGCAATCATTTCTGCAGTGCTGAACTCTGTTTCTACATCAGATTTCTTCAACTCAATTCTGCATCAAGAACCTCACTGAACTGATCACCCTTTTGCTTGATTTCGGCAGTGCTGCATTTATTTCAGTAGATCATGTTCACTGATTGATTTGTTTTCAAGCTTGGTCGATTGGTTTTGTTGCTGAATTGCAGCATTAACTCGGCATTCATTATCTGAATTTGGGACATAAGTTGTAACCTTGTGTATCAAGGTCTCCTTTCATTCATTGCCACAGTTAGATCAAGGGAAGTTTTGGCACTTATTCTGTATCAGTGTGTTTATGGATTGCCTTGCATTTGGTTAGTCATGAGTGACAAATCCGAAACTTTAGACACATCAGTTTTTACATACTTACTAGTTGTATCCCTCATGGTATCAAGTCAAACCTCATGATTGAATTTGTATGAACTGTTTTGGGCTGCTGTATTGTTTTGGTGTTTAACATTTGCTTTGCAATTCGAAATCAGATTATTGTCCAAAAATTGATTAAGTGTTTTAAGGGCTTGAGTGGTTCCTTGGTTGAATGATATCTTGTTATCACTTGCTAAGTTCTATAGTTGAGTTTTCCTTTATTTTCAATGTAATTTCATTTTTGGTTGCAACCCAAAACCCAATTTTGATTTGAAACCCGAAAACACAAACGACACCTAAATACGAGCGCGAATCGAACAACGTCAACTAGTCCCCGAGAAAAATACGACCTGTGGCCCCTATATTACATTTTCATGCTTTTGATTGTAAAAGGGTTTCCAGCATTTCATTCATTCATATTTAAATTTGATGAGCCCATACATTTCGTGACAACTTTAACATAGTATATTTGGGCGCGTCAAAGGTCACTTGGGATGAATCCTCCTCAAGCTCATCCGATGAAGAGAAGGAGGAGAAGAGTACACAGCATGTGGCACTCATGGCTCTTGGGGGAGAAGAAAGCAGTGATGAATCCTCCAACTCCTCAAACGCGGCTTCATCATCTTCGGATGATGAAGAGGTAACCACTCCCGAACTTGAGAAATGTTATAAAGCTATTGCATGCTTAACCAATATGCTGAAAAAAATCAAAAAATAGGGTTAAATCATTGTAATTAGAAGTTGAACAATTGAAATCATCTAGGGATGAGAACATAGACGATTTGCATGTTGAAATGTTAGAGGATGAGATTAAATCTTTGAAAATTGAGGTTGAACAATTGAAATCCTCTAGGGATGAGGATGTAGTTGATTTTCATGTTGAATTGTTAGAAGATGAAAACAAATCATTGAAGAGTGAAGTTGAGAGACTCAAGAGTGTTTTTGAGAAGTTCTTAACAAGCTCAAAGACCTTAGACATGATCTTGAATGCCTAAAGGGCAGTCTACAATAGGGCCAGTATTGGTTACCGACCCAAAGAACCTTCATTTGTGTCTTTGATGTCTAGGACTGATATTAGACAATCTAAGACACCTAGAGTCCAAAGGAAAGTTGTCAAGGCATAGGTGCCTAAGTCTTGTTTAGTAGATGCTTTAGGTCCCAAGGTGTGGGTACCTAAAACTTTCATTTTTCGAATTGTGTAGGTTATGATTGATGGGGAGCATCTATCAACTTGGTTCGTTGATAGTGGGTGCTCCAAACACATGACCGGTAATAGATCATTGTTTACCACACTTCAAAGAAAAAATAGATGTAATGTTTCATTTGGTAACAATGGTAGTCTTAAGGTCATAGGAATAGGAGACATTCAAATATCCGAATGTCTTAGGATTAAGAATGTCCTTCTAGTCAAGGGGATGACATTTAATCTCCTAAGTGTCAATCAATTGTGTGATGCGGGTTACACAATTGATTTCAAATCAAGTCAATGTCTAGTTAGACAACATGACAATGTTGACACGGTACTAGTAGGAACAAGAGTAGATAACATTTACCAAGTTTCCTTTAAAAGTGCTACTAATGCTTTTGCTAAGTGTTTCATGTCAAAAGAAGAGGAGTCCACCCTTTGGCACCGAAGACTAGCACACGTGAACATGAAGAATATCCGGAAGTTGGCCAACAAGGGATTAGTTAGTGGCTTGCCAAGCATCAAGTATGAAAAAGATAAACTTTGTGATGCATGTCAAATGGGTAAGCAAACAAAATCTGCACATAAAGGTAAAAGCACTGTAAGTACTTCTACCACATTAGATTTACTTCATATGGACTTGTTTGATTGTAGCACTATCATATCATTGAATGGAAGTAGATATTGTTTTGTTATCATTAATGATTTACTAGATATACATGGACCTATTTTCTTAAATATAAGGATCAAACCTTAGATGTTTTCATTTCTTTTTGTAGAAGAGTTGAAAATGAGAAATCATCAACTATTAAGACAATAAAAAGTTATCATGGAGGTGAATTTCAAAACCAACAGTTTTTAGAGTTTTGTCAAGATAGAGGGTATAGACATGAGTTTTCCACACCTAGAACACCACAACAAAATGGTGTTGTAGAGAGGAAGAACCGTGATCTACAAGAGGCTGCGCGAAGCATGCTTAATGAGTACTCACTACCGAGCTACTTGTGGGCCGAAGCTGTAAACACAGCTTGCTACGTGCAAAACCAAGTCCTCATCCATAGGATCTTAGGAAAGACTCCCCATGAACTTTGGTTTGGAAAACCACCTACGGTTAAACATCTTAGGGTGTTTGTGTTAGTGATATGAGAGAAGTGTCCTAAGGCAATCGCCTTATGATTATAATCATTTATTCTAATAAATGAATATTCACTATTTGAGTATACATGTTTGTGTATTTGATTGAGATCTTAAACTCATTTACTGAATGTCTACAACACAATTCACAGTATGAGAGAATTTGTGATGAATTCACAACTAGTGATTATCTCTACATGTGCAATTGTGAAGTATTGAAATTGTCCCTAGTCGATGAATTGATAAATACGGACACTATCAATTCTGTTGAGACTAGCATGAGTTATTCTCTAATCAGCTGATTCTCACTGGTTGGTGACATTGAGATGTCCGGAGATAAACATGAATGCTAGTTAAGGGAACTAGTTCATTGGAGTGACTGGCTGTAAAACTTCATATGGTAGTCTACATATAGATATGTCAGTGAAATTCTTACTGCAGCTTAAGTGCAATGTTCCTTTGACTTGCAGTGTTCAAGTCATCTTGGTCATGGAGACTTATACTTTGACATCTTAAGCAAGCATCTCCAAGGAGGTGTGGACCCAGGATGATTGGGTATAAGCCGAAGTGCCCGAAGATGTTTAAACAGCCTACAAAGGATTCACCACTCCTTGCGAGGAGATGTATACCCGAGGCCTATCGTTGGATTGTTACTCGAAGCCTCTGGCCAGAGCATGACATGTTCAGAGTATGAATCTCTTAAATACATGAGAGTAATTAGAATCCGTAGGACGAGAAAACGTTACTTGGGCTAGGTGTGACGTAGTCAGCCTAGTGGGGACTGACACACATAGACCATGTCCTGAACCAAGTAGGTATAAGATGGTGAAGGGAATGGGGCACGATTCATTATAGTTGCTGAAGGGTTTCAGAATTGTTTCTGAGGTCAACCGTTGATCTTTCGATTAATTGGGGATCATGATGTACTACTAGGTGCCACTCATGATCGTTCTATAATTGATTAATTATAGACGACCAACATAAATGAAAGCCTATTTAGTCACACGCACTATGAGTAATCCGAGGGATTATAAACGAGTTGAAAATTGGATTTTCCAATCAAGAGAGATTAGGTTTGGTTGAGCCAAACGATAAGTCAAATCTGAATTTTTCAGAGACGCATCGGAAGCGTAAAATGGCTAAGTCTTTTGAAGACATAATAGATGAATTAAATAAGTTTAATTCATTGGGGCGTGGCTTGGATGGGTCGGCCAAAAAGGGCCTCCATCCTCTTTTCTTGGTCGGCCACAACAAAGGGAGAGAACCAAGTTTTTGGTTCAATTTATAAAATAAACCAAGTGTGGTTTGTTTTATAAAATTATGGATGATATAAATTTTTATATAATAAACCAAGGTTTGGTTTATTTTTCATGGAAATTAAAATGAACCATTGATTGGCTTATTTTATAAAATCAATCATGGATTGATTTACCATGATAAGAAAATTTATTCCATAGGAGAGAAGAGACTTGATTGATTTTTTATCATGAATTAAAATATGATTTTAACCATGATATAAAATCAAACTTGGCATGATGGAATAAGTTATTCCATATTTGAGAGGCTTGATGGTTGAGAGACCACTATATAAAGGACCCAAGGCAAGGCTTGGGTGATAATCGTAGAGATGAAGGCATAGGCTCTCTCCCTCTCTTTCTCTCCTTCTCTTCTCCCCTTCTTGCCGTGCGCCAACCATCCCCAAGAAGGAGCACCAGCCGGCCGCCCCTGCCCTTTCCCTACCGACCACCACCTGCTGCCGGAAGAAGGTGCTGCCGGAATTAGAGTTTGCCGCAAGGATCTTTTTGAGTTACGCGAGGTAATACGTAAATTAGTTTATGTTTCTGCAAAATTTCAAATATATGATCATGTCTACACAAGATAAACTTGCATGCTTAGATGTGTGGTTAGATGATTTAGAAAAATTATTTATGCTAAACCTTCCGCTGCACGTAATTAATTTTGAAATAACGAACCCGCATCCTTGTCAACATGCACTCGGACCCAACAGTGGTATCAGAGCCGAGGTTTGTGTTCGACATAATCATATAATTGTTTTTCGGAAAGCATTATCATGATCTGAATTTTGGAAAATTTTCAATTATGGAAACTTTCCCATTATGGTAAATTTTCGATTTAGGAATTTTAAAGTTTGGAAATCCTCATGAAATTTCTCAAACTTTTGAAATATCTCTATTTCTGAAATTTTATGATAATTGTGAAAACTTTTCATTTTTGGAAACTTTCCAATTTTGGAAATTTCCTATTTTGGAAAAACGTAAGTTTTCTTTGTACCAGAAACTTACAATTATTCTGAAAACCTTTTATTTTTGAAAACTTTCCATTTATGGAAAGCTCGCAATTTTGGGCACTTTCTTTCAAGAAAGTCTAGACAAATTATGGGAATATTAATTAGCATTTAAATTTATAATTGGAAATTAAATTATTTACAAAATTTTTTATTTTGGATTGAGCCTCGGGGAGCCGTCCAATTTAAAGTTAGTTGTTATAATTAAATTTCCTAAATTGAATTTAAGCTGTCAAATGTTTAATTTGGATTGAGCCTCGGGGAGCCGTCCAAATTAAGTTATTGATATTAATTTTCCATAAATAAAATATGTGATCAAATCTTGGAAATTTTTGAGGTGATTCTCAAACAATAATTTCCTTATTTGATTTATGAGGTGATGCTCTTACATATTATTGTCTCCAAAATTAATTAGGAAAATTGTTTCCTATAGAGTATATTTTCTTAAATAAGATTTTCATGAAAATAATATGTCGTTGAATTAAGGGAATCTGTCTCTTAATTTAATAAGATTTGATTTAGAGAAATCAAAGTCTTAATCATATTATTTCCGAAATTGATTATGATAATTCAGGAAATTGTTTCCCAAAACAATTCCTTGAATAAAGTATGAAATTAGAATTAGAAAATCCAGTTCCTAATTCAATTAATGAGACTTGATAAATTAAGTCACATACATACTTTATTAAGGAAATCGTTAGAACATGACATAATTATATGTCTTGAATGTGCATAAAAGAAATGGATGAGACCCAAAACCCCTTACAAAATATTAAGGCCAACCCCTTACATTAATATGGTTAGAACTGGAGTTTTGTTTCTCATTTGGGTTGATGGACACATCCATGCCCGACTTGAACCTCAACATGTTCAAACCATGGAATTAGTTTATGATTAATATAGTTGGAGTCAGAGGTCAATCCTTAGTTTTGGTTGTTGAACACATCCAAGCCCGACTAAACGGTTGAATGAGCTCCAACCATATTAAAACTATTTCTTGATTAATAGGTCAGCCTTAAGCTTGGAGCATCGATTTATTGTGCCACAGCCAAGGTCGATGTAAAGAGAGGTGCAGTTGAGTGCTATGTATATTGTTGCATACTTGTTAATGAGTTAACAACCCAATGATTTATGCAAACATTCAATTAGTTGATAGCATAATGTGATAGTTACATATGTATAATATATAATCGGTATAATTACCTACCTTCATAGCTAAGAATAACTTGATGGACTCTAGCCATGGTTGTTCTTATCTATGATTGGATATCAACCTATTTGGAGATGTTCCTACGATCTCCCGAATTGATAAAAAGGGTTATTCAATTCGAAAAATAAATAGGATTTAATTAATGTATATTGATGCATTCTTTATCATTCTCATCACATAACCTCAATTTGTATTTCTAGGATAATCACCTGATCATGTCTTCTCTGAATTTGTGTTCCATTTTGGACACCAATAAGTTAACTAAGGCCAAAAAGGCACCAAAAGGCACTTGCCATCACTGCGGCAAGGAGGGCCAATGGCGAAGAAACTGCAAGGTTTATCTTGAGTCCTTGAAGAAGAAGGCATCCGATGCCCCATCCTCTTCAGGCATCTTCGTTATTGAATGTCACTCTATTTCCTCGTACACCTAGGTACTTGATACTGGGTGTAGCTCACATATATGTAATGACATACAGGGGCTAAGGAATAGATGAAGACTCGTCAAGGGAGAAGCGAATTTGCGAGTTGGAAATGGAGCAAAGATTGCTGCTATTGCCATCGGAACATAATTTGCTAAAGCTCCCTACTGGACCTGTCTTAGAATTGGATAATTGTTATTTTGTTCCTTCGTTAATAAAGAACATTGTATCTATTTTATGCTTGAATGAAAAGGGTTACCATTTAACTTTTAGTAACAATTGCTGTTACATAACTTTAAATGGTGTTCTTTATGGGACCGAAACTTTATGCAATGGTATCTACACGTTAGATTTATCCGGTGACGTTTTCAATATCGAAGTTAGCAACAAACGTGCTCGAATAGATAATCAAATAGACTCCTATATGTGGCATTGTCGTCTTGGCCATGTAAGTAAGAAACGCATGACCAAATTATACCGATGTGGAATTCTGGAATTATTTGAACCCGGTTCATTTGATACATGCGAATCATGCTTAAAAGGCAAGATGGCCAAATTACCCTTTTCCGAAAAAGGTAAACCAGTGGGAGAATTGCTTGGTCTAATACATACTGATGTATGTGGACCAATGTCAACTCTTGCACAAGGAGGTTATAGCTACTTCATTACCTTTATCGATGATCACTCACGATTCGGGTAAGTGTTCTTAATGAAACACAAATCTGAAGCTTTTGAGAAATTCAAAGAGTTCAGAAGTGAAGTAGAGAAACAGCTGAGCAAAAGTATTAAGATACTTCCATCCGATCGGGGTGGTGAATACTTAAGTCAAGAGTTTTAAGATTATCTTAGGGACAATGGGATATTGTCTCAATGGACTCCGCCATATACACCACAGCATAATGGTGTATCTGAGAGGCGTAACCGAACCTTGATGGACATGGTTAGATCTATGATGAATCATGCAACTCTTCCAAAATCCTTTTAGGGCTATGCGCTTAAGACAGTTGTTTACTTGCTAAACAGAGTCCCGACCAAGGTAGTCTCTACTACTCCATATGAGACGTGGAATAGTAAGAAACCTCATTTATCTCACCTAAAGATATGCGGTTGTCCTACTTATGTAAAACGGACTGTATCAGATAAATTAGATGCTAAGTCTGATAAATGTCTATTTATTGGATACCCTAAGGAAACGAAGGGTTAGCAATTCTATCATCCCTTGGAACAAGAGGTGTTTGTTTCAAGGCATGCTGTATTTCTAGAAAAAGAATTTCTTTTACAAGAAAATAGTGGGAGTAGCATTGAACATGAAGAAGTTCAAGAAACTCCAATAGACATTACAGAGACACCTAGTCTAGACCCACAACCAATAGCTCATAATGATGAGCTATCAGTTGAACATAAACAACACCACTTCTTCGTAGGTCTGATAGGACACGCAATATTCCAGAGAGATACGAATTTCTCATAAGTGAATCGAATGACGTGTTACTCATTAACGATGATGAACCTATCAGTTATGAAGATGTTCTGAAAAATTCAGAAAGGGATAAATGGCTTGAAGCCATGAAGTCAGAAATGGATTCCATGTACAAAAATCAAGTATGGGACTTGGTTAACCCACCTGAAGGGATTAAGCCCATAGGGTGCAAGTGGGTTTTCAAGAAGAAAACCGACATGGAAGGTAATGTTGTTACCTTTAAAGCTAGATTAGTGGCAAAAGGATATCGTCAGAAACAAGGAATTGATTATGAGGAAACCTATTTGCCAGTAGCTATGCTTAAATCCATTCGGATGCTCCTGGCCATAGCAGCTTATTATGATTATGAGATATGACAAATGGATGTGAAAATTGCTTTCCTTAATGGAAACCTGCTTGAGGATGTATACATGATACAACCTGAAGGTTTCACATCGGTTGATTAAACCAAAATATGCAAGCTTCGACGATCCATATATGGACTGAAGCAAGCATCCAGGAGCTGGAACATCCGTTTTGATGAGACAATCAAAGAGTTTGATTTCTCACAAAATCCTGACGAACCTTGTGTGTACAAGAAGGTTAGTGGGAGTGCAGTCGTATTCCTAGTACTATATGTCGATGACATATTGCTTATAGGAAATGATATATCAGTCTTACAGTCGGTTAAAATTTGGTTGTCCAAAACTTTCTCCATGAAAGACCTGGGAGAAGCAACCTATATCCTTGGGATTAGAATCTATAGAGATAGATCAAAATGGTTGCTTGGTCTTTCGCGGTCTACATATATAGACCGAGTGCTAAAAAGGTTTAGCATGTCGGAATCCAAGAAAGGTTACCTTCCCATCAGGCATGGGATCAACCTTTCGAAGTATATGTGTCCACGCACAGAAGACGAGAGGATTTGCATGAATAAGATTCCTTATGCATCCGCGATAGGATCTATCATGTACTAGGCCCGATGTATCGTATGCTCTGAGTGTCACAAGCAGATACCAGTCTGATCCAGGAATGGATCATTGGGCGGCTGTCAAGACAATCCTCAAGTACTTAAGAAGAACTAAGGATGTGTTCATAATATATGGAGAAGGTGATATGGTAATACGTGGGTATACAGATGCCAGTTTCCAGATAGATAAGGATGACTCCAAATCTCAGTCCGGATATGTATTTATTTTGAATGGAGGCGCAATAAGTTGGAAGAGTTCCAAGCAAGACACCGTAGCGGATTCTACCACGGAAGCGGAATATATTGCAGCTTCGGAAGCAGCAAAGGAAGCAGTCTGGATCAAAATGTTTGTCTCAGAACTTGGTGTGGTTCCAACCATTGATGAAGCAATACCGGTTTACTGCGACAACAATGGAGCTATTGCACAAGCAAAGGAACCAAGGTCTCATCAGCGATCCAAACATGTGCTTCGCCGCTATCATCTGATCAGAGAGATTATAAGTAGGAATGATATACAAATTGAGAAAATTTCCACTGAAAGAAATTTAGCGGATCCTTTAACTAAGATCTTGCCTCAAAGTAAGTTTGAGGGTCATGTTAGAGCCTGTGGTATTGGGTACCGTAGCGATTGGCATTAGGCCAAGGGGGAGTTTGTTAGTGATATGAGAGAAGTGTCCTAAGGCAATCGCCTTATGATTGTAATCATTTATTCTAATAAATGAATATTCACTATTTGAGTATACATGTTTGTGTATTTGATTGAAATCTTAAACTCATTTACTGAATGTCCGCAATACAATTCACAGCATGAGAGAATTTGTGATGAATTCACAACTAGTGATTATCTCTACATGTGCAATTGTGAAGTATTGAAATTGTCCCTAGTCGATGAATTGATAAATACGGACACTATCAATTCTGTTGAGACTAGCATGGGTTATTCTCTAATCAGCTGATTCTCACTGGCTGGTGACATTGAGATGTCCGTAGATAAACATGAATGCTAGTTAAGGGAACTAGTTAATTGGAGTGACTGGCTGTAAAACTTCATATGGTAGTCTACATATAGATATGTCAGTGAAGTTCTTACTGCAGCTTAAGTGCGATGTTCCATTGACTTGCGGTGTTCAAGTCATCTTGGTCATGGAGACTTATACTTTGACATCTTAAGCAAGCATCTCCAAGGAGGTGTGGACCCAGGATGATTGGTTATAAGCCGAAGTACCCGAAGATGTTCAAACAGCCTACAAAGGATTCACCACTCATTGCGAGGAGATGTATACCTGAGGCCTATCGTCAGATTATTACTCAAAGCCTCTGGCCAGAGCATGACATGTTCAGAGTATGAATCTCTTAAATACATGAGAGTAATTAGAATCCGTAGGACGAGAAAACGTTACTTGGGCTAGGTGTGACGTAGTCAGCCTAGTGGGGACTAACACACATAGACCATATCCTGAACCAAGTGGGTATAAGATGGTGAAGGGAATAGGGCATGATTCATTATAGCTGCTGAAGGGTTTCAGAATTGTTTCTGAGGTCAACCGTTGATCTTTCGATTAATTGGGGATCATGATGTACTACTAGGTGCCACTCATGATCGTTCTATAATTGATTAATTATAGACGACCAACATAAATCGAAAGTATATTTAGTCACACGCACTATGAGTAATCCGAGGGATTTAAAACAAGTTGAAAATTAGATTTTCAAATCAAGAGAGATTAGGTTTGGTTGAGCCAAATGATAAGTCGAATCTGAATTTTTCAGAGACGCATCGGAAGCGTAAAATGGCTAAATCTTTTGATGACTTAATAGATGAATTAAATAAGTTTAATTCATTGGGCGTGGCTTGGATGGGCCGGCCAAAGAGGGCCTCTATCCTCTTTTCTTGCTCGGCCACAACAAAGGGAGAGAACCAAGTTTTTGGTTCAATTTATAAAATAAACCAAGTGTAGTTTGTTTTATAAAATTATGGATGATATAAATTTTTATATAATAAACCAAGGTTTGGTTTATTTTTCATAGAAATTAAAATGTGTAATGACCCGGAAAATTCTCTTAATATTTCCTTAAAATATTAAGCATGTCTAGATAATTTTCCGAGGAACCTAGAAATATTAATGCGAACTTTGGCCTAGAAAATCCATGTTTTCTCATTTAAATTGGGAAAAAGGGCACTAATGGGCCTTATATGGGCTTTTTAGTACCAAAATTATTGGTGGATTTTAGGTGAAAATTTATATAAATATAAAGGATTCTAATGGGAAATATTAACATAATTATGGGGGAATTTTTAGAGGATTTTCGGAATTTTAGGGAATTAAAAAGAAAAATAAAATAAAAATAAGGTGCATGGACCAAGGATTGAACCTTGGACCTCTTGTACAACCATGCATGCTCTAACCAACTCACATAGCAAGGGAATGTTATGAGTGAATGAAGTGGATATTGGTTAAGGCTTAGAAGAAGATGAAGGGTCATGGAGAGACTCTTCATTTACCTCCTTGATGGGTTATAAAGAGGGGGGTTTGGGAGTTACCTTTTCTTTCCATCACTTTGCATTTTCTTCCTCCTCCTTCCCTCATCCTAGACGAACACCATAAGGAGGAATTGTCCTTGGAAAAGCTTCACAAGAGGGTCTCATCTCCAAGATCTAAAGGCTTCCCAAGGATACAAGGACAAGGGGGTTCAAGGGTCCAAAGATTTTACAATTTTCTTCTCTTTTAAGGTTTAAAAATCAAGATCAACCAAGGTAAGACTCCCTCACCTGTGGTATAATAGTTCCTTATGTTTAGCATGATTTATTGGTTGGTTTTTGGGACTTGTTGTTGAAAGAAACAAAATCAAGCACCCTAGAGACCCTATGGGTTTCGGCCACTATGTTTTAGGGTCCATGATGATGCTAAAAATCTTGATAATGTTGTTTAATGTTCTCTCATGATGTTTAGAGATTAAATATAATTTTTGGGAATTTTTGGGGTACCCTAGGATACCCTAGGGTTTCGGCCAATATCAAGAACCCATGGGTAGGGTTGGGTCTAAAACCTCAAGTATGTGTTTTATGTTTTATCATGATATAAGGGGGATGAAGGGTGTTTATGTGAATGTTTCCCATGGCCTAGAGACCCTATAGGTTTCGGCCAAGTACCCTAATAGGGTGGAAAGTTAGGACTTATTTCAAGTAAGGGCCCCAATGGACCTATGGTAGGGTATGGTTGGTGTTTAAGCAATTGATTTGGGATTTTAATGGAATTTCTCCATGCCCCCATGGCCTTCAAGTTTCGGCCAAGAGCAAGACTAGGGTTAAAGGATTAGGGTTGGTCTTAAGTATGGAATCAAATGTTTCCTATGGCCTAGTATGTATGTAGGAGATGTTGTTTAGGAAGTTATGTGAAGTTTCATGGACCTAGGGTTTCCTTGGGGCTTTCGGCCAAGGATCTAACCTAGGGCTAGGGTTGGGTTACACCTACAAAGATGCTTGGGTTTAGGTTACTAAGATGTATGTTTAAGTAAGGTGGAAGAATTTCTATGTTAACCAAACCCTTAGTTTATATGTCATGAACTATATGATTAGGTCATCAATGTTTAGACATGTGTCATGATTTATGAAGGATATGTAGGTATGCCATGTTCTATGAATAATATGTATGTATGCCATGTCTTATAAATGAAATGTATGTATGTCATGTCTTATGAATGATATGTATGTATGTCATGCTTTATGAATGATGTGTACATATGCCATGTTTAAGAATGAAAAATGAAGAATGAAGTTAAAGTTCATGCCTTTAAGGCATAACGATGATGTTAAGTATGATGAATGAATGAATATGCTATGAATGATGATGAATGAAAAAGCATGTGAAAGCATTTTATTTTATTTTATGGGCTTGTACCGGACCTAAGTAAGGTCCACGGTTCTGGACTACCGATGAAGCTGTCCACGATTTGGGACTACCGATGAAGCTGTCCTTACGGTTCGGGACTACCGATGAAGTTGTCCTTACCCTAGTAGGTCGAGATTAGCTACCTCGTATTTACTTAGGGATGCGCGCATATGATGTATGAATGTGGTACAAGCCAGGGCCCAATGAATGATATGATTATGTTAAAGTATTTAAAAACATGTTTTAAAGATTAAGCATCCTTATATATATAAATGCACAATTGTCACATGCATCCATTCATGTTATGCATTATATATATGATAAGAATAGTATGCAAAGTAAGTTTATGCACGGTATGTTATGCAAATGATTTTATTTATGTCCATGCTAATTTATGAAGCCATGATTTAATTATGTTTATGCTAATTCATGATGCCATGATTTAATTATGTTTGTGCTAGTTTAGGATGTCATGATTTAATTATGTTTATGCTAGGTTAGGATGCTTTGATTTTATTTATGTCCATGCTAATTTATGAAGCCATGATTTAATTATGTTTGTGCTAAGTTAGGATGTCATGATTTTATTTAGGTTCATGCTATGAATGTTTACGATGTTTATGTCTATGCCAAGTATGATGCCATGCTATGAATGTTTACGATGTTTATGTCTATGTCAAGTATGATGTCATGCTATGAATGTTTACGATGTTTATGTCTATGTCAAGTATGATGTCATGCTATGAGTGTTTTTAGGTTCATGTTTATGTCATGCTACGAATGTGATTAAGTTATGTTCATGCTATGTTGAATGTATGCTAAGTGATCATAAAGGCTTATGATCGAAGTAAAGCACTAAGTATGTTAATGTTTCATGTGCTCATGATTAAGTGATGACACTACAACAAATATGACTTTTCGCATCTTACAATTTTGCTATTCGCAGCACGCATTGCATGCTGCATAACTGCATGCTGTTAAAAGTAATAGAATATCTACAGCGCGCAACACGCGCTGCGATTAAGAATAATCGCAGCGCACTTTGTGCGCTGTGATTAATAGTATTCACAGCGCACATTGTGTGCTGCGATTATTCTTAATCACAGCGCACATTGTGTGCTGCGATTAATATTATTCACAGCACACATTGTGTGCTGCGATTAATATTATTCACAGCACACATTGTGTGCTGCGATTAATATTATTCAAGTTCTCATTGCGCACTGCGATTATTATCAATTGCAGCGCGCGCCATGAGCTGCAGATAAGAACTATCAATTAGATTCGCAGCGCGTGCCGCATGCTGCGGTTAAGAGCATGCACAACATGGAACATGCATTACAATTACGATATTCAAATACGACATATAAATATCATACACAAATTATACCATATACATAATACCACACACGAATACAATATTATATAACCCAAACTCAAACAACTAATTATATTATGACATTTAACCATAAATATCACACTTAAGCAAACCATCCAAAGTACTAGCAAAAATTCACTTAGTACATAATTTCTTGCCTACAAAAAAGTATATTCTCCTCAAGTAGAGTAAATATCAGTCATACAAAACAATAAACTTAGATAACCAAGCAACTGTACTTCCTATTGCATCCTCAAGAAAAAGCATTTCATCATTTGGTCGAATTAGGTCCACCTTCTCCACCAAAACTCTATCAACCCAAACTTTCCAACAAGAACCACCAACAAGAACCCAAACTTTACGATGTTCATGTCTATGCCAAGTATTATGCCATGCCATGGATGCTGTTATGGTTATGTTCATGCCAAGCTACGAATGTGATTAAGTTATGTTCATGTCATGACGAATGTATGCTAAGTGATGAAAAGGTTTATGTTCTAAGTAAAGCACTAAGTATGTTAATGTCTTATGTGCTCATGATTAAATGATGAATGGTTTTAGTGAGTAGGAAAGAGTCTTACTAAGTGTGTGTGCTTATAGTTTTATTTCCTTATACCGCAGATCACGCAAGGGGACAGTAAGGAAGCAGCAGGAGGGCCTTAAAGCATGTGTGTGATAGTGACTTGGCCAAGGAGCAATATGTTTGCTCGTCTTATGACAGAACTTTACCTTTACTATTATGGGCTTGAATGTGACTCTATGACATGATGCTAAGTATGACATGATGTTAGATATGACATGATGCCCAGTATGACATGATATGATGCTAAGTATAAAGTTAATATGCCAAGTTCCCATGTTATGATGTTAGGAAGGGTAGTAAGTGCATGTAGGTGTAAGTTAAAGGTTTCCACTGCATTATGATGTCTACATGCCCTAAGTATGTTAACGTAACGCCGCTTTATGAAGAAAAAAAAAGCGGGCGTTATAGGTTGGTATCAGAGCAGTTACCATCTCACTACATACACATCAAGCCCTCTTCCTGCCGCTTCCAAGTAAGTACCTCTTTACATGTCTTATAGTAGTAAGCACTTTTAGGATGCTTTATGGTTTTAGGATGTGCAAGTATGAACGATGGTTATGATGAAAAGTACTTTAGGATATGTAACTATGAACGATACTTTATCTTATATTTTATTATGAAACCAAACACTTTAGGATTTAATATGCAAGTAAGAATAACCAAGACTTATATTAGTCGTACTTGTCTTTTATGAAGAGAAGCCTGGCTAGAAGACAAGAGTAATAGAATTAATGAGACTACTTCATCGCCGACCTGATGCTCAATATACCTATATCATAACCTATCTTAAGTCACATCATAAGACAATCATGTATAAGTATTCTGCCCTATACAATAGGTCTAAGTTAGTCGTAATACAATTAGTCAAAAGTGTGACTCAACCTTATGTTCATAAACATAGTATTAATTGCGCACCATCTTAATATTAGTAATTAAGGTGAACCTAGTATTAACATAATGTTATATAACATGTACATTATATAAGTTACCAATCATATAATATAATTATATTATATTATATAAAGCAAATGATAATAATATGAGAGCGTGTACTAATATAAGATTATTATAAATATAACTATACTAATTCCTTATCATATAACTATTATCATAATTCACCTATCATATAGGTTCTTAATATGAGCCTACCTACAGGTTGACATGTATCATCTCAACCTATAAGTTATCACCTATACACATTATTCCATAAGCAAATTATAGGTATTATACCTATAATTTATATGATAAATAACTATAATTTATGATATTATGTATAACCTATAGTATATGCAACGCCCGTTTTTTTTTTCCTAAAGCGGCGTTACGCTGACATACTTAAGGCATGTAACATCATACTGCAGCGGAATAACTTAAACCTTACATATACATGCCCCTACTACCATCTCTAATATAATGACATGGAACTTAACATATGAACGTCATGCTTAACATCATATCATAAGATGCTTAACATCATACCATCAGGTTCATATCATATCATACTTGACATCTTATCATAAAGTTCCATAAGTCACTATCCGAGCATATAGGTAGCAAAAATAAAGTTCTTAGCATAAACGGTTAACACATTCGATTTCATGGGCCAAGTCACCATCACACACATATTTCAGGCCCTCCTGCAGCTTCCTCGTTATCCCCTTGCATGATCTGCGGTATAAGGAAAGAAGACTATAAGCACACAGGCTTAGTAAGACTCTTTCCTACTCACTAAAACATTCGTCATTCCATAATAAGCACATAAAACATTATCATATTTACCATACCCTTGACATGGCATGATCATAAACATAAATGAACATTCGTAGCATAGCATGAGACATGGCATGAACATAATCATACTAACATTCTAAGCATAGCATGAAACATGGCATAACATAACATAATAATCTTCCTTAGCATGGCATAAGACATGGTATAAGCTTGAACATAGTAGCATGGCATCCTTCATGGCATAAATCATAAACATAGTAGCATGGCATCTTTTATGGCATAAATCATAAACATGGTAGCATGACATAATACCTATCATAGCATATGAACATCTTCCTAACATAATCATGGCATAGATCATTCATTCTCATGCATACTTCTTAACATGAAACGTAAGCATATCATCTTATCAACATAGCATAATGCATAGCATGAATGGATGCATGAGTGGAATGCATATACATAAGGGATGCTTAACTTTTAAAACATACTTTGAAAATGCTTAAACATCATCATCATAACATTTGGGGTCCCCGGCTTGTACCACATACATACATCATAGTGCGCATCCCTAGTAAATCTGAGGTAGCTAGCCCCGACCTACTAGGGTAAGGACAGCATAATCGGTAGTCCCCGAACCGAGGCGCTTCTTAAGGAGCCCATCCCTGTTGCACAGCTTCGGTAGTGCCAGAACCGTGGACAGCTACGGTAGTCCAAAACCGGGGCATTCTTAAGGTGCCCATCCCTTGGACCCATACTTCGGTCCGGTACAAGCCCATACATAAAGTAAAATACTTTTCATGCTTCATCATTCATATGACATTCATGGCATCTTTAACATAGCATAACTTGTTACGGCTCGGCCCGTCTACCGGCCCATTTACCGCTCCTCACGACCGTCGTACCGTCAACCATCGACCGTGCCGTCTTAGCATATTTATGCCTTAAAGGCATAAGCATCATCTTTCATTCATCATACTTGTCATTCATCATCTTCATTCTTAGACATGGTGTTTGTACACATCATTCATAGAGCATGGTATACATTCGTATACATGGCATATCATTCATAACATGGCATATCATTCATAACCATGGCATATCATTCATAAACATGACATAACATTCGTAAACATGGCATATCATTCATAACATGGCATATCATTCATAAACATGGCATATCATTCATAACCATGGCATATCATTCATAAACATGGTATATCATTCAGAACCATGGCATATCATTCATAAACATGACATAACATTCGTAAACATGGCATATCATTCATAACATGGCATATCATTCATAAACATGGCATATCATTCATAACCATGGCATATCATTCATAAACATGACATAACATTCGTAAACATGGCATATCATTCATAACATGGCATATCATTCATAAACATGGCATATCATTCAAAGCATATCATTCATAAACATGACATATCATTCATAACATAGCATATCATTCATAAGCATGGCATATCATGCATACCCATATGTTGAAGTTAAAGACTCAACCCCAATCCTTGGGTCCTTGGGGTTGGCCGAGCCATATGGGGCCTCTAGGGTATCCCAAAAATTCCCAAAATTTATACTTAACCTCTACACATCATGAGAGAACATTAAATAACATTATCCTGATTTTTTTAGCATAATTATAGCCCTTTGGAACATGATGGCCGGATCTCTTGAACTTAAGGTTCTGGGTTTTGCTTCTTTCAAGTTGGCCGAAACCCTAGGGTGTCCTAGGGTACTCCAAAAATTCCCAAAAATTATACTTAACTTCTAAACATCATAAGGGAACATTAAATAACATTATCATGATTTTTAACATATTTTTAGACATTTAAAACATGGTGGCCGAAACCCTTGAACTTAAGGTTCTGGGTTTTGCTTCTTTCATGTTGGCCGAAACTCTAGGGTGTCCTAGAGTACTCCAAAAATTCCCAAAAATTATACTTAACTTATAAAATCATAAGGGAACATTAAATAACATTATCATGATTTTTAAATATTTTTAGACATTTAAAACATGGTGGCCGAAACCCTTGAACTTAAGGTTCTGGGTTTTGCTTCTTTCATGTTGGCCGAAACTCTAGGGTGTCCTAGAGTACTCCAAAAATTCCCAAAAATTACACTTAACTTCTAAACATCATAAGGGAACATAAATAACATTATCATGATTTTTAGCATATTTATGGACCTTTAAAACATGCTGGCCGAAACCCTTGAACTTAAGGTTCTGGGTTTTGCTTCTTTCATGTTGGCCGAAAACTCAGGGTGTCTAGAGTACTCAAAAAAATTCCCAAAATTACACTTAACTTATAAAACTCATAAGGGAACATTAAATAACATTATCATGATTTTTAGCATATTTAGACCTTTAAAACATGCTGGCCGAAACCTTTGAACATAGGAACCTTGATTTTGTTTCCCTTTCAACATTAAATC
>JAGFNQ010004920.1:0-149015 GCA_024364735.1 Boesenbergia rotunda
CCTTCTTGTACACACAAGGTTCGTCAGGATTTTGTGAGAAATCAAACTCTTTGATTGTCTCATCAAAACGGATGTTCCAGCTCCTAGATGCTTGCTTCAGTCCATATATGGATCGTCGAAGCTTGCATACTTTGGTTTTATCAACCGATGTGAAACCTTCAGGTTGTATCATGTATACATCCTCAAGCAGGTTTCCATTGAGGAAAGCTGTTTTCACATCCATTTGCCATATCTCATAATCATAATGAGCTGCTATGGCTAGGAGCATCCGAATGGATTTAAGCATAGCTACTGGCGAATAGGTTTCGTCATAATCAATTCCTTGTTTTTGACGATATCCTTTTGCCACTAATCTATCCTTAAAGGTAACTACATTACCTTCTATGTCGGTTTTTTTTCTTGAAAACCCACTTGCACCCTATGGGCTTAATCCCTTCAGGTGGGTTAACCAAGTCCCATACTTGATTTTCGTACATGGAATCCATTTCCGACGTCATGGCTTCAAGCCATTTATCCATTTCTGAACTTTTCAGAATATCTTCATAACTGATAGGTTCGTCATCGCTTATGAGTAACACGTCGTTCGATTCACTTATGAGAAATCCGTATCTCTCTGGAATATTGCATGTCCTATCAGATCTACGAAGAGGTGGTGTTGTTTTAGGTTCAACTGATAGCTCATCATTATGAGTTATTGGTTGTGGGTCTAGACTAGGTGTCTCTGTTATGTCTATTGGAGTTTCTTGAATTTCATCAAGTTCAATGCCACTCCCACTGTTTTCTTGTAAAAGAAATTCTTTTTCCAGAAATACAGCATGCCTTGAAACAAACACCTTTTGTTCCAAGGGATGATAGAATTGGTAACCCTTCGTTTCCTTAGGGTATCCAATAAATAGACATTTATCAGACTTAGCATCCAATTTGTCTGATATTGTCCGCTTCACATAAGCAGGACAACCCCATATCTTAAGGTGAGTTAAGTGAGGTTTCTTACTATTCCATGTCTCATATGGAGTAGTAGAGACTACCTTGGTCGGGACTCTGTTTAGCAAGTAAACAGCTGTCTTAAGTGCATAGCCCCAAAAGGATTTTGGAAGAGTTGCATGATTCATCATCGACCTAACCATGTCCATCAAGGTTCGGTTGCGCCTCTCAGATACACCATTATGCTGTGGTGTATACGGCGGAGTCCATTGGGACAATATCCCATTGTCCCTAAGATAATCTTGAAACTCTTGACTTAAGTATTCACCACCCCGATCGGATCGAAGTATCTTAATACTTTTGCCAAGCTGTTTCTCTACTTCATTTCTGAACTCTTTGAATTTCTCAAAAGCTTCAGATTTGTGTTTCATCAAGAACACATACTCGAATCGTGAGTGATCATCGATAAAGGTAATGAAGTAGCTATAGCCTCCTTGTGCAAGAGTTGACATTGGTCCACATACATCAGTATGTATTAGACCAAGCAATTCTCCCACTGGATTACCTTTTCCAGGAAAGAGTAATTTGGTCATCTTGCCTTTTAAGCATGATTCGCATGTATCAAATGAACCGGGTTCAAATGATTCCAAAATTCCACATCGGTGTAATTCGGTCATGCGTTTCTTACTTACATGGCCAAGACGACAATGCCACGTGTAGGAGTCTATTCGATTATCTATTCGAGCACGTTTGTTGCTAACTTCGATATTGAAAACGTTACTGGATAAATCTAACGTGTAGATACCATTGCACAAAGTTCCATTCCCATAAAGAACGCCATTTAAAGTTATGTAACAACAATTGTTACTAAAAGTTAAATGATAACCCTTTTCATTCAAACATGAAATAGATACAATGTTCTTTATTAACGAAGGAACAAAATAACAATTATCCAATTCTAAGACACGTCCTGTAGAGAGCTTTAGCAAATATGTTCCGATGGCAACAGCAGCAATCTTTGCTCCGTTTCCAACTCGCAAATTCGCTTCTCCCTTGACGAGTCTTCTTCTATTCCTTAGCCCCTGTATGTCATTACATATATGTGAGCTACTCCCAGTATCAAGTACCAGGTACTTGAGGAAATAGAGTGACATTCAATAACGAAGATACTTGAAGAGGATGGGGCATCGGATGCCTTCTCTTTCAAGGACTCAAGATAAATCTTGCAGTTTCTTCGCCAGTGACCCTCCTTGCCACAGTGATGGCAAGTGCCTTTTAGGGTATTTTCAGTCTTTTTGGCCCTTTTCTTCTTTCCCTTATTCTGTTCTTTGGCCTTCCTCTTAGAACCTTTCTTTGAGGAACCAACTAACAGTACCGTCTTTTGATCCTGCTTCACAGAAGGCTCTACAATCTTCAGCAGGTTGAGAAACTCAGGAAACTGGTCTGGAGTTGCATTTTCAGGAGGACGGTTGGGAAGTTGATCTTCAAGGACATAAGCAAGCTTTTGTGCCTTGAGGACTATCCTCAGGTTTCGAAGCCAGTCCATGAAGTTTGGCCCAGTCAGTTTATTGATGTCCAAAATGGAACGCAAATTCAGAGAAGACATGATCGAGTGATTATCCTAGAAATACAAATTGAGATTATGTGAGAAGAATGATTAAAGAATGTATCAACATACATTAATAAAAATCCTATTTATTTTTCAAATTGAATAACCCTTTTTATCAATTCGGGAGATCGTAGGAACATCTCCAAATAGGTTGATATCCAACCATAGGTAAGAACCACCATGGATGTGGCCATCAAGTTTTTCTTAGCTATGAAGGTAGGTAATTATACCGATTACATATCACATATATGTAACTATCACTTTATGCTATCAACTAATTGAATGTTTGCATAAATCATTGGGTTGTTAACTCATTAACAAGTATGCAACAATATACATAGCACCCAACTGCACCTCTCTTTACATCGACCTTGGCTGTGGCACAACAAATCGATGTTCCAAGCTTAAGGCTGACCCATTAATCAAGAAATAGTTTTAATATGGTTGGAGCTCATTCAACCGTTTAGTCAGGCTTGGATGTGTCCAACAACCAAAACTAAGGATTGACCTCTGACTCCAACTATATTATTCATAAACTAATTCCATGGTTTGAACATGTTGAGGTTCAAGCTGGGCATGGATGTGTCCATCAACCCAAACGAGAAACAAAACTCCGATTCTAACCATATTAATGGAAGGTGTTGGCCTTAATATTTTGTAAGGGGTTTTGGGTCTCATCCTTTCCTTTTAATGCACATTCATGACATATAATTATGTCATGACTAAAGATTTCCTTAATAAAGCATGTATGTGACTTAATTTATCAAGTCTCATTAATTGAATTAGGAACCGGATTTCCTAATTCTAATTTCATACTTTATTAAAGGAATTGTTTTGGGAAACAATTTCCTAAATTGTCATAATCAATTTCGGAAATAATATGTTTAAGACTTTGATTTCTCTAAATCAAACCTTATTAAATTAAGAGACAATTCCATTAATTCAACCACATATTATTTTCATAAAAATCTCATTTAAGAAATCTATAGGAAACCATTTTCTTAATTAATTTTGGAGACAACAATATGTAAGAGCATTACCTCTTAAATCATATTTTATTCATGGATTTAATTAATTACAACAAATTGTTTTCTAAGGGTGGCTCCCCGAGGCTCAGATACCCAAAGAAAAGAAATTTGTCGTAAATTCAATTTGGTCCGCTTCGCAAGCGTAACCAAATTAAACATGACAATTTCATTTAAAATTGGGAAATTAAATTACAACAACTAACTTTAAATTGGACGGCTCCCCGAGGCTCAATCCAAAATAAAGAATTTTGTTGATAATTTAAAAACCAATTTAAATTTAATTGTCAATTAATTGTCCATAAATTTGTCTAGACTTTCTTGAAAGAAAGTGCCCAAAATTGCGAGATTTCATAATAGGTTTTCAGAATAATTGTAAGTTTTTGGTACAAAGAAAACTTACATATTTCCAAAATTAGAAAATTTCTAAAATAGAAAATTTTCAAAATTGGAAAGTTTCCAAAGATGGGAAGTTTTCACAATTATCATAAAATTTCAGAAACTAGGATATTTCAAACATTTGCGAAATTTCATGAGGATTTCCAAACTTTGAAATTCCTAAATCTAAAATTTATTATAATTGGAAGGTTTCCATAATTGAAAAATTTTCCAAAATTGAGATCATGACAAAGTTTTCCACAAAACAATATATGATTATGTCAAACACTAACCGGCTTTGATACCACTGTTGGGACCGGGTGCATGTTGACAAGGATACGGGTTCGTAAAATTTTAAATTTTTACGTGCAGCGGAAGAATTAGCATAAAATAATTTCTTAAATTATTTTAACCACGTATCTAGCATGCAACCTTATGATGTGTGGACATGATCATAAATTAAAACTTTGCGGAAAAGTAAACTAATTTACTTAGTACCTCGCGTAACTCGAAGTAAGGGACGAGATCCAACCTAGCGTCCCTTGGAAGCTCCGCCTCTATTCGCGTCCATGCCGAGTTCTCTTCGGGATGACTTCGCAAAGTCACGAGTTTTGTGCCGACGAGAACTACTAGATTCTCGGAAGGCACAACTAGAAGATCAAGAGAGAAGAAAGGAAACTAACCACCAAGAAACGGAATCTAAATTCCGGGAAGGAAGGAGTTGCGTTCCGCTTCTTCTTCTTCTTCATTGGCTTCTTCTTGATGGAGGTTGCTCACGCCAACTCTTGGAGAAGATGGTGCGCCGGCCCTAGGGTGGAGGAGGCGCCGGCCCTAGGGTAAGCTTAGGGGCGCCGGCCCTAGGTGGGAAGGAGAAGGGGAGGAAGAGAATAAGAGAGAGAGAGGGAGAGAATTAATCTCTTGATTACTCTATTAGGAATTCTAGGCTTGCCTTTGGTTCCTTTATATAGTAGCCTCTCCCTTGCCAAGTCTCTCTCTTAACGGAATTTTTCATAAGAAATTTATCCTATAAATTTTCTTATGAATTATTCCGTTTATGCCAAGTTTTATTATAACTAACTTTATTATAAAACAAATACATCTCTCCTTTTATTATGGAATAAATTTTACAAGAAATTTATAAATTTTCTTATTATGGAAAAATCAATTCATAATTGATTTTATAAAATTAAAATAAACCATTCCATGGATCATTTTAATTTCCATAAAAAGAATAAATTTCTATAAATTTATTTATATAAATTTCTTTATACAAAATTTATTTATCCATAATTTATAAAACAAATCGCGCTAGATTTATTTTATTAATTAAACCAAATAAATTGGTTTCTTCCCATTCTTTTGGCCGGCCAAACCAAAGAGGGTTGGCACCCTCTTTGGCCGGCCAAACCGAGCCGAACCATCACGAATTAAACTCATTTAATTCGCCCAATAAGCGTTCAAAAGACTTAGCCATTTTAAGCTTCCTTTGCGCCTCTGATTAACTCAGATTCGTCTTATTTCTCTTGATCGGAAAATCTAATTTTTAACTCGTTTTAAATCCCTCGGATTACTCGTAGTGCGTGTGACTAAATAGGCTTTCGATTTATGTTGGCCGTCTATAATCAACTAATTATAGAACGATCATGAGTGGCACCTAGTAGTACATCATGACCCCCAATTAATCGAAAGATCAACGGTTGACCTCAGAAGTAATTCTGAAACCCTTCAGCAGCTCTAATGAATCGTGCCCCATTCCCTTCACCATCTTATACCCACTTGGTTCAGGACATGGTCTGTTTGTGTCAGTCCCCACTAGACTGACTACGTCACACCTAGCCCAAGTAGTGTCTTTCTGTCCTTTGGATTTCTAATTACTCTCATGTATTTAAGAGACTCATACTCTAAACATGATATGCTCTGGCCAGAGGCTTTGAGTAACAATCCGACGATAGGCCTGGGTATACATCTCCTCGCAAGGAGTGGTGAATCCTTTGTAGGCTGTTCAAACATCTTCGGGCACTTCGGCTTATACCCAATCATCCTGGGTCCACACCTCCTTGGAGATGCTTACTTAAGATGTTAAAGTATAAGTCTCCATGACCAAGATGACTTGAACACCGCAAGTCAAAGGAACATCGCACTTAAGCTACAGTAAGAACTTCATTGACATATCTATATAGATTACCATATGAAGTTTTACAGCTAGTCACTCCAATGAACTAGTTCCCTTAACTAGCATCTATGTTTATCTCCGGACATCCCAATGTCACCAGCCAGTGAGAATCAGCTGATTAAAGAATAACCCATGCTAGTCTCAACAGAATTGATAATGTCCGTTTTTATCAATTCATCGACTAGGTATATTTTCAATACTTCACAATTACACATTTAGAGATAATCACTAGTTGTGATCCTATCACAAATTCTCTTATGCTGTGAATTGTATTGCGGGCATTCAGTAGATGAGTTTAAGATCCCAATCAAATACACAAACATGTATACTCAAATAGTGAATTATCATTTATTAAAATAAATGTTTACAATCATAAGGCGATTGCCTTAGGACACTTCTCTCATATCACTAACAAAGGCTTCAAACACAATTCTTCCAACACCAATACGCTCTTCGACTCAAGCGCTCTGCTCCGGAAACCTCCCATCTCGTGATTCAAGCGCCGATGACGACCCTCTGCTCCGAAGCACGATCCACACCAGGCGTCGGTAACGAAGAGTTTAATTTTTAGTTTACTGTACTATAACTGTAATATTTTTCTGTAAATATTTGCACATATATAGAATTGCCCGCAGTAAACGGTCAACGACCATGGCCCTTGGAGTAGGAGCCGACCGCGACTCCGAACCAAGTAAAATCGCTTGAGTTCTTGTGCTGTGTTTTCAATTCCGCTGCATTTTCTCTTAACCTCGAATCCGAAAAGTTTTTTAATGATATTCACCCCCCCTCTATCGTATTCTCTCGATCCAACAGAATCGATAGTGAAATAATATAGAGAACACTACACTAAATTATTCCTAGTCAAGCATTAATATTTAGGATAATATTAATGCATGGAGACTAGCATGTAGGTCAACTGATGACTTGAGTCACAAGTCATGGATATGTGATATCAAGTTGACACATGGGTATACATTAGAGAATGTGTACTGAATTGACCCGCCATGAGAAAGTTTCATAGATTGTCATATGAGTGTCATAAACTTTCTCATGTGACTATTAGTATGAATAGTCCTTAGACCTGAAGTCACTACGGTTCCCTACATAAGGAGTTATGTACTTTGGTATCGTCAAACATCACCCATAACAGGGTGGACTATAAAGGCGATCACTGGGTATGTAATGAATTATGCGGAAGGATGTGAGTGATGTAGATGGGATCTATTCCTCCCATATGATGGGAGTGATATCTGTGGGCCCCTTGATCGAGTAGGACTACTAAAACGCATGGTCATGCTCAAATGAGTCAATATGAGATATTGAGCTCATTTGTTTGAGTGAGTCTACTCGGGGATCAAGAAACACAAAAATTGATCGAGGATGATACGGTCTACGCCTCATTAGTCAATCTAGATATCAAGGATAGAAGGACAAGATCATACATTATCATAGTCACGGAGGTTTATTCGGATCTCGACTTTTCTTGTTACTTGGGTAGCAATGATGCATTGCTAGATGCCGCTCATTGCTTATGTGTCTAAGGTGTTTAGGCACATTACCAACGTCACGAGAACCTATTGGGTCACACACTAAGGACATGATGCTTCGGGAAATCTGAGTGGGAGCCCGAGTTGGGAACTCGGGAAATCTGATCGGGATGTCGAGTTTGGAACTCGGGAGATTTGATCGGAAATCTGATCGGGAGCCCAAGTTGGGAACTCGGGAGATCTGATCGGGAGATTTGATCAAGAGCTCGAGTTGGGAACTCGGAAGACTAGTTCGGGAGCTCGAGATGGGAGCTCGGGAGACTCGGGTCGGGAGCTTGGGTCAGGAGCTCAGGGACTTGGTCGGGAGCCCAGCGCTCGGCTAACTAGGTCGTCGCTCGACAGACTGGGTCGGGAGCTCGGCAGATTGGGTCGGGAGCTTGGCGACTTGCTCGGCAGACTTGGTCAGGAGACCTGGTCGGAAGCCCGAGAGGCCCGTTCGGAATTGCATGGGGAAATTCATTAAAGTGTTTAATGAACGAAAGAGAAAAGTCTCTCTTCATTGGATGAAGAGAAGGTGAAGAGTCACATAAAAAGATGTGCTCTTTATTGGCTTTAATGAAGGGAAGTCAAAAAGACAAAAGACTCTTCATATTCATGGGATGAGTATAAAAGAGAGTCTAGTCATTTTTGAATGAAGAGTGAGTGCTTTCCCTTCTTCCCTTCCTCTCTTCTTCTTCCTCTTCTTCCTCTTGGCCGAAACCCCTTTGGGGTTCTTGGTGGTCTTGTGAACTACCTCAAGTTGCTAGCACAACTAAGGTAGTTCTTCCCAAAGTTGAGAGATCGTGTCCATGTGGATACGCATAGAGGTACGGACGCTTGAACGTGCAAGAGATCCTGCGGCACTTGGACGAGCGGGATAACGTAAGGGCACGCTCCAAAGGTATACTGTAACGCCCGCCTTTTTCCCACACCTTATGGTGTGGCGAGAAAGCGGCGTTACGCTAACATACATTGTACACATATAAACATCCTAATGCAGCGGAATAATTTTTTTTCTTCTACACATGCGTTTAACCATACAACTAATCCATGAAACATATATACATGCCCAAATTATCATTCATGAACATGGTGACGTTGTAACTTAGCATATTACCAGCATACATAGCATCATGATATAAACTTTCCATAACTTATCCATAAGCATCATAAGTAGCAAGTAACTTATCCATAAACATCAGGAGTAGTAAGTTGTTTCTTAGGCATAACTATCATGAGTTTAGCATAAACCAAAGGAGGCATTATAAACACAAGACATGCGATAGGTGTAAATAAAAGAATCCTTTGTCATGTCACTGCCACACACACATACTCTTGCCCCTCCTGCTGCTTCCCCTAGTAACCTCTTGCTTGATCTGCGGTATAAGAAAAATAAGACTATAAGCACATAGGCTTAGTAAGACCCTTTCCTACTCATGAAAATCCATACGTCACATAATCATAAACATGAAACGGTTGACATTGCATATTCCGAACATAAAGCATAAACTTAAAACATACTTATCATGGCATAATTCTTGAAATCACCATAAGCATAAACTTACTTATCATGACATAATTCTTAACATGAACATTTGCATAAACATACTTATCATGGTATCATTCTTAACATGAACATAAACATAAACATACTTATCATGGTATCATTCTTAACATGAACATAAACATAAACATACTTATCATGGTATCATTCTTAACATGAACATAAACATAAACATACTTATCATGGTATCATTCTTAACATGAACATAAACATAAACAAACTTATCATGGCATAATGCATAACATGAATGAATGCATGAGTCAAATGTATATATCATAAGGATGCTTAATTTGAAAACCATAGTTATAAATACTTAAACATAATCATAACATCATGGGGGTCCCCGGCTTGTACCACATACATACATCATATGCGCGCATCCCTAAGTAAATACGAGGTAGCTAATCTCGACCTACTAGGGTAAGGACAGCTACGGTAGTCCTAGAACCGAGGCATTCTTAAGGTGCCCATCCCTGTTGGACAGCTTCAGTAGTCCCAGAATCGTGGACAGCTTCGGTAGTCCAGAACCGGGGCATTCTTAAGGTGCCCATCGCTTGGACCCTTACTTCGGTCCGGTACAAGCCCATTCATAAAAATAAAATACTTCACATGCTTCATCATTCATAGAACATTCTTAACATAAACATAATCTTGTTTCATGAAACTTGACATAAGAATAGGAACAGCTGCGGTAGTTCCAGAACCGTGGACAACTACGATAGTCCAGAACCGAGGCATTCTTAAGGTGCCCATCCCTTAGCATGACATAAACATACTTGACATTTCATCATTCATACTTAACATCATGATGCCTTAAAGACATGAACATTCATCATCATTCATTATCTTCATTCATAAGGTATGTCATGCGTACATCATTTTGTCTTAGAGCCATGATCCTCATTTTCATTCATCATCTTCATTCTTAAACATGGCATACGTACATATCATTCATAAGGCATGACACACATACATATTATTCATAAAGCATGGCATACATACATATCATTCATAAAGCATGACATACATACATAATTAGCACCTTAATTCATAAAGCATGCATGATCATGGTACATAGGAAAACATGCATAGATCTTTTCATACATGATACATATTCCCTAGGTTCATGGCACATGGTCTAAACATTTATGAATAATCATAGCACATGACCTAACATACAAAGTCATAATACATCATACATGAAGCTAGGATTCTAGGTAACCTAGAAATTCTTACAACTTGCTTAAACATGTACATACATCATAGTAACCTGTAAACAAGTATCCTTGAGGCCTTAACCCAACCCAAACCCTAAACCTAGGAGTTGGCCGAAAGTTCCAAGGAGGAGGCTCCATCATTCAATCCACATGAAAGGTTCCATGATTAAAAGAAAACCCATACATCACATACAAAGCCATAGGAAGCCACTATACCCCATAATTGGAGCCAACCCTAATTTTCTTGCCCCAGAAATGCTCTTGGACAAAACCCTAAAGAGCCATAAGTCCATGGGAAAATTCATATAAAACACAATTAATATCCATTAGATTATAGAGGAACCATATAATCATGCTTGAAGGGTTAAATCAAATTCTCATCATGGTATTGAAGAGGTGGCCGAAACTTTTGGGAAACTCAAGTCCATGGAAAAATTCATATAACTCATCATTCATACTCTATTTATCATGGAAAAACATTGGGAAACATTAGTGAAGTTTTAACATCATCCTAAACCTTGGATCATACCTTGGCCGAAACCCTTAAGAAGCCCTAACCCTAGATTTCTTCACATATATTCCAAACAATTTCTTATATCATGAAAACAACTTGAAAACTATTATACCACAGGTGAGAAGGTCTTACCTTGGGTTATCTTGATTATCACCTTGAATAAAGAAGCCAAAAGGAAACTTCCTTGACCTTAGACTACCCCTATCCCTTGTAGCCTTGTAGAAAGCCCTTAGATCTTGAAGAAGTGGTCTCCTTGTGAAACTTTTCCAAGGGAAAATTCCCTTTGTAGGGTTCGGCTAGGAAGAAGAAAAAGAAGGAGAGAAGAAGCTTTGGTGGATGAAGAGACAATTGCTTAAGTGCTAAGTTGTCTCTTCCATTCCTCCCTCTTATATACTAGATGAAGGAGGCAAGTGAAGAGACATGATGCTATGACTCTTCACTTCCTTTAGCCTCAACTAAAATCCCTTCCCTTTTCCACTAGCACTCCCTTGCTAGGTGAATTGGTTAGTACATGCATGATGGTATACTAGGTCCAAGGTTCAATCTTTGGTGCATAGACTTTATTTTTTATTTTTTTATTTTTTTATTATTTTTGAAAATTCTCCTAAGACCCACCCATAATCATGCTAATATTCCTAATTAAAACCCATTTATATTTATATTGAATTCTACCTAAAATCCACTAATAACCATGGTACTAGAAAAGCCCATTAGTACTTAGCTTCTCAATTTAAATGGGAAAATTATAGATAACTAGGCTAAAGTTCGTACTAGTATCTCTAGGTTCCTCAAAAACTATTTAGACATGATCAATATTTTAAAGAAAATATTGAAAAAATTTTCTGGGTCGTTACATATACACTGTAGATAAATCTATTAGATAGATGAACTTTGTACGAGGTTTTCTTTCGCATGGATCGCTCAAGGGTTCTTGTTTCCGCTGCCTTTTGTGTTTATGTCGCCGAGAGAACCCAACAACATGTGTATTCATGAGCATATTCATGTTAGTATAACATTTTCAGTACATATGTTTAAAAGCAAGCATTCTTTGACCAAGAGCATGTTTTATATCGATTGCATGTTTTGTGAGATATGTATCTACTTACTAAGAAATTTGCTTATAGTTGCATCCTTTTACTGCAGATAAAGGTAAAGAAAGGATGTAAGGCAAGTAGGCTAAAGAAAGGATATTTTGTGTCAGTGGCGGTGGAACTACGGAGTGAGATCCCTAGGGATGAGTTGTGCTAAGTGTTCTAAGAAGTAAAAACTTTATGAGTTTATTCGAGTTTCTTGATAGTAGTTTAATTCCGCAAAGATTATGTGTCATGATAGTAGTGTTTATTTTTGCAAGAGATTTGAAGTTTGAAATGCATGCTAAATCACTATAAGAAAAATACTTATTAACAATGGTTTTTCACCGTTGTCGTAGGCTTAAAAAACTGTTGTTAAAGGTCGTGTTGTTAAAAGGAGTGCTAAAAAACAACAGTTAAAAATCGTTGTCTTTTAGTCAATGACAACAGTGCGGCAATGGTTTTTCACCGTTGTCTTTTAATGTGATCGATAACAGTTTAACAATAGTTTTAAATCGTTGTTTTTGTGTGATTTAAACAACAGTTTGGCAACAAATAAAAATCGTTGTCTTTTGTTTGAGGCAGACAAACAAATATTGAGCAAACACACTTCAAACTATATATTTAAATAAATTATTTAAAAAATAAATTAATTAAAAATATTGAGCAAACACATTTCAAACTATATATTAATCAAACTTTATATAAAATTAGTCCAAACATCATCAAAATATTAGTGATTTACGAACCTATATGCACGAATTACAATGGATGTGTCATCAATATACTTATAATCTACCAACAATTAAACCAAAAAAGTATATATCCATATTCCACAAACTTCTGACCCAAGTTTACAACTAAATAGTATCCACAACAGATAGAGAATCACACTTATGAATTCTAATATAACTTGCATTGTTGAATCAAATTTCTCCTCTTGTGCATCTTCTAAGATATCATTTCCTGTCTGTGAAAACTAAAATCACATATGATAAGCCAATTCAACAACAATTATATTCAACAACAACAATATGTGCGATCGTTTAGAATCGATCGAGGGGGGGGGGTGAATATCGATAAAATCTTTTTGGATTAAAAAGAGCAATTATGCAGCGGAAAAATTCAAATCAATGCTAACACTTTGATTTTTTACTTGGTTCGGAGTCTAGATCGGCTCCTACTCCAAGGCCCATGGTCCTTGACCGTTTACGATGGACAATTCTATATTCTAAAAAAGTAGTACAAAATGAAGTTCGAATGCAGAAATTAATTACAACACATAATTAACAATTATACCGACGACCGGAGAAGATTCGTAGATCGGAGCAGCAGGTCGTCGTTGGCGCTTGAGACTTTAGCACGGAGCGTTTGGAGCAGAGCGCATGAAAGAATTCGTTAGAATCAATTGTATCTGGAAGCCAGGGGTGAACCCTTATTTATACTGCTTGCATGGGCGCTTGTGTTGAAGGGGGCGCCTGACAAGTGGTCTGTGTTGAAGGGGGTGCCTGTGTTGAAGGGTTGGTTCCAAAACATAAATAATAAACAAATAATATATAGTTAAGCACAATTAACAGCCTGAGCTATCTTGGTTCTGACTTTGGGCTTCCGAAATGGAACCCTAGGTCTAACCGACGCCTAGTGTTCCCTCCTACGGGGAACACGTCCTCACCTACTCCTCTCAGGAGAGTTTACCTTTTTGCCAACTGGCTCCTTTGTTAGATCACAATAAAACCTTAACTTATGAACCCTTTGCCATTATCAAAACACAAGTTCGATCTTGGTGCTTCCGGCACCAACAATCTCCCCCTTTTTGATTTATGACAACCAGGTTCAAAAAGTTAAGTTTAAATCATTTAAAGCATATATAACAAGCATGTTTATTCTAAGACAAACTAAGCTCCCCCTGGAATAGAAATTCTCCCCCTGAAACTTTTAATGATATGCAGTTTTTCAAAAAGTCTAAGTGTTTAAATTTTGACTAAGTGTTTTGCAAAACAGAACAAAGCATTTGCATACTTACAATTATTATGCACTTGAAAAACCTTTTTGCAAAAACATTTGCACTTAGACAATTTTTCTTTAGAAAAGTTTTTTTCAGAATAAATTTTGAAAAAAAATTTTGTGCACTTAGAAAAATTTTGTGCACTTAAAAAATTTGACTTAGAAAATTTTGTGCACTTAGAAAAATTTGACTTAGAAAAATTTTGTGTACTTAGAAAAATTTGTGTACTTAGAAAAATACATAGAAAAATTTGTGCACTTAGAAAAATACTTAGAAAAATTTGTGCACTTAAAAAATAATTTTGTGCATTTAGAAAAGATTTTCACTTTTAAAAAACAATTTGTGCAAAAAAAAAATACTTAGAAAAACTTGTGCACTTAACAAATATTTCTCTTAGAAGGATTTTGTGCACTTAGAAAAATAATTTCACTTACAAGGATTTTGTGCACTTAGAAAAATAATTTCACTTAGAAGGATTTTGTGCACTTGAAAAAATTTTTACTTAGAAAAATATCATTGTGCACTTGGAAAAAAATATTTTTGAAAAAAATCTGCATATGAAAATATGATGCCTAAATGCCCTTCAAAATTTAACTTTACTTTTGGAAAAAAAAATTTAACTTTACTTTTTGAAAAAATTTGAAAATTTTTACTCTCTTCTTTCCTCTCTCCCCCTTTGCCATATATAAAAAAAATGATAAAAGACCAATTGCGAATCAATTTGAAGTAAAGCCAATTACACAAATTTAAATACGTATTGAACCAATTCTATTGAACCCAAGCAACAAAAAGGATTAAACCAATTAAACTGAACTTGTTCGGGTCCTGTCTAACCTAGTTAGCAACTTACTAACTGTTATATAACAGTAGTTTTCACTGGGGTTAGTCAAGTTAAGTGATCAGATCAAGTTAGATTTTCTAAGTTTGAACACTTAACTTGATTGCAGTTCAATTGTATTTATTACCGCAACTACTCTAGATGCACTGACTTAAAGCATCTTGAGTTAAGGCATAGACCTAAGTATCTCAACCCAGTCTAGATTATCAATCAAAGTGTCGTAAGGTGCTTGTGAGATGCTGGCTTCTAGATCTATAGGTGCATGCAATTCTAGGGTTAAAGCTTAGGCTAAGTCCATTTGCGTAGAAAAACCCTAGTTTTGAAGGGGGTAACTTTTTTGAAAAATCTAAGCCAGAAAACAATTTTGAAATTCAAGACATAAGAATTAGATTTTTCAAAGAAATATGAAATACTAATTTTTGAAAAAATTTGAAAAAACAAAAGATTTTGAAAAAGAAATTAGAACAGTTCTATTTTACTAAGCACAACCCTAAAGTATGATGAAGCAGATAAATTAGTAGATAAATAAATAGCCAAATATGAAACTGATAAATAAATGAAAGTCAACAGGTCAACACAAGGATCAAACCAAGTCAACAACATGGTGTGAGTGAACATGTCAGCCCAACAGAGTAGGGAAAGTCAGATAATCAGAAATACAACTCATGTCTAGGAAGATGGGCTAGGGGGCCAAAATGGACCGGGGCACCATCACCGAAACATAGACATCATCTCGTTGTGACGGGCCTGGTTTGCATCGTGTTCGGCCTGAAGGGCATCCATGTACTCGACGTGATGGGCCTCCATCTCCTCTCGGAGACTGTGGACCTCCGTCTATAATAGTGTCAAGCGCTGGTCGGTAGTCGGTGGTGGAGGCTCTGGTAGATGTTACTCGATCTTGGCGGCGAGATTGGCTACGTCGACGTCTACCTCGTCGTCCGAATCTACCTGGTGTCAAGCCCCTCGTCGTCTCCACGACAGAACCCCGGTGGCCGAGATATCTATGGCTGCTAAAGTAAAGTTCCTAGCTCCTATCTCACCAAACTCGGTCATAGTAATGACCTCCCTAGCAATGATGTCGCGACCATGGTGATGAAGGAGGGATGTGAGAATGTGACAATAGGGCATGCTTACTCGGGAATGGGTGGATATGCTAGACGCATAAATGATCGTTTGGAATATGTGGAGACCAATGTCTATGTCCAGATGGTGGATCATTGCGTAAAAAAGAAAAGTGTGGAAGGGTCGCATAGTTGCAACATCTCGAGTGGTCAATGGAAGAACGCAACGGACTAGGACTCTATTGAGGGTGTAATCCTGAATGCGTAGATCGATAGACTGAAATCTCTGAACCGTTGGATCTCTCGCATCTCTGAAAAAATAGGAATAGAGAGTGTCAAGGGTGATATGTGAATAGGGGGGATCAAAGGGAAGGTTTGTCGGAGGATAACAACAAAAAGTGGACTGAGAAGGTCATAGTCCAAGAAACTGGTTAAATAGAGTTAGTGGGATGGTTTGTACAGTGGTAGTGTAACAAAGGTCATCAAGTTTGACCAAGTTATTATAGGATTCAGCACATAAGGTTGTGTTGACCGAATGGGTACAATATACTAGTTGGTCTAGCTGATAAAAGTTAATGACATCTATGGCTAAGGGGCACGATTGGATAAAGAAATTTCGATTTAAATAGTACGTCTTGATGGGTTTATAGGTGGTATGTGCGAATTTATTGAACAAGGCTAGGGTGGGGAACCTAGGGTTTGGGCTAGGCTCGGCCCCAGGGTCGGTTTGCGTAACTCAGCGTTTATTAAACAAGTAGAAAAAATTATGCATTTATTTAATGAAATCAAACTGTAAAATCAACTATAAATGCATAATTAAGCCATACCGGGGGCGGCATTGTGAAAGTAGAGTAGTCGAGGGAGAGTGTGAGCTCTAGGGTGCCTTAGAAGTGAGGAGAGTATGAGGAAAGAGTGGTTTGAGGTGTGGGAGAAGAGGGCTGGTCGTGAGGATTTATATAGCTTATCATAGATGCCCGTGAGGGAGCCAGGGCGCCCGTGATAGGGATTGAGGCGCCCGAGTGCTTCTCGGGCGCTTGAGTTCAGGGTGCTTAGTCTTTTGGCAGGTTTGACTACCTTGAATGCCAAAAAAGTATGGGGCGCCCGTGTTGACCGAGTTTGACCATGTTGACCAGGTTAGACCAATCAATAATTAAACCAATTAAGTCCTAGATCTTAGTATAATTCATTCAAAGCTTAGTTTGATAAGTAATTTTTGACATCATTAAGGTTTCTCAAAAATAATGAAGTGAGTTTAATTAAATGTTGAATTTTATTTTTGAAAAAAAATGTTGAATTATTTTTTTTTTAAAATGTTGAATTAATTTTGAAAAAAATTGTAGAGTTGGGTTGAACTAAATTAATAGGTCCTAGACATCTCACCCAATTCTAAGTGACAAAACATGTTTCCTTATCTGTTTTGTGAGATGTATTAATTTTTTATCTTTGAATTAAAGTTAAATCTAAGATTTAATTAAAATTTGTGTTAGATTCAAATTTATCAAATAGTAATTTAAAAATGAGTTTCGATAATTGGCTTCCAGGTCTTGGCGAGGCACAGAGGTCTTCTTTGGCCATAGCCTTATTGGAGCAACAACCCTTTCCTTGACAAAGCCTTTTACTGAAAGTTCATTTTCAAATTACTTCTTGAAAAATTTTGGTCTAACTAGCTTAGATTTTGGATCAGTAGCTTCGGCTAGTTCCACTAGATTAAACAGACCAAGTAAGGTACGTCTTACCCTACTTAACCTTTTTAGAAGGGCTTCCCTAACGTACTATCATCTCACCTCCACCTAATACTATGTTGTTCAAGTTTCAAGTAATTCTTTTGTCCTTTACTAATCATTCCTAAGTCTAAACATAATAAAATTGCAAAAATAAAAATAAACAAGCAATAATTCACAGAAAACTATCTATGTAAGGTCAGAATTGGAGTAAAACTCTAGATTTTCAAAGTCAGCAAGATTGTGAATTAAATTTTCTAGCATATCAACCTTACTTTTCAGAGTCTCATTTTCTTGTGTTAATTTTCTAAAATTTGTCTTAATTAATCTATATGATTCAATTACAATATTTGAATTTGACCATGAATGTTTGGGCAAGATATTAGCATTTGAGGTAAAGACTGGATTTTCATATAAGGTAAATTTACCTTTCTCGGTTGTTTGTCCAGTATCCTTGGGGGTTCCTTCTATGCATTTACTTGTATAATGCCCGAACCTCTGGCACTTGAAGCATTGAATGTAACTCTTGTCCTTTCGTGTTCCTGAATCTTGTTCCTTTGTCGTAGGTGGTGAAGATCGACTCTTGCGAGTAGGACATTGGTTATGGTAGTGTCCTCTCTCCCTACATTAATAACATATTATGTGACTTTTAAATTTTGAATTTACAATGTTACCTTTTGATTCCTCGTTGGTAATCTCCCCCTTGATTTTTGTCGTCTTCCTTTTTCTCGTTTGGATCTTCAACACCTTGTAGTAGTCACGAGCGAGCCGAACCAGTTTCACTTCGTTGTCGTCAGACTCTGAATCTGAATCGGACTCGGATATTGGTTGTTGCTTCTTCTTCTCTGATTCTCTTGGAGTTTTCCTGCAATACAAGTTATACCTTTCTCGACCATTGCAGTATTAGTTTGTTCATGTAATTTTAATTTAGAAGAAAAATCAAAATTAGGTAGAGATTTGGTCTCAGCAGACTCACCTTTTGATTCTGATTCGAAGTCAATTTCGAAGTCGAGTACCAATTCTGTCTCAGCTACTTGTGCTTGAGCCGAGAGAGCGAGCTAGCTTACCTGATCTTCTTCTTCATCTGATTCTTCCAACGATCTAGATAGAACCCCTTCCAAGGGTTCGATGTCTAAGTTTTCTTGATATAGGTTGATTAGTTTTCCCAAATTTCTTTAGCACATTCAAATGGTCTGACTAGTCTGAGTTGTTCTTTGGTTAGGCCACACTATAGAATTGTAGTTTGTAACGCCCGCCTTTTTTCCCCATCTTACGGCGTGGCGAGAGGCGGCGTTACGCTAACATACATAGGGGCATGTGAACATTGTAATGCAGCGGAATAATTTAAAACTTAATACATACATGCAACTAATACTTGAATTATGTAGACATGCCTTAACTATCATTTCTAAACATCGTGACATGGTACCTTAGCATGTTAACATTGTATGTAACATCATGATATGAACTTCACATAAATCATCCATAAGCAACATAGGTAGTAGGTCATTCTTTTAGGCATGACTATCATAAGTATAGCATGAACTTAAGGAGACAATGCAAAACATAAGACATGTGACAAAGTATAAACATGAGAATCCTTTTTTTCTTTTTCCTTTGCCATGTCACTACCACACACACACTCTTGCCCCTCCTGCTGTTTCACTTAATATCCTCTTGCTTGGTCTGCGGTATAAGAAAATAAAACTATAAGCACATAGGCTTAGTAAGACCCTTTCCTACTCACCAAAACCATACGTCACATAACACATAAGCATATGAAACATTTATCATAACATGGTGCATAAGATAAAACATAAGCATATGAAACACTTAACATGACATGGTTCTTAACATAAAACATAAGCATATGAAACACTTAACATGGCATGGTTCTTAACATGAAACCTAAGCATATGAAACACTTAACATGGATGCGTAACATGAATGGATACATGAGTCAAATGCATATAACCTAAGGATGATTATTTGAAAATCATACTTATAAATACTTAAATATAATCATCACATCATGGGGCCCTGGCTTGTACCACATACATATATCATATGCGCGCATCCCTAGTAAATACGAGGTAGCTAATCTCGACCTATTAGGGTAAGGACAGCTGCGGTAGTCCCAAAAACCGAGGCTTTCATGAGGAGCCCATCCCTGTTGGACAGCTGCGGTAGTCCCAGAACCGGGGACAGTTGTGGTAGTCCCACACTGAGGCTTACATGAGGAGCCCATCCCTTGGACCCTTACTTCGGTCCGGTATAAGCCCATTCATAAAGTAAAATAGCTTCACATGCTTCGTCATTCATGGGACATTCATAGCATATTTAATGTCATAAACATGATCTTATTACATGAAGCATGGCATAAAACATACTTAGCATTTTATCATTCATAGTTAATGCATAACATCATTATGCCCTAAAGGCATGAACATCATCATCATTCATCGTCTTCATTCATAAGGTATGTCATACATACATCATTATGCCTTAGAGGCATTAACATCATTTTCATTCATCATCTTTATTCATAAGCATAGCATACATACATAATTATGCCTTAAGGCATAAACATCATCTTAGTTCATCAAGCTTGCATGATCATGGTGCATAAGGTAAGCATGCATTACATACATGGTACATATCAAGTAGCGTACATAATCATAGTATCTATCATAAAGCATGCATGGGTAGGATCTATATGAGCATAACACATACCACCTAGGTTCATGGTATTCAACATAGCACATGCATAGACCTTCATAACCATATATCTATCATAGGCATTTAACATCATACATGCATTATTCTACATAAACATGAGGCCTACATCACAATACATGTGTTCATGGTATATGGTTTTAAACATTCATGAATAAACATAGCACATAACCTAACATACAAGTCATGATATATAGCACATAAAGCTAGGGTTTTAGGTAACATAAAAATTCTTACAACATGCTTAAACATATACATACATCATAGTAAACCATAAACAAGTATCCTTGAAACCTTAACCCAACCCAAACCCTAGATTATGAGCTTGGCCGAATGTTTAATAGGAGGAGATCCCATTATTCAAGCAACATGAAAGGTCCCATAAATAAAAGAAAGCTCATACATTACATACAATGCCATAGGCAGCCATTAGACCCCATGATTGGGGTTAACCCTAAGTCCTAGCCCTACATCTTGGTCTTGGCCGAAACCCTATAGGGTCACAAGTGCATGGAAAAATTCATACAATTCCCAATTTACATCTAATACCTTACATACAACACCATAGGAAACCATTAGAACCCTTGCTTGGAGTTAGCCCTAACTCCTTGCCATATAACCTATCTTGGCCGAAACTTACAAGGGTCATAAGGGCATGTAAAATGTCACATAAATCACCATTAACATCCCTTGCATCATGAGGAAACATAACATACATTATTAGAGAGTTAGATCCAATCCTAACCATGGAAACATGGGGGTGGCCGAAACTTGTAGAGGGCCTTAGGGTGCTACAAAATTTCCCCAAGTCACAATTTATTCTTTATTCATCATGAGAAAGCACTAGGAAACACAACTAAGGTTTTAACATCATCTTATACCTCCACAACTTGCTTGGCGGAAACTATTAAAAACCCTAGCTCATGGTTTTCTCAATATAAATCCCAAACAAAACTTAAATCATGATAAACATCAAGGAAAACCATTATACCATAGGGGAGGGAGTCTTACACTTGGTGTCTTGGTTATAGACCCTAAATAGAGAAGAGGATGAAGACCTTGTTGTCCCTTGATCACCCCTAGCCCTTGTAGCCTTGTAGGGAGCCTTGGATCTTCAAGAGAGAGTCCCCTTGTGAAGCTTTTCCAAGGGAGAAAACCCCTTGTGGGTTTCGGCTAGGAGGAGGAAGAAGGAGAGAGGGAAGCTTTGATGGAAGAGAAGAGGAGGAGAAACTATAACTTAAGTGCCAAGTTATCTCTTCATTTCCCCATCCCTCTCTTATATACTAAGCAAAGAGGCAAGTGAAGGGGCATGGTGCCTCTTCTCATGGTGACCCTTCACTTCCTTAAGCCTTAACCAAAATCCTCTTTATTCTCTAATAGCACTCCCTTGCTAGGTTAATTGGTTAGTACATGCATGGTTATATACTATGTCCAAGGTGTTGGATCGAGAGAACCGATAAAGGGGGGGGGTGAATATCGGAAAACGTTCGGATTTTAGAATTAGAGAAATTATGCAGCGGAATAAAACAATCGCGAACACAGTTGTTTTTACTTGGTTCGGAACCTAGGTCGACTCCTAATCCAAGGCGCACGGTCGTTGACCGTTTTCTGCGGGCAATTCTATAAGTTCGCAAATCAGTTTACAAGATTGAATTTACAAGTATGGTAAAGTAAGCTTTTTAAAAGAAACTCTTCTTTTACCGTCGTCCGATGTAGGTTGTCTTTTCGGAGCAGCGGGACATCGTCGGTGCTTGAGTCTTGAGTCGGAAGGTTTCCGGAGCAGGGCGCGGGAGCAGAAGAGCGTGTATGCGTTCGAAAGATTTGTTGTATTGAAGCCTTGGTTCGAGGGTCCTTTTATAGCACCTGGGGGCACCCGGAATGTCGGGGGCGCCCCCCCAAGTGTCGATCGATCCGACTTTCACTCGGTCAGCTTCTGATCCCTTCAAACTCGGGATCAGATCTTGACTGGGGCGCCTGGGACGCTGGGGGCGCCCGGGTTGACCGGGTCAGAGCTTATCCCTTGGCTTCACTGGCTTCTGCTTCGATGGCATGCACAGGGGGCGCCCGGGACGCTGGGGGCGCCCGGGAGCAGCGGGGGCACCCGGGAGCACGGGGGCGCCCCGCCCAAGAGCTGTAGAAGCAGTTCCTTCGCTTCATGTGTTTTGTGTTCACCTTGGGGGCGCCCGGGACACTCCGGGCGCCCTGGTCTGCTGCTGCCTCACTCCTTTGAGGCTCTCTGAGCTGCAGACACTCGTTCCTTCGGTCCTGCATCTAGGGTTAGTCCAAAACACCATAAAGCAATAAGATGTTAGTTTATACAGCCTTAGCTGTCTTGGTTCTGACTTTGGGCCTCCAAAATGGAGCCCTAGGTCGAACCGACGCCTACTGTTCCCTCGATGGGGAACGCGTCCTCACCTACTCCACTTGGGAGAATGTACCTGATGCCAACCGGCTCCTCCGGTTGGACTTTTGCCCAGCAGTCCTTCTCTCGGTCTCGGATACCAAGCTGTCCTTCGCCCGGTGCCTAGCAGTCCTTCTCCAGGTCTTTGGATCCTGGTAGTCCTTCGCCAGGTGCCTAGCAGTCCTTCGCTAGGGTTTTGTTTCCTGGCAGCCCTTTGCCAGGTGCCTAGCAGCCCTTCGCTAGGACTTTGTATCCTGGCAGCCCCTCGCCAGGTGCCTAGCAGCCCTTTGCTAGGACTTTGTTTCCTGGCAGCCCTTCGCCAAGTGCCTAGCAGCCCTTCGCTAGGACTTTGTTTCCTGGCAGCCCTTCGCCAGGTGCCTAACAGCCCTTCGGTAGGACTTTTCCTGTACACTTGAGTAACATTGTTAGATCACCAATAAACTTAACTTTGAATCCTTTGCCAATATCAAAACAAGGTTCGATATGGTGCTTCCTGCACCAACAATCTCCCCCTTTTTGATTTATGGCAACACAATTCAAAGTTAAGTTAAACACTTATAACAGTTAAGAACAAAAGGTAAACAACGAAGTATAACTGTTTATGAACAGAATTAATGTAGAGTTGAAAAAAATCTTTATTTCTCATACTCCCCTAAAACCCTGAATACTTGTGTTATGAGGCACTTAAAACACTTAACTTTGACCTTTCCTCCCCCTTTGACATATATCAAAAACATACATGGGCGAACAAGGTTCTTAATAGGGAGTTTTGAGTTTTTGTAAAAATTTCTAAGTTTTTTGACAAAGTGTTTTTCAAAAAAATAAAAGCCTTTGCACCAAAAGCTTTTTACACTTAGACAATTTTCCATTTTGAAGAGCTTTGCAAGCCTAAATTTTGTTTAAAACCAAAAAAAAAATTATTTAGGCAAAATTTTGAATTCAAATTTCCCAAAAACAATTTGTTTACCAATTTTTTTTTTCTAAACTTAGAAATATTTGTTTGGAAACACTTTGTGCATTTTGGAAAACAAGATCTTTAAGAAATTTCTAGACAAGTTTTTCACCAAAAAAACTTTACTTGGAAATATTTGGCAAAATTTTTGAACAAGTTTTTTGCTCAAACAAATTTTGTTTATTAAGGAAAAAAATTTACTTAGGAGAAGACATGCACTTAACAAAAATTTGAAACACTTAGAAATACTTAGAAACTTTTGAAGCACTTTTTGAAAAAGAGATAAAGATTAAAACAATTTCTCTCTTTCCTTTCGCTCCCTCTTAATGTGAAATTCTTCTCCTAAGTTTTAAACCATTTCTAAGATAACCTTAAAAAAAAAGAAAATGTTTAAGGAAGAATTTAATTTCTACTCTCCCCCTTGGCCATATATCAATAACAAAATATATTTTGAATGAAGTTTTAAAAAAATTTATGTATCAGAGCCTACGAGTTTTGAAAACATAAAAATACTTAGCATAATTCTTGAAAGTATAGCAAAAAAACTTTAAACTGCACCAACAAAACTCCACTTAAAAAATATTTTATATTTGTAGGCAAGCCTTTTAGAAACTTCATGCACTTAGAACACTATTGCTTAACAAGTATTAGTACTTTTCAAAACATTATACTTTGAAAAATAGAAGTACTTTTGAAGATTATGCAAAAAAAATTAATTTTATTTTGAATACTTGACTTGATTTCTTTTCCAGTCTGACACAATCCTAGGAAACCTTGTTAACTACAAGGACATTTTCCTAAGTGTCCTGGAAATTTTTCAACCCAAGTAAATATTATTTCAAAAGGTATTTCAAAAATAATTTTATAAGCCACAAAAACATTTTAAAATAATATTATTTTATAAGACAAATGTTTTCGACATAATTTTGAAAATATAGTGTATGAAAACATATTATTTAGAAATGTTCAATAACTCTTTTAATTTGACCTCCCCCTAAACTTGATACAGTCCTTGGAAGCTTGTTGACCACAAGTATTCTTCCTTTTTGAGTTCTTAGGGTTCGATTTAAATTATAAGAATTATCTAATAACTTCAAAACAAATAATTACCAAAAAAATATTTCAGAAATTCTTCTTTTGACTCAAACTCCCCCTAAATTTGACACATCCTAGGAGTCCTTGTAGATCATGAAGTGGACCTTCCTCTGTGTCTTTAGGGTTTATTAAAATCAAAAGAATAATTTTGAACAATCTTCTGAGTATGATAACTTTCAAGATAAATTTTTGAAAACATAACTTGAAATGATAGCACAGTTTTCGAAAATCATGATGATAATTTTTCAACGAGATAGTAATATCGAGGGTTTTTGAATAAGTTTTAAAGCATAAGGTTTTTGAAAAATTTGATTTTTTTGGAAAAAATTAAGAAGAAAAGACGTAAGTCTGTCATTTATCTAAGTTCCTTAAGGGATTTCAGTGTTGACCAGGTTTGACTATATGGACTAGGGTTGACTATTTTGACTAAATCAGAATAAGCCCTAGACTCTATTTATTGTGATATTTGACAAAAAAATGTGATAAATGAAAAAGTAGGGTACAGTACAATAAATTAAAAATTAGAGGTAAGTTTGAATAATTTTTACAAACTTTTTTTTTATTTAAAAGGATAGTGAATCATGCTTTTAGGTCCTAGATGTCTCACCCGGTTCTATGTGGTCAAACATGTTAACCTTATGGGTTGTGTGAGACAAATATTTAATTTTAACAAAAAAATGGTTAATTTTGAAACATTAAACCTTAGTTTAAAAAAATGATTTTTGAGGATTTTGAAATTAATTAGAATTTTAACTTTGAATTTTAAAAGTTAGTTAAATTAAATTTGAATGTTAAAAGTCAGATGAATTAAATTTGAATTTTAAAAGTCAGATGAATTAAATTGAAATTTGATTGAATTAAATTTAATTTATTAAGATTTAATTGAATTTAATTGATTTAATTAAGATTTAATTGAATTTAATTGATTTAATTAAGATTTAATTAAATTTAATTGATTTAATTAAGATTTAATTTTGATTTAATTGAATTAATTAAGATTTGATTTTGATTTAATTAAGATTTGATTTTGATTAATCTGAATTAGTTGGTTGGGTTGGACTCAACTTTTAGGTCCTAAGCATCTTACCCATTTCTAAGTGACAAAACAAGATATCCTTAACTGTTTTGTGAGATGCATATTTTAATAGAAAGATTAATTTTAAAAAGTTAAATTAATTTTTAAACCCAATTTAAATTTATTTTGAAAAGAGATATTTGGATCTAAAATTAACTGAAAATTTGTGTTAGATTCGAATTTAACAAAGATTAAATTGAATTTGAATTTCAAAAATTGGCTTCCAGGTCTTGGCGAGGCACAAGGCCTTCATTGGCCGTAGCCTTATTGGATCATTAACTCTTTCCTAGACAAAACCTTTTAGTGAAATTTCATCTTCAAAATTACTTTTTGGTAAATTCTGGTCTAACTAGTTTGGGTCTTGGATCGGTAGCTTCGGCTAGTTCCGCCAAGATGGCTTCCCTAACATACTATCATCTCACCTCCACCCAATACTATGTTGTTCAAATTTCAATTAATTGATTTAGTCCTTACACTAACCAATCCTAATTCTAAGCCAAAAAAAAACAAAAATAAAAGGAACACATAATTAAAACAAACAATTGTCTAAGTAAGGTCACAATTGGAGTAATACTCCGGATTTTCGAAATCAGCAAGATTATGAATTAAATTTTCTAACTTATTGACCATATGTTTTAGGGTTTCATTTTCTTGTTTCAATTTTCTGAAGTTTGTTTTAATTAAGTTACATGAATCAATCACATTATTCAAGGTAAATAACGGATTTTCAAATATTGTAAATTTACCTTTGTCGATCGTTTGTCCGGCATTCTTGGTAGCTCTTTTATCTGTGCATTCACGTTGGTAATGCCCGAACTCCTGGCACTTGAAGCATTGGATGCGACTTTTGTCCCTTCGTGCTTTTGGAACTGGTTCCTTTGTCGCTATCGGTGGTGTCGTTTGAATCTTACGAGTAGGACACTCACTTTGGTAGTGCCCTCTCTCCCTGCATGTGTAACAAATTACATGATTTTTAAAATCTGATTTTACACTTTTACCTTTTGGTTCCTTATTGGGAATCTCCCCCTTGATTCTTGCCACCTCGGATCTAGGCTCATCTTCTGATTCTGTGTCTGAGTCGGACTTGGGTACTAGTTGAAGCTCCTTCTTTGGTGGTTCTTTAAGATTTTTCCCTGCAAAAGAATTTACACCTTCCTCGACTATTACAGTATCTGTTTGATTATTTAATTCAAATTTTGAAAAGAATTTAAAATTAGTTACCGTCTCAGTCAATTCGTCGACTGATTCTGGTTCGACTTTGGATTCGGATTCAGACTCTGACTCGGCTGTTTGTGCTTGGACCGAAAGGGCAAGATAACTTACCTGATCTTCTTCTTCATTTGAGATCTCTTGATGAAGATTAATCAATTTTTCCCAGATTTCTCTAGCACATCTACATGGACCTACTGTAACACCTAATAATTTTCATGAATTATTAGGAATTTTTCTGAATTTTTGGTAATTTTTTGAAATAAAAAAATTAAAGGGTCGGGCGGAGTTTTGACCTCGCAACCACGCGTCAAGCGTGGTCCTTAAGCAAGCTCAGCTAGCCAAAAGGGTGGGGGTATCAAGCACAGAAAAGGATGAAGCGAATTAATGTTATAGATGAGTAAGTCCTTTTCATGAGGAGGTGTTGCAACTTCCGCTTAAGTTGCGTTAAATCCCCCTTTTGGGTGATTAGGGTCGGCGGAAACAGGGAGCAAGGGGGCTGCGAAAACAGAGAGAAAACAAGAAGTTTTCTTCCTCCTTCTTCTTCCTCTTGAGTAGAGAACCTAGGGTTTCTTCCCTAGGGCCAAGAAGTGAGGATTTTTGCAAGGGAAGAGAAAAGGAGTGCTACACTAGAGTTTTACCATATACTTAGTGAGTTTTCTTCAAACAAAGGGTAAGTAGATCACTCACCTGCAATAGGAGTAGTTTTCGTATGTAAGTTCTTGTTGTAGAACCATGTTTTATGATGCATGCTTTAAGATTATGGTTATCGTGTGTTTTAAGTTTTTAAAGATGCATGTTTTCTCATGATAGAAATTTAATTGGTTTAGATTTGGTGTATGTACTAAGCATGATAAGATGTAATTTTTGAAAAGTCCCAAAAATGAGGTTGGGATTTAGGGAACGCAAGGTGCTCGATGAAAGTCTCAAGTGAGAAAGGTAAAGGTGTTAAGTGCAAAAGTTATGCAAAAGTAAGATAGTTTGATACGTATAAGTATTATAGTAAGAAAGTATTTTATTTTCGGAAAGTGACATGTACCGGGCAAAGGGAAGGCCCACAGAAAGTTAGAAAGAAGCTCTAATAAGGTGAGGTGGCTAGCTACCCGACAACCTAATAGAGAAGCGCGCAATTGGTACATTGATACCATGGTACAATGTCAAGGCCTAAAGAAAGTTGATTACTATTTTCAAGTAAATAAGTATTCGCAAGTGTTTTCAGTTTTAAGTATGTGCCTTTATTTTGTATGTTAGCCTTGATACATTGCAAGCATGTTAAAGAGTAAGAGTAAGGAAGTTAGTGTTTGAATGTATGAGTACGTAAGGTTGCAAATGATGTAATGCAAGTAATGTTTTCAACATGATTGAGCATGATAAGTATATGTAAGTTTTCCCATGTGCATGTATTTTGGAAGCAAGCATTCTTTGAAATGAGCATGTTTATTATCGATAACATGGATTTGTGAGTTAGGATTTACTTACTAAGCAATTCGCTTATTAGTTGCATTTCCTTCTATTGCAGATAAAGGTAAAGAAAAAGCATAAGCTTTGGAGGCGAACGGGACTTGCATTGATGTTCAGTGGCGGCGGAGCCGTGGAAGAGATCTTTGGGATAAGTCTTAGAGGCATTTTGATTATAGAAACTCATGGTTGATGTTTTGGATTGGTAGGATGTGATCACCTTATTTAAATTTTACATGGAGTCAAAGTTGGGTACAAAGTTAGTAGTGATTGCATGTGTTTTGATAAGTTTGTTAAATTTCGTAGAAATCCTAATTTCAACTTATTGGATTCATTTTGAGTTGTTAAGATGCTTATAAAACTAGTATGGAGTTTAGATTTGGAGTTGTTTCATTGTATGTCTTGAAAGTATATGATTTATGGATCTTTAGAAATGGTTTTCAGATCTGAAATGCAGGTTTTTCAGGCGTGCCAGTCGACTGGTTTAGAACTAGTCGACTGCGATATCGAACAGAACCTTCTGTTCGATGCACCAGTCGACTGGCTATCTATCAGTCGACTGACACCATTGAAAACAAAGTGTTGTAGGGCAGATGATTAGTGCTTTAGTTTTATAACTAAGAGGTCTAGGGGTCAAATCCTTGCAAAGCAAATAAAATGAAATTTTTTTTTTAAAAGAAAAAAAAATCAGAACAAGTTAAGGGAAGTCAAGTAGTTGTAACCTAAGGCTAAGAATAAGGTAAAGTTAAGGTTAAGTAAAAGTGACGTCCGCTTTAAGGGAGAGGAGAGAAGTCGGGTCGTCACAGAGTGGTATCAGAGCAAAGTTCCACCCTTCCGCCACACTGACATCAAGCATCAATCCTGCCGCCTGCCAAGTATGAAGTTCATATGTTGTAGTTTTGTATGTTTTTCATTATTGACTGCTAGTATCAGTAAGTGCATGATGATAAGGAAGTATGTTAGTATTATTATATGCTAATATGTGCATGGAGATAATGAAGTAAATTAGTAAGAGATAATGAGCTTTTATTTTCTTTATGATATAGAGTAAGAGAATGCCAAGAGGGCGTCCTAGAAAGGCCCAAAATGAGGAGCTAGCTCCTAGAGGGCAAGAGGTAACAAAGTCTCTTTATGATATAGAGTAAGAGAATGGCAAGAGGACGTCCTAGAAAGGCCCAAAACGAGGAGCGAGCTCCTAAAGGGCAAGAGGCAGAGTCAGTACCACCACCAAATCTCTTAGAGGTGGTAGCGCAGTTATGGAGACAGTTAGCAGAATAATAGCAAGTTATTGCCACCATGATAGCTAACCAGTAGGCCACTCCTATTACCCCGTTGGTGGCGAATGTAGTGGCACCAGTTGTGACCAAAGACCCATCGGTTACTTCTGTAATCCCGGCAAGGGGGGAGGGTAAGGCAAGAAGCGTACCTCATTCAGTAGAAGAAACTGAAGCCAGGGAACTTCCCAGGCACAAGCAAACCATGGGATGCTTAAGCATGGTTCAAAACGTTGGAAAGAATAGTAGGGCTACTGGACTGGCATGAGCTAGAGAAGATAAAGTGTGCATCTTTCTGACTTACGGGAGATGCTAGGATGTGGTGGGAGAAAGTTAAGGCCAAGAGAAATATCAGCTAGATGACATGGGCCGACTTCGAGACTGTGTTCTTCGAAGAATATTTTCACATGCGAGTAACCAACAAGCGTTACGACGAGTTCACGGAGTTCAGACAAGGAGACTTGTCTGTAGATGAAGCCGTGAAGAAGTTTAATCGACTAGCTCGATTGGGCTCGGAGTTAGTTAGCACTGAAAAGGAAAGGGTCAGGTTAATGCTCAAGATGCTAAGGTCTCAGATAGCTCTGAATGTGGCTGGCGTGGTAATAGACCGCAGACTTCGGAAGAACTAGTAAGTAATGCTTTGATCACTGAACACTACTTAAATAGTATAAAGGTCACACGGGTGCAACAACAACAGGCATCAGCCCAGAAGTCCCAAGGAAATCCTCAAAACCATCAAAATTGGAAAGGAAATTCAGGCAAGAGGAAGCAGTGGGACTAGAAGTCTTCTGAGGGCAATAAAGGGGGCTCGTCAAGCAAGCAGCTCAAGTATTCCCCTTGCCCAAAATGTGGGAAGATGCATCCCGGAGTATGTCGTCAGGGCATGAGCGGATGTCATATTTGCGGAGCAGAAGGACATATGATGAAGGCTTGCCCTAACCGGTCGAGTATTGGCGGATGTTATATCTGTGGAGTAGTAGGGAACCTGGCCAAGGCTTGTCCTAAAGCAAAGCCGCCTCCACCACAGCTCCTTCAGTACGAGGGTGGATTAGCCCAGTTGCACCAAATGCAGCCAGCAATGGAGGGACCCTATTTTAGTCAAGCAAGAATGGAAGCCCCACTAGCCACGACCAACGCCAGGATTTTCGCCATCACCAAGGAAGAGGCGGCAAATTCTCCTACTATGGTCACAGGTCGAATACTCATCTCATCCCAATATGCTGTTGTGTTATTCGATACTGGGGCAACCCATTCCTTTGTATCCATGTTTTTCTCTAAGAAGCTAGGGATCCCACGAGAAAGATTGAGTCAGGAGTTCTTAACAACTTTACCGTCGGGCGAAGTAATGGCCTCTACTGAGAGGCTGAGGGCAGTACCAATCTGGATTTCCAACCGAGAGCTCTACAGTGACTTGGTACTCCTTGAGATGAAGGATTACGATGTCATTTTAGGGATGGACTTCTTGAGCAAGTACAATGCTTCTATAGACTGCCGCAAGAGAAAAGTCAAGTTCACACCAGAAGCAGAACCTCCATTCGAGTTTATTGGAGACCCAAAGAGAAAGGCAAAAAGGTTCTTATCTACCTTACAAGCTCAGAGAATGTTAGAGAAGGGGTGTTCTGGTTTTCTAGCTCATATAGTCGATGCAAGTCAAAGAGAAGGATTAAAGAAAGAGGAAGTAAGGGTAGTCTGTGACTATCCGGAGGTGTTTCCTGAAGAGTTACCAGGACTCCCTCCCAATCGAGAAATTGAATTTGAAATTGAGTTGGTTCCAGGAACCAACCCAATTTCAAAGGCACCTTATCGCATGGCACCAGTAGAACTGAAAGAGCTGCAAGAACAGTTACAAGAGCTGCTCGACAAGGGTTTCATCCGCCCTAGTCATTCACCTTGGGGAGCTCCTGTGTTGTTCGTCAAGAAGAAAGATGGATCCATGCGAATGTGCATAGATTATCGAGCCTTAAATAAGGTAACCATCAAGAACATATATCCCTTGCAAAGGATAGATGATTTATTCGATCAGTTGAAGGGAGCCACGGTGTTCTCCAAAATAGATCTGCAATCAGGTTACCATCAACTCAAAGTGAAGGAGAGTGATGTGCCAAGGACTGCTTTCAGTACAAGATATGAGCACTACGAGTTTGTGGTCATGCTCTTTGGAGTGACAAACGCCCCTGCGACGTTTATGGATCTAATGAATCGAGTGTTCAAGGATTTTCTTGACAAGTTCGTCATTGTCTTCATTGATGATATCCTAGTGTATTCAAAGAATCAGGAAGAACATGACGAACACCTGAAGATAGTGTTGCAGACCTTACAACAGAGGGAGCTGTACGCCAAATTCTCAAAGTGTGAGTTTTGGCTTAACCAGGTGGCCTTTCTAGGCCACATCATTTCCAAAGAAGGCATTATGGTAGACCCAGCCAAGATTGAAGCAGTTAGTAACTGGAGTCGACCAACGAATGCTAGTGAGATCAGAAGTTTTCTGAGTTTAGCAGGGTACTACAGAAGGTTTGTAGGGGACTTTTCAAAGATAGCTTCTCCACTTACAGCCCTTACCAGAAAGAATAAGAAGTATGAGTGGACTGAAGACTGTGAGCAGAGTTTCCTTGAGTTGAAGAAGAGACTGACAAGCGCTCCTATTCTTACAGTACCCGAAGGTGATAAGAGCTTTGATATATATAGTGATGCATCAAAGCTAGGACTTGGAGCCGTACTTATGCAAGAAGGCAAAGTCATAGCTTATGCTTCCAGGCAACTCAAGGATTATGAAAAGAATTACCCCACTCATGATCTAGAGTTGGCAGCTGTAGTCTTCGCTCTAAAAATATGGAGACATTATCTGTATGGAGTGCAGTGCAAGATTTATACAGATCACCAGAGTCTGAAATATTTCTTCACTCAGAAAGACCTCAATATGAGACAGCGAAGGTGGCTTGAGTTAGTGAAAGATTATGACTGTGAGATCCTTTACCACCCTGGTAAGGCAAATAAAGTGGCAGATGCACTAAGTAGAAAGACTTGTGCAACTTTGATGTCCTTGTCATCATTATCACCACCATTACAGAAGGAAATAGTAGATTATGGAGTTGAGATCATTTATGGGCAGTTAGCTCTATTGACACTAGAGTCAACCTTGCTTGAAGATATACAGAAAGAGCAAGCTGAGAATTCTGATATCCAAAGACTCAAGCAAGAGATACAAGAAGGAGAAAGTAAAGAGTTTAGAGTATCTGACAGTGGGATACTCTATTATGGTGACCGTTTATGTGTCCCCAATAGTGAAGAACTGAGAAAGAAGATTCTTGAAGAAGCCCATAGAACTCCCTACTCAATGCATCTTGGTTCCACTAAGATGTACCAGGACTTGAAAAGAAGATTTTGGTGGTCCGGAATGAAAAGAGACATAGCTAAGTATGTCAGCACCTACCTGACATGTCAGAGAGTTAAAGCAGAACACCAGAGACCAGGAGGTGTCCTACAACCCATTCAGATTCCAGAGTGAAAATGGGAAGACATAGCCATGGATTTCATAGTTGGTCTACCAAAGACAACTAATGGCTATGACGCTATTTGAGTAATAGTAGACAGATTGACCAAGTCTGCCCACTTCTTAGCAATCAAAGTGTCTTATTCGATTGAAAGATTAGCCCATCTATATGTACAGGAAGTGATCCGACTACACCGAGTCCCGAAGACCATTATCTCAGATAGAGATGGTCGTTTCACTTCACACTTTTAGGAGTGCGTACAGACAGCGTTAGACACCAAACTGAAGATTAGCACAGCTTTCCATCCCCAGACTGATGGACAGACAGAGAGAGTGAATCAAATTCTAGAAGATATGCTCAAAGCTTGTGCATTAGATTTCAAAGGCAGTTGGTGCAAATATTTATGTTTAGCTGAGTTTGCCTACAACAACAGTTACCAAGCTACTATTGGTATGACACTCTATGAAGCTCTTAATGGTAGGAAGTGTAGATCTCCCCTCTGTTGGTATGAAGGTAGTGAGAAGAAAGAATTGGGGTCTCAGACTGACCTTATAGATGATACCACAGAAGCTATAAAGAGCATCCGCCAGAGAATAGGAGCTGCTCAGAGTAGGCAGAAGAGTTATGCCGATGTGCGTCGTAGACCGCTAGAGTTTGAAGTTGGGGATACAGTTTTCCTCAAGGTAGCTCCTATGAAGGGTGTAATGAGGTTCGACAAGAAAGGCAAGCTAAGTCCTCGATACATAGGACCCTACCTAGTGACGAAAATAGTTAGCAAAGTAGCTTATGAGTTGGAACTACCTCCAGAGATGACGGCAATACACAATGTGTTCCATGTCTCAATGCTAAGGAAGCATATCCCAGATGCCAACCAAGTGATTGAGCCACAGATGGTACAAGTTCAAGAAGATCTCAGTTATGAAAGTCGACCTATTCAGATAATAGATCGAGCAGATAAGAAACTGAGGAACAAAGTGGTACCACTAGTAAAAGTCTTATGGCTGAATCAGAAATATGAAGAGGCAACTTGGGAATCAGAAGATAACATGAGGCAAAGGAATCCAGAGCTGTTCTAAGTTCGAGGACGAACTTTTTATAAGGTAGGGAGGATTGTAACACCCAATAATTTTCATGAATTATTAGGAATTTTTTTTGAATTTTTTGGTAACTTTTTGAAATAAAAAATTAAAGGGTCGGGCGGAGGTTTGACCTCGCAACCACGCGGCAAGCGTGGTCCTTAAGCAAGCTCGGCTAGCTAAAAGGGTGGGGGTATCAAGCACAAAAAAGGATGAAGCGAATTAATGTTATAGATGAGTAAGTCCTTTTCATGAGGAGGTGTTGCAACTTCCGCTTAAGTTGCGTTAAATCCCCCTTTTGGGTGATTAGGGTCGGCGGAAACAGGGAGCAAGGGGGCTGTGAAAACAGGGAGAAAACAAGAAGTTTTCTTCCTCCTTCTTCTTCCTCTTGAGTAGAGAACCTAGGGTTTCTTCCCTAGGGCCAAGGAGTGAGGATTTTTGCAAGGGAAGAGAAAAGGAGTGCTACACTAGAGTTTTACCATATACTTAGTGAGTTTTTTTCAAACAAAGGGTAAGTAGATCACTCACCTGCAATAGGAGTAGTTTTCGTATGTAAGTTCTTGTTGTAGAACCATGTTTTATGATGCATGCTTTAAGATTATGGTTATCGTGTGTTTTAAGTTTTTAAAGATGCATGTTTTCTCATGATAGAAATTTAATTGGTTTAGATTTGGTGTATGTAAGCTAAGCATGATAAGATGTAATTTTTGAAAAGTCCCAAAAATGAGGTTGGGATTTAGGGCACGCAAGGTGCTCGATGAAAGTCTCAAGTGAGAAAGGTAAAGGTGTTAAGTGCAAAAGTTATGCAAAAGTAAGATAGTTTGATACGTATAAGTATTATAGTAAGAAAGTATTTTATTTTCGGAAAGTGACATGTACCGGGCAAAGGGAAGGCCCACAGAAAGTTAGAAAGAAGCTTTAATAAGATGCGGTGGCTAGCTACCCCGCAACCTAATAGAGAAGCGCGCAATTGGTACATTGATACCATGGTACAATGTCAAGGCCTAAAGAAAGTTGATTACTATTTTCAAGTAAATAAGTATTCGCAAGTGTTTTCAGTTTTAAGTATGTGCCTTTATTTCATATGTTAGCCTTGATACATTGCAAGCATGTTAAAGAGTAAGAGTAAGGAAGTTAGTGTTTGAATGTATGCGTACGTAAGGTTGTAAATGATGTAATGCAAGTAATGTTTTCAACATGATTGAGCATGATAAGTATATGTAAGTTTTCCCATGTGCATGTCTTTTGGAAGCAAGCATTCTTTGAAATGAGCATGTTTATTATCGATAACATGGATTTGTGAGTTAGGATTTACTTACTAAGCAATTCGCTTATTAGTTGCATTTCCTTCTATTGCAGATAAAGGTAAAGAAAAAGCATAAGCTATGGAGGCGAACGAGACTTGCCTTGATGTTCAGTGGCGGTGGAGCCGTGGAAGAGATCTTTGGGATAAGTCTTAGAGGCATTTTGATTATAGAAACTCATGGTTGATGTTTTGGATTGGTAGGATGTGATCACCTTATTTAAATTTTACATGGAGTCAAAGTTGGGTACAAAGTTAGTAGAGATTGCATGTGTTTTGATAAGTTTGTTAAATTTCGTAGAAATCCTAATTTCAAGTTATTGGATTCGTTTTGAGTTGTTAAGATGCTTATAAAACTAGTATGGAGTTTAGATTTGGAGTTGATTCATTGTATGTCTTGAAAGTATATGATTTGTGGATCTTTGGAAATGGTTTTCAGATCTGAAATGCAGGTTTTTCAGGCGTGCCAGTCGACTGGTTCAGAACTAGTCGACTGCGATATCGAACAGAACCTTCTGTTCGATGCACCAGTCGACTGGTTATCTATCAGTCGACTGGTACCATTGAAAACAAAGTGTTGTAGGGCAGATGGTTAGTGCTTTAGTTTTACAACTAAGAGATCTAGGGGTCAAATCCTTGCAATGCAAATAAAATGAAATTTTTTTTTAAAAGAAAAAAAAATCAGAGCAAGTTAAGCGAAGTTAAGTAGTTGTAACCTAAGGCTAAGAATAAGGTAAAGTTAAGGTTAAGTAAAAGTGACGTCCACTTTAAGGGAGAGGAGAGAAGTCGGGTCGTCACACCTACTAGCTCGAGTTGCTCCTTGGTTAGGCCACATTGTAGGATTGCAGTTGCCCTTGCATCGGTCTCAATTTGGTTGAGGTTGTGTTCATCCAGTTTGTCTCACTCGATTGATGACTCATCTTCTACGGGAAACGAGAATCTTGTTTGGATGATCTGCCATAAGTCCATGTGGACCTTCAGAAGGGACTCCATTTGACATCTCCAAAACGTGAAGTTCTCGCCGGAGAATAGTGATGGATGTGCACTGTTCCACTCTTGGTTGACCATTTAATATAAACCTTGCACACAAACAAAATAACAAAAAATTGTACCAAGACTTGGTCTTGGATTAGTAGTGCGGGAGAGAAAAGATATAGCGCAACAAAAATATTACAGGAATTTCGAGGTAAAATAATAAAAAAAATTATAACAAATTTTTGAAAATGTTGATTTTATTAATTCTGATTAATGATGAAAAAGTAAGAAGTCAATGTTAAAAAAAACTTTGCTCGAATTAGGGTAGCACGAATTTCGAAAAAAAAATATTAAAATAATAAAAAAAAATTTATGACAAATTTTCAAAAGTTGATCGTTTTAACAATTCTAACTTATGGTGAAAAAATGAGAATTCAAAATTGAAAAAGGCGTAAAGATCGAGAGAAATAAGATTAAAAATTTTGTAAATCCGAAAAACTTTCAAACTGGTGGTTGCACCAAGTTTGAACTACCCCGCTCTGATACCACTTGTTGGATCGAGAGAACCGATAGAGGGGGGGGTGAATATCGGAAAACGTTCGGATTTTAAAATTAGAGAAATTACGCAGCGGAATAAAACAATCGCGAACACAGTTGTTTTTACTTGGTTCAGAGCCTAGGTCGACTCCTACTCCAAGGCCCACGGTCGTTGACCGTTTTCTGCGGGCAATTCTATAAGTTCGTAAATCAGTTTACAAGATTGAATTTACAAGTATGGTAAAGTAAACTTTTTAAAAGAAACTCTTCATTTACCGACGTCCGATGTAGGTTGTCTTTTCAGAGCAGCGGGACGTCGTCGGCGCTTGAGTCTTGAGTTGGAAGGTTTCCGGAGCAGGGCGCGGGAGCAGAAGAGCGTGTATGCGTTCGAAAGATTTGTTGTATTGAAGCCTTGGTTCGAGGGTCCTTTTATAGCACCTGGGGGCACCCGGAACGTCGGGGGCGCCCCCCCACGTGTCGTTCGATCTGACTTTCACTCGGTCAGCTTCTGATCCCTTCAAACTCGGGATCAGATCTTGACCGGGGCGCTCGGGACGCTGGGGGCGCCCGGGTTGATCGGGTCAGAGCTTATCCCTTGGCTTCACTGGCTTCTGCTTCGATGGCATGCACAGGGGGCGCCCGGGACGCTGGGGGCGCCTGGGAGCACGGGGGCGCCCAGCCCAAGAGCTGCAGAAGCAGTTCCTTCGCTTCATGTGTTTTGTGTTCACCTTGGGGGCGCCCGGGACACTCCGGGCGCCCTGGTCAGCTGCTGCCTCACTCCTTTGAGGCTCTCTGAGCTGCATACACTCGTTCCTTCGGTCCTGCATCCAGGGTTAGTCCAAAACACCTTAAAGCAATAAGATGTTAGTTTATACAGCCTTAGCTATCTTGGTTCTGACTTTGGGCCTCCAAAATGGAGCCCTAGGTCGAACCGACGCCTACTGTTCCCTCGACGGGGAACGCGTCCTCACCTACTCCTCTTGGGAGAATGTACCTGATGCCAACCGGCTCCTCCGGTTGGACTTTTGCCCAGCAGTCCTTCGCTCGGTCTCGGATACCAAGCAGTCCTTCGCCAGGTCTTTGGATCTTGGCAGTCCTTCGCCAGGTGCCTAGCAGTCCTTCGCTAGGGCTTTGGATCCTGGCAGCCCTTTGCCAGGTGCCTAGCAGCCCTTCTCTAGGACTTTGTTTCCTGGCAGCCCTTCGCCAGGTGCCTAGCAGCCCTTCACTAGGACATTGTATCCTGGCAGCCCTTCGCCAGGTGCCTAGCAGTCCTTCGCTAGGACTTTGTTTCCTGGCAGCCCTTCGCCAGGTGCCTAGCAGCCCTTCACTAGGACTTTGTATCCTGGCAGCCCTTCGCCAGGTGCCTAGCAGCCCTTCGCTAGGACTTTGTTTCCTGGCAGCCCTTCGCCAGGTGCCTAACAGCCCTTCGCTAGGACTTTTCCTGCACACTTGAGTAACATTGTTAGATCACCAATAAACTTAACTTTGAATCCTTTGCCAATATCAAAACAAGGTTCGATATGGTGCTTCCTGCACCAACACAAGGTTCAATTCTTGGTGCATGCACTTCTTTTTATTACTTTTATAATTATTTTTGCCAAGGCCCATATAAGAGTCCACTAAGGCTTATGTTAATATTTCTAATTGAAATCCATTTCCATTCATGATAACATTTTTTACCTAAGGTCCCTTAATAGCCATGGTATTAGAAGGGCCCATATAAGGCCCATTGTACCTAGCTTTTAATTTATGTAAGAGATCTTGCTACTGTTTATGCTAGTATTCATACGTTATTCGAGAATTCATATAGGCATGATCAATATTTTAAAGAAAAATATTGAGAGGATTTTACGGGTCGTTACAATCCCCCATACCTCGTGAATGTTCGTCCTCGAACTTAGAATAGCTCTGGGTACTTGCGTCTCATCTCGTCCTCGCGTTCCCAGGTAGCTTCCTCGAACCTTTGACCTTGCCATACGACCTTGACTAAGGGTACCTCCTTGTTCCTTAGCTTTTTGATTTCCCAATCCAAGATCTTGATAGGTCGGCTTTCAAAACTTAGGTCCTCCTGAACTTGTAGTGTCTGCGGCTCGATCACTCGATCTGTGTTTGGAATACACTTCTTGAGCATCGACACATGGAATACGTTATGGATAGCCGACATCTCTTGAGGCAGCTCTAGCTCATATGCCACCTTGCCGACTCTTTTTAGGATTGGGTACGGTCCCACATAACGCGGACTTAGTTTTCCTTTCTTCCTGAACCTGGTTACCCCTTTTATAGGGGCCACTTTGAGGAATACCAAATCTCCAACATCGAATTCCAGGGGTCTACGTCGGACATCCACATAATTCCTCTGTCGGCTCTGAGCAGCTTTTATCTGTTGCCGAATATTCTATATAGCTCGGGTGGTGTCGTCGATGAGATCCGTCTTGAGCCCCATTTCCTTCTTTTCACCACCTTCGTACCAATAGATTAGAGACCTACATCTCCTCCCGTACAAAGCTTCATAAGGTGTCATTCTGATAGTAGCTTGGTAGCTATTATTGTAAGCGAATTCCGCTAAGCACAGATATCGGCACCAACTCCCTTCTTCACCTATTGCACTCTTCTGCTTCTAATTTATGTATTATACATTTTATAGATATTCATTTTCTCTTTTTATCTTCTTTTTTTTATATATGTTAACTTTCTCTACTTTATAAGAAGTTTATCGAATACTTATTCATGCTCTTATAATGTTCATCTTACGGACTATAATTTCTAACTTACTTATGTCAAAACTACGTTTTCCTGTAACTCGCTCTTTTATTCATAGAAGTTGGTATAGTTGTTACTTTAATGGTAAAAACTTTGAAGCTTACTCTACTAATCTTAAATAGTTATAAAACCATAATAATTATTAACACTTACATTCCGTTCGTAATATGTTTCTAATATATCTAGTATAAGATTTATAATATGAAATATAATTCTATTATCTACTGTTACTTCAACTTCTAATTCTCACTCAACTCATTACACACACTGAACTAAATGCTACTTGTGAATTTTTTTCTCCTTCTGCTATAACATAGAACTACTTTTAATCAGTTTTATTACTACTTAATAAATTACAACTTGCTATGTGTGTGATGAGATGATAAGTATTAATTAAAATTATAAGAGATTTAAGAGAATTGAGATGATGTATCAAACAATTTGAAGATATACTTTAGAAAAGAAGTTATTCTTATAAATAAAATAAGATTGCGATAATTACTAGAAGGAGAGAAGCATATTTTGTGAAAAAAATGAACTTAGGAAACAAAGTAGTATTAACATTAAGGAGTTATGAAGTAGCTTGAATTTATACTAAAAGATTAGTGTGATGTAAGACTATTGAGTAAGTAGATATAAAAAGAACTGATTAAACAATGATAATCAAGTAAAAGATGAGAAAAACGGAGATGTGAATTAGAAGACTAGACAACTTAAAATGTAAAGTATTCAAAATGAATTTAAATAGATATTTAGAATTAGTGTATTGTTTAATTATAATTGTTAAGAATGTATTGTATTTTTGCGATAGATATGCTAAAGCTTATGAAAAATGTTATATGAGATTTTTTTTTGAAAGAATGTGAAGATAGATATACAGAGAAAGATATAAGTTGAGAAAAGATGTATGTTATATAAGCAAGAGGATAAATTAGAGAACAAGAAGAGCTAAAATATAAATATGCTTTAATTTGTAGAGTAGTAGTAAGTAGATTAAAAACTATTAGAGAGAAGATAGATTTGATAGTAAGTTAGAAAAGAGCAGAGAAAAGTAAGTACTCTAATAAGAAGAAAGCAATTAAGAAGATGTGAAGGATAATAGATTAAGTTCAGTAGTGCAGTCTCTAAAGTGCGAAGTTTTAATATATTAAGATTTTGTTGAAGATTAAAGATAAGGAAATAAGTATATTAGTGTTGTTAGAGAAGTTATAGCTGATTATGAACATGTAAGGCTAATATAAGTTATTGTTATTCCTACCCACATATCAAACTCTAAAGTATTCGATATCATAAAGTAAGGTAAAGTATCGTTCATATTTACATATCCTAAAAGTACTTTCTATCATAAGGTATCATTCATACTTGCATATTCTAGAATCATAAGGTATCATCCATACTTGCATATTCTAGAATCATAAAAGAAATTAAGATATGCATAGAGGTACTTAGTTGGAAGCTGCAGGAAGAAGGCTTGATGTGTGTGTAGTGAGATGGCAAACTGCTCTGATACCAACCTGTAACACCCGCCTTTTTCCCCCATCTTATGGCGTGGCGAGAGGTGGCGTTACGCTAACATACATAGGGGCATGTGAACATCGTAATGTAGCAGAATAATTTAAAACTTAATACATACATGCAACTAACACTTGAATTATATAGACATGGCTTAACTATCATTTCTAAACATCGTGACATGGTACCTTAGCATGTTAACATTGTACGTAACATCATGATATGAACTTCACATAAATCATCCATAAGCAACATAGGTAGTAGGTTATTCTTTTAGGCATGACTATCATAAGTATAACATGAACTTAAGGAGACAATGCAAAACATAAGACATGTGACAAAGTATAAACATGAGAATCCTTTTTTTCTTTTTCCTTTGCCATGTCACTGCCACACACACACTCTTGCCCCACCTACTGCTTCACTTAATATCCTCTTGCTTGGTCTGCGGTATAAGAAAATAAAACTATAAGCACATAGGCTTAGTAAGACCCTTTCCTACTCACCAAAACCATACGTCACATAACACATAAGTATATGAAACATTTAACATGACATGGTGCGTAACATAAAACATAAGCATATGAAACATTTAACATGACATTGTTCTTAACATAAAACATAAGCATATGAAACACTTAACATGGAATGGTTCTTAACATGAAACCTAAGCATATGAAACACTTAACATGGATGCATAACATGAATGGATGCATGAGTCAAATGCATATAACCTAAGGATACTTATTTGAAAATCATACTTATAAATACTTAAATATAATCATCACATCATGGGGTCCTGGCTTGTACCACATACATACATCATATGCGCGCATCCCTAGTAAATACGAGGTAGCTAATCTCGACCTACTAGGGTAAGGACAGCTGCGGTAGTCCCAAAAACCGAGGCTTTCATGAGGAGCCCATCCCTGTTGGACAGCTGCAGTAGTCCCAGAACCGGGGATAGCTGCGGTAGTCCCACACCGAGGCTTACATGAGGAGCCCATCCCTTGGACCCTTAATTCGGTCCGGTACAAGCCCATTCATAAAGTAAAATAGCTTCACATGCTTCATCATTCATGGGACATTCATAGCATATTTAATGACATAAACATGATCTTATTACATGAAGCATGACATAAAACATACTTAGCATTTCATCATTCATAGTTAATGCATAACATCATTATGCCCTAAAGGCATGAACATCATCATTGTTCATCGTCTTCATTCATAAGGTATGCCATGCATACATCATTATGCCTTAGAGACATTAACATTATTTTCATTCATCATCTTTATTCATAAGCATGACATACATACATAATTATGCCTTAAGGCATAAACATCATCTTAGTTCATCAAGCTTGCATGATCATGGTGCATAAGGTAAGCATGCATTACATACATGGTACATATCAAGTAGCGTACATAATCATAGTATCTATCATAAAGCATGCATGGGTAGGATCTATATGAGCATAACACATACCACCTAGGTTCATGGTATTCAACATAGCACATGCATAGACCTTCATAACCATATATCTATCATAGGCATTTAACATTATACATGCATTATTCTACATAAACATGAGGCCTACATCACAATACATGTGTTCATGGTATATGGTTTTAAACATTCATGAATAAACATAGCACATAACCTAACATACAAGTCATGATATATAGCACATAAAGCTAGGGTTTTAGGTAACATAAAAATTCTTACAACATGCTTAAACATATACATACATCATAGTAAACCATAAACAAGTATCCTTGAAACCTTAACCCAACCCAAACCCTAGATTATGAGCTTGGCCGAATGTTTAATAGGAGGAGATCCCATTATTCAAGCAACATGAAAGGTTCCATAAATAAAAGAAAGCTCATACATTACATACAATGCCATAGGCAGCCATTAGACCCCATGATTGGGGTTAACCCTAAGTCCTAGCCCTACATCTTGGTCTTGGCCGAAACCCTATAGGGTCACAAGTGCATGGAAAAATTCATACAATTCCCAATTTACATCTAATACCTTACATACAACACCATAGGAAACCATTAGAACCCTTGCTTGGAGTTAGCCCTAACTCCTTGCCATATAACCTATCTTGGCCGAAACTTACAAGGGTCATAAGGGCATGTAAAATGTCACATAAATCACCATTAATATCCCTTGCATCATGAGGAAACATAACAAACATTATTAGAGAGTTAGATCCAATCCTAACCATGGAAACATGGGGGTGGCCGAAACTTGTAGAGGGCCTTAGGGTGCTACAAAATTTCCCCAAGTCACAATTTATTCTTTATTCATCATGAGAAAGCACTAGGAAACACAAATAAGGTTTTAACATCATCTTATACCTCCACAACTTGCTTGGCCGAAACTATTAAAAACCCTAGCTCATGGTTTTCTCAATATAAATCCCAAACAAAACTTAAATCATGATAAACATCAAGGAAAACCATTATACCACAGGGGAGGGAGTCTTACACTTGGTGTCTTGGTTATAGACCCTAAATAGAGAAGAGGATGAAGACCTTGTTGTCCCTTGATCACCCCTAGCCCTTGTAGCCTTGTAGGGAGCCTTGGATCTTCAAGAGAGAGTCCCCTTGTGAAGCTTTTCCAAGGGAGAAAACCCCTTGTGGGTTTCAGCTAGGAGGAGGAAGAAGGAGAGAGGGAAGCTTTGATGGAAGAGAAGAGGAGGAGAAACTATAACTTAAGTGCCAAGTTATCTCTTCATTTCCCCATCCCTCTCTTATATACTAAGCAAGGAGGCAAGTGAAGGGGCATGGTGCCTCTTCTCATGGTGACCCTTCACTTCCTTAAGCCTTAACCAAAATCCTCCTCATTCTCTAATAGCACTCCCTTGCTAGGTTAATTGGTTAGTACATGCATGATGATACACTAGCTCCAAGGTTCAATCCTTGGTGCATGCACTTCTTTTTATTACTTTTATAATTATTTTTGCCAAGGCCCATATAAGAGCCCACTAAGGCTTATGTTAATATTTCTAATTGAAATCCATTTCCATTCATGATAACATTTTTTACCTAAGGTCCCTTAATAGCCATGGTATTAGAAGGGCCCATATAAGGCCCATTGTACCTAGCTTTTAATTTATATAAGAGATCTTTCTACGGTTTATGCTAGTATTCATACGTTATTCGAGAATTCATATAGGCATGATCAATATTTTAAAGAAAAATATTGAGAGGATTTTACGGGTCATTACACAATCACCCGTGCATCTGTCTCAATCTTGTTGAGCGTTGGTTCATCCAGTGTGTCCCATATGATTGATAATCCATTTTCTACGGGACAAGAGAATCCCGTTTGGATTATCATCCATATGTCCATATGGGCCTTCAGATGAGATTCCATTTGATTTCTCCAAAAACTAAAATTTTCACCGGAGAAAAGTGGTCGATGGGCACTATTCCACTCTTGATTGGCCATGGAATTTTAAACTAAAAAATTACAAAAAAAATCTTGTCCCAAGATTGAGTCTTGGATTAGTAGTGTGGTAGAAAATAATAATAATAAAAATTGAGTGGTGTTGAACCAAGCTCGATTAACAAAAAAAAAATACGAACGTAAAAAAAATATTTAAAATGAAAATCTGAAAAATCGCTCAACTGGTGGTTGCACCAGTTTTGAGCCACCCGCTTTGATACCACTTGTTGGATCGTTTAGAATCATAGAGGGGGGGATGAATATCGATAAAATCTTTTCGGATTAAAAAGAGTAATTACGCAGCGGAAAAATTCAAATCAATGCTAACACTTTGATTTTTACTTGGTTCAGAGTCTAGATCGGCTCCTACTCCAAGGCCCACAGTCCTTGACCATTTATGATGGGCAATTCTATATTCCAAAAAAGTGGTACAAAATGAAGTTCGAATACAGAAATTAATTACAACACTTAATTAACAATTATACCGACGACCAGAGAAGATTCATAGATCGGAGCCGCAGGTCGTCGTTGGTGCTTGAGACTTGAGCATGAAGCGTTTGGAGCAGAGCGCTTGGAAGAATTCGTTAGAAGTAATTGTATCTGGAAGCCAAGGGGTGAACCCCTATTTATACTGCTTGCTTGAGCGCCTGTGTTGAAGGGGGCGCCTGACACGTGGCCTGTTCTGCGCGAATCCTCATCCGCAGACATGGCCAGTGCTTATCCCTTCAACTGGGGCGCCTGAGCTGACTGGGGCATCTGTATCAACACAGGCGCCTCATTTGATGATGTGGAGGCTTGCTTCGAGATTGCTTGGAAATAGCCCTTCTTGGGCGCCTGTCACAATACAGGAGCTTGTATGATCAGGCGCCTGACTCCATTAAGGCGCCTGGGAGCAGAAACCTTCAACCTTTGTTCCTACAACCAGGGTTAGTTCCAAAACACAAATAATAAACAAATAATATATAGTTAAGCACAATTAACAGCCTGAGCTATCTTGGCTCTGACTTTGGGCTACCGAAATGAAACCCTAGGTCGAACTGATGCCTAGTGTTCTCTCCTACGGGGAATGCGTCCTCACTTACTCCTCTCAGGAGAGTTTACCTTTTTGCCAATCGGCTCCTCTGGTTGGACTTTTGCCCAATCCTCCGGATCAGGTCTTCGTGCCCAGTCCGCGACCAGGACTTATTGCCCAACCCTCAGTTAGGTCTTCGGTGCCCAGCCCTCGGCCAGGACTTATTGCCCAATTTCACGAATCAGGACTTCATGCCCAGTCCGTGACCAGGACTTATTGCCCAATCCTATGTCAGGACTTAGGTGCCCATCCCTCGGCCAGGACTTATTACCCAATTCCTAGAATCAGGACTTCATGCCTAGTGTACCTAGTGTGGGGACCGGTGTCGTCGATAGAGGGGGGGGGTGAATATCGACTTAAAAAACTATGGAGACTCATCTTTTGTAGACTTTCGAGGTTCATTTTAGATACAGAGTTAGTAGCAAAGGAAAATAGAAAGAATGAACAAATAACAAAACTTAGAGTGCACACGGATTTTACTTGGTTCCCAACCCCCCAGGGTCAGTACATCCAAGGCCTAAGCACGGGAAACGCCCATCTACTAATGCTCTCCTTTCCAGAATTTCCGGAGGTGGAGAAACCCGTCTTATAGTGCATGTTTTGCAATAAAAAAGATATGGAAATTAAGTGTAGAAAAGTAAAAGCAAACCAAAACAAAAAAGTTGAACGCCCGACCGATCTGGAACTCCGAAGTGCCACTCACTTCCTCCTGGAGCCTCCTTGGTTGCTGAGCTTCATCTTTAGTGCTTTATCGTCACTCAGAATGCTTAGAATGATCTCAGAATTGGTGTCCTGAGTTGAGGGGTCGAACCTCTTATATGGCATCTTTACGGGCGCCCTAGAGCCTTTGGGGTGCCCTATAGGCGGTCAAAACTTCATCCAAATCGCGAACTTCGCTATATGATAAAACCTGCCTTATTGGGCGCCTGTGTTGAAGGGGGCGCCTGATTCATTCAGGTGGCTGACTTAATGGAGGTGCCTGTATCAATGGGGGCGCCCAAGAAGTTGTGTTTTAGCCTCTTTTGTGTTTATTTGCATGCCTTGCCTCCAATTCTAGGTACCTGCAAAAAACACAAACACAAGATAAACAAATATATATCCTTAGCCTTAAAGACTGGTTCTGATTTTGGGTTTCCGTGAAACCCTAGGTCGAACTGACGCCTATGTTCCCATCCCGGGGAACGCGCCTTTCGCCTACACCTCTTAGGAGAAGGTTGCCACTCGGCTTATCCGGTTGGACTTTTGCCCAGCTTTACTCACCAGGACTTTTGCCCAATCATACGACTAGGACTTCATGCCCAGTCCACAACCAGACTTATTGCCTAGCTTCACTCACCAGGAATTTTGCCCAACTTTACTCACCAGGACTTCGTGCCCAGTCCACGACCAGGACTTATTGCCCAACCTAATATCAGGACTTCGGTGCCCAGCCCTCGGTCAGGACTTATTGCCCAATTCCTCGAATCAGGACTTCGTGCCCAACCCTCGGTCAGGTCTTCGATGCCCAGCCCTCGGCCATTTAATTAAACTGAAAATAAACTTACAAAAAAAACTCATCCCAAGACTAAGTCTTGGATTAGTAGTGCGGGAAAAATAGTAATAAGAAAAAAAATCAAGTGGTGTTGCACCAACCTCAATTAACGAGAAAAATAACGAACAAAAAAAAAATTTAAAATTAAAAAAATCCAAAAAAAATGCTCAACTGGTGGTTGCACTAGATTTGAGCCACCCGCTCTGATACCACTTGAGGGATCGGTTTGAATCGATAGGGGGGGTGAGTATCGATCGACAACTTTTTGGAAATCATGATTATGGTAGTGCAAGCACCATGATTGTGTTTGAGTGAGCTCCAATTTCATCAAAAATATAGAACTTAGGAAGAGAGCCACCCAAAAATTCCCTTGAGAGGATTTATGTGTTTAATTCATCTCAATTAGTCATGAAGGATGAAGTATACTAAGTTGTTGACTAAGGACAAGATAATAGTCCATTGAGTTTAGATTTTTGAGAATTGACAACCCTAGGTAATTTCCTTTCAATTGCTTCTAACTATGATTGAGAATAATCTAGGGGGTACATGATTAGTTAGTTGTGCGAGAGACCCAAAAGCAAGTGTGGGGAAGTTGATAATTACTATTTTGTTGATTAAATTAGGCTCTCAAATCCATATTTTGATCCCTTTTTACATGCTTAATCTTGTATTTACATTAGGTTCCATGAGTTATCTCTATTTTGGTTTTAGATGCAATTCTTTCTATATTTAAGATGTTTTGGCACTAAAATTTGAATCTAATTTTGTAGACTTGAATGATCATGGACCTAGATAAGATTGGATCAGGCTTGAGTTCAGAATTGGTTTCGATCAAGGGGATCAAGAGATGGATCAATGTGGGTCGTTCGATCAAGAAACGGGGTGATCTGAGCCATGTTTCAGTTTTTGATCAATCCAAGCCCAAGATAGAGTTAATCTAGACCATAGATCAAGATTTGAAGCTTTGGTCCAAATCAGAAGCCATCTGATTGTTGGATCAAGCTCGAGAGGGTCTAAACAATTCATTTAAGAGGCAGTGAGATCTGAGCCATCCTTTGTAGATCTGAACGATCCAAGTTGAGGAGGAGCAGCTCCTGACCATTGATGGAGATCTGGAGAGTTTGGACTCAATCCGAGAAGATTTGACCGTCGGTTGAGGCGAGGATGATCACAACCATCCATTTTGAATTGCAGTTATTTAAAACAGAAAACTTCTCCGCTTGAGCTAGTCGTCACGAATTCTGCTTCTGTTTTAAGTTCTTCTTTGTTCTTCGTCTTCGATCACAGGCGGCCACTTCAGATTCAAGTAATTTCCAGATTTCAAATCGAAGGATCGACTTCCTGAGAAGGTTGCGTCAATTCCGTCGCTGCCAAGCTCCGATGAGGGTTTCTCTAGAGTTTGCTTCATCCGATCAACTCCCGATTGAACGTCTTTGTCGATCGGAGCTATCAGAGTATTCAGAGGGGTTCTCTGTAATGATCTGATGAGTTCCTGAGCCACAATCACCATCTGATTCATCGAGAAGGAGGAGAACAGAAGAAGAGTTCAGTTATGCATCAAACCAACGCAATTCGATCGCGGGAGTTGGATCTTGCCGATTTTGAGCTAGGGGGTTCTTAGGTTGATTCTTGTGTGATGACAAGAAGGGAATCTGGTGAAGAACTTGATCTATAGTTTAGATTTTGATTCTGAATTCAATTCTGTAGTCATTTCACTCTGTATCAGTTTACTTTCAGAAACTGATCGGTCTGTTTGACCGATCAGGATAGACTCTGATCGGTCTGTTCGATGGATCAGGCATCGATCTGATCGGTTTGTTGACTGATCAGGTAGTTTTCCAGCACATTTTAGCCCTGTTTCTTGCATTCAATTTGTAGTGCGGTAATTCAATTTCATTTCTACAACTTAACTACAGATTTATTGTTTACCTGACTTTGATGCTAGTTTGTCCTTCAATTTCATAATTTCGTATTGAATTGCTCAATGTCCAAGTAGGATAAGTTTAGTTTTCACAATTTACTAGTTTAATTCCTGCTTTAGCTAAGTCTACTTTGTTACAAATTGTTATTTCATTCTTATTCACAAACAACCCCTAACCTTATTTGAAAACCCAAAAACATTAAACGACAACTTCAAGCTTGAATTAAACATCCTTAACTAGTCCTTGGAAAATACGACTTGAGGCCCCTGTACTACATTTAATTTTGTGAGCTAGGGTTTTTAATTTATAAATATCTAAATTTGAGGCTCACTCGTGATATTGGGCTAGTCATCAAATTTTTGATGCCGTTGCCGGGGAAACACTAGTTGAGTTTGTTTAATTTTAGCTTGTGTGCTTATTTTCATATTTTGTGATGTATTTCATTTGCTTTATTTTTCTATATACATTTGCTACCATTTCTTATTCGATTTAAGACCAGGACTGCAGGTGGTAATCATGTGGAGTTTGACCCTGAAATTGAGAGGACTTTCAGAGCAAGGAGAAATCAAGGCAGAATTTCAGAAGCTATTGATAATTTTTCTACTCATTCAAACAGTCCGATGGCAGAACACCAGAAAACTATGAAGGAGCTTGCAGCCCTTGATGATACTTTCCAGTATTCTTGCATTGCCTATCCAGAGTTAGCTGGGGATTTTGAGCTGAGATCAGGCCTTATTCATTTACTGCCCAAGTTTCAAGGACAATCAGGAGAAGATCCAAACAGACATTTACATGAGTTCCATGTAGTATGCTCCACCATGAAGCCTTAAGGGATTTCTGAAGAGGATATCAAATTAAGGGCATTTCCATTTTCTTTGACTGGAGCAGCTAAGGATTGGTTTTATTATTTGCCTACTGGAAATGTTTCAAGTTGGATAGCCATGAAGAAGGCATTTTTAGTGAAATACTTTCCAGCCACCAGAACTGCTATAATCAGAAAAAGTATCTGTGGTATTCAGCAAGTAGTGGGAGAGACCTTATATGATTATTGGGAGAGATTCAACAAGCTATGCTCAAGTTGCCCACAACATCAAATCAGTGAGCAACTCCTTATTCAGTATTTCTATGAAGGCTTACTCCAAATGGATAGGATTATGATTGATGCTGCAGCTGGAGGAGCTTTAGTGAACAAGACACCAGATCAAGCTAGGGAAATAATTCCAAATATGGCAGAAAATTCACAACAATTTGGAAGTAGAGCTCTTTCTTCTAGAGGGGTGAATGAAGTCCAAATGGTTTCCAATGAACAAAAGGATATCAAGAATTCTTTGGTGGAGCTTACTTCTCTAGTGAAGCAGATGACTTTGAATAATTTGAGCCAAAATCTAAATTTTTCAGTAGCTCCACCTATAAATCAAGTGATGAGGTTGTGTAGCATTTGTTCAAGTCAAGAACATAACTCAGATTTGTGCCCAAACCTACAACAAGATGAATCATTAGCTGCTTTGACTAGAGGAGGCCAATTCCAACAAAGAAACAACCCATATTCATCTACTTACAATCCGGGTTGGAGGGATCATCAAAATTTGAAGTATGGAAACTCTTTTTACCAACAAAACCCTTCACAACAGCACCTACAACAATCTCAGTCGAATTTCCAGAATTTCCAGCAGCCTTATCAACAATTTCAGCAACCAAATCAATAATTTCAGCGAAACCTGTTGGATCGAGAGAACCGATAGAGGGGGGGGGTGAATATCGGAAAACGTTCAGATTTGAGATAGAGAAATTGCACAGCAGAAGATTAAAAACAAACACGCAAACACAGTGATTTTTACTTGGTTCGGAGCCTAGGTCGACTCCTACTCCAAGGCCCACGGTCGTTGACCGTTTACTGCGGGCAATACTATAATCGCGCAATAACAGTTTACAGTATTGAATTACAAATGTAGCAAGTTAAACTTTTAAAAACAAGAAGCTCTTCTTTTACCGACGTCCGATGTAGGTTGTCTTTTTCGGAGCAGCGGGACGTCGTCGGCTCGAGTTGGGAGGTTTCCGGAGCGAGGCGCGAGAGCAGAAGAGTGTAGAAGCGTTGAATCAAGTGTTGCTCTGAAGCCTGGGGTCGAGGGCCGTTTATATAGCCCTGGGGGCGCCCGGAACATCGGGGGCGCCCCCCCACGTGTCACTCGATCCGTCTCGGTCTCGGTCAGCTTCTGATCCCTTTACATTCGGGATCAGCTTTGACCGGGGCGCCCGTATTGACCGGGTCAAACTTTCATCTGTTGGCTTCGAGGGGAGCTGCTTCGGTGGTTTGCTATTGGGGGCGCCCAGGATGCTGGGGGCGCCCGGGAGCACGGGGGCGCCCCGCCCAGCAGCTGTTCGAAGCCTTCCTTACTTACATTGTTTTGTATGCACCTTGGGGGAGACCGGGACACTCCGGGCGCCCTACTCAGCCACTGCCTCACTCCATTGAGGCTCTCTGAGCTGCAGACACTCGTTCCTTTGGTCATGCATCCAGGGTTAGTCCAAAACAACATAAAATAATAATGTGTTAGTTTATACAACCTTAGCTGTCTTGGTTCTGACTTTGAGCCTCCAAAATGGAGCCCTAGGTCGAACCGACGCCTACTGTTCCCTCTCGACGGGGAACGCATCCTCACCTACTCCTCTCGGGAGAATGTACCTGATGTCAACCGCTCCTTTGGTTGGACTTTTGCCTAGCGGTCCTTTGCCAGGTCTTGGATACCGAGCTGTCCTTCGCCCGATGCCTAGCAGTCCTTCGCTAGGGCTTCAGTCCCAAGCTATCCTTCGCCTGGTGCCTAGGAGTCCTTCGCTAGGGCTTTGTACCCTGGCATTCCTTCGCCAGTGCCTAGCAGTCCTTCGCTAGGGCTTTGTATCCTTGCTTTCCTTCGCCAGTGCCTAGCAGTCCTTCGCTAGGGCTTTGTACCCTGGCATTCCTTTGTGAGTGCCTAGCAGCCCTTCGCTAGGACTTTTTAACCTGCACACTAGAGTAACTTGTTAGATAACAAGTAAGACTTAACTTTTGAGCCCTGTTGCCATTATCAAAACTCAGGTTCGATTTGGGTGCTTTCTGCACCAACAATCTCCCCCTTTTTGATTTTTGGCAACCCTGGTTCAAAAAGTTAAGTTTAATCAAAGCATAAAACTTACCATTTGTTCCCTCCCCCTGGAAGGAGTCTCCCCCTAGATTTTTCAAAAATTCATGGGGTTTTTGAGAATAGATTTTAAGTCAAAAACTTTAAGAAGAGTTTTGAAAAACTTAAGTTTTGAGTACTGAAAATTTTGACGCCTTAAGTTTAAGGTACTCAAAAGTTTTGAAAACTTAAGTTTTAAAGTGCTTGGTAAAATTTGAACATTTTAAGTACTTAGAGTTTGAAAAACATCAGTTTTAAGTACTTAGGAAAATTTTAAAAATTTGAGAACTAAGTACTTAGTAAAGTTTTGAAAAGCATAAGTACTTAGTAAAGTTTTGAAAATTTGAAAAAGCTTAAGTACTTAGTAAAATTTTGAAAATTTGAAAAAGCTTAAGTACTTAGTAAAATTTTGAAAAATTTTGAAAAGCTTAAGTACTTTGAAAATTTTGAAAAGCTTAAGTACTTTGAAAATTTTGAAAAGCTTAAGTACTTTAAAAATTTTGAAAAGCTTAGGTACTTACAGAATTTTTGAAAAGCTTAATTAAGTACTTTTTGAATAAAGGATAGATTTTAAAATTTTGAGAGACAAAAATACCAAAAAATTTTGAGAGAAGAAATTTTTTTTAATTTAAATAGAAAATTTTAAATTCTCTCCTTTCTTATCTCTCCCCCTTTGCCATATATCAAAAACAGATAAATATAGCAGAAATTAAATTGCATAAAGGGAATAACATTCATAAAGGAAAAATATTTGCATGATTTTGCTGTACTGAACCAATTCATGATAAGACTTAAACCAAATCAGTTGATTTTCTCTTGTAGGGACCTGTCTAACCCAATTAGCTACTCACTAACTGTTATAAGCAGTAGTTTTTGCTAGGGTTAATCAAGTTAAGTGTTTCTGTTCAAGTTAGATTTTCTAAACTTGACACTTAACTTGATTGTTGTGTAAGTTGTATTTAGTGCCCCAATTACTGGAGATGCACTGACTTAAAGCATCTTGAATCAAGGCAAAGACCTAAGCATCTCAACCCTTTCTAGGTTATCAATCAAAAGTACCCTAAGGTGCTTGTGAGATGCTGACTTCTAAATCTATAGGTGCATGGATTTCTAGGGTTAGGGCCTAGGCTAAGTCCATTTGCGAAAAAGCCCTAGTTTTGAAAGGGGGGGGGTAGTTTTGAAATAAAACTAAGTTGGAAAAGATAAAAAAACTGATTTTAAAAACAATAATTTTTCAAAATTCTTTTAGAAACTGATTTTTAAATTAAATAAAGCAAAAAAAATCAAAAATAGAGTTAATCTATTCTAAAGAGCACAATCCTAGATCATATACTCAAGTTAAAACAGAATAGGTTAACTAGTCAAACAGAGGTACAGTAGCGTCAAGCATAAGTCATGTTTTGGTTACTTAGTACAATGCAGAAATAATCTAACTATGAAGAAGGACCAGGGTGGTCAGATGGGCCGGGCTGCCATGAATCGAATCGTGCCATCATCTCAATGTATCGTGCATCTGCCACTTCTCGATCGGCTCTACGAGCGTCCATCTGCTCGATGTGATAGGCCTCGACCTCCTCTCGGAGACTGTGGATCTCCGTCTGTATCTGTGTGAGGCGCTGGTCGAGGGTCGGTGGTGGAGGCTCGTCTATGTGTGCTCGGGCTGTCGCTATATCTCCAACGTCAACGTCTACCTCCTCGTCTGAGTCGATCGGAGCCCCGACCTGCTGTCGTCTCCAACTCAGAACCCCGGTGGTCGATACCTCTAGACCCGCTAACGAGAAGTTCCTGAATCCTATTTCGTCAAAGTCGGTCATGGCGGTTATTTCCCCTATGGTAATGTCACGACCGTGGTGATGAAGTAGGGAAGTGATGATGTGGCAGAATGGAGTGCGCACTCGTCCCTGGGTCGTAACACTGGACGCATGCAGAATAGTATGAAACATGTGTAGTCCAATGTCAATGTCAAGGTGATGGACTAGGGCATACAGAAGAAAGGCATGAAAGGGTCGCATGGTCCCGAGATCTCTAGTGGAGAGTGGTAAGATACAGCGGACCAGGACTCTGTACAGGGCATAGTCCTGTGCCTGAAGGTCAACGGCTTGGAATCGTCTATTTGCGGGAAGTCTAGCTTCCCTATAGAAATAGGAGTGGATAGTGTCTAAGGTAATGTGAGAGTAGGGAGGATCAAATGGAGGATTCCTAGGTGGATAGCAGCAAAATGTGGACTGGGAGGATCACAGTCCAAGGAATCGGTTCAGCAAAGTAGGGGTGATAGACAGAGGTATCCCTTGAACAGTAGTGTGAAACATGAGATTATCTTGTCGAACTATGTTATTGTAGAATTCTGCACATAAGGATTCATTAATGGTATGAGTGCAGAAGACAAGATTATCTAACTGATAGAAGTTTATAATATTCATGGCTATGGGGCATGATTGGGTAAAGAAATGTCTATTAAGATAGCTTGTCTTGATAGGCTTGTCAATGGTTTGAGCAAACTGATTACATAATTCTAGAGTAGGGAACCTAGGGTCGGGACTCGGTTCGGCACCGGGGTTGGCCGGGTTTGGTCGACGTCTTCTAAGAGAAGGAATTTAAAAGAAGTATGAAGGTATTGCATTAAATAAAATTAAAAGTTAATTTAAATGCAATAAAAATTATACCGAGCACCTCGGAGAGGCATGGTTGAGGACGAGAGCTTGCAAGGTCTCTTGATCTTCTTGTAAGGAAGGAAGGGTGGAAGGAAGTTGGTTTTTGGTGTGGGAGGAGAAGGGGGTTCGGATGCCCTTATATAGGCAGGTCAATGGGGGCGCCTCGGGAGCTCCCGGGCGCTCGGGACAGTGGAAAAAAGATAAGTTTTATGTCTTGTCATCGTTTAACCATGGTTTAATTGGTTTGATCATGGTTTGAATTGATTTGACTGCTAGACTTGTGGTTTGACTATTTTGACCATGGTTTGACCATGTTGACCAAGGTTTGACCATGACCTTAACTATAGGATTAACTCATAATATAGGCATAAAAGAATTTACAATTGAGTCTTAATCTTACTATCTCACCCAATCTAGGGTTTTCAATCACGTTAGCCTTATAGGTTTTGTGAGACAGGTTTTGATAATTAAAATTTATTTTGAAAAATTATTATTTATTTGGAAAACCTTAATTAATTTCTGAAAACAGTTAAGTTTATTTGAAAGAGAATGTTTGAATCTATACTTAACTAAAAATTTGTGTTAGATTTAAATTTGATAAAAAGTAATTTGAATTTGAAATTCAAAAATTGGCTTCCAGGTCTTGGCGAGGCACTGGGCCTTCTTTGGCCGTAGCCTTATTGGATCATCAACCCTTTCCTTGACAAAGCCGTTTAATGAAATTTCATTTTCAAAATTAATCTTTGAAAAAGTTCTGGTCTAACTTGTTTGGATTTTGGATCGGTAGCTTCGGCTAGTTTCACCAGTCTAAAGAGACCAAGTAAACTTGATCTTATTAGAATTGGTTTCCCTAACGTACTATCATCTCACCTCCACCCAATACTATGTTGTCAAATTTCAGTTAGGTTTGTTCAGTCCTTATACTAACTATTTCTAAGCATGGTAAATTGCAGAAATTTAAATAAACAATCAAACATGCAATTTGCAATCAAGAATTAAGTTTTATCTAACAATAAATATAGTTTTCAGTTTGGCTCCCCCTGGACTAAAGCCACGATGATGGTTAGGCAAGATGTGAATCTTGTCCTTGGGGATCCAATACTGATTTGATCCAGTTGGTTTGTTCAGGCACAGTTTAGGTACTCATGACTGAACTTTACTTCTGGACTGATTCAGTACAGCAAAGTAAGATCTTTGACGGGATTTGGTTCTATAGCCAAGTCCGGATCGATTTAGAACGGACTTCTATTTTCCAAGAATCATGTCAAGACCCTTGGAACCAGAAGTGAATCGTTCTAAGGCAGCTCTAAGATCCTTAACCTGAGTTTTTAGGGAGGAGTTCTCTTTCTCAAGTTTTTCAACTTGAGTAGGAGTTCCTTCTTGAACTTTCTCGGTTAAGGATTTAGAGTCAGCTCCCTCTTTCAGGAGTTTTACTTCCTGTCGGAGGGATTCGACTCGGAGTTTGGCTTTCGCCAAATCTCGAGAAAGATATGAAATAAGCTCGTTTAATTGACTTTTAGTGAAACCATTTACCTTGATTTCGCCGTCTTCTGAAAAGGTTAGTCTGCCGTCATCCTGTTCAGATTCTGACTCGGTCTCGACTTCTTCTGAGGCGGTCAGGGCTAGTAGGTTTGACTGGGGTGCTTCTTCTTCTTCTTCTGAGGAAGATTCGTCCCAGGTTGCTTGGAGTGCTTTCTTTCTTCTTGTCTTCTTGGTCTCCTTTAGGTTTGGACACTCCGTCTTGTAGTGGCCCTTCTTCTTGCACTCGTAGCAAGTCACGTTGGGCTTGCTTTTGTCATTTGTGGGTTCAGCTGGTTCGTCCTTTCTTCGGTTGGCCTTCCTTCTGTTGGTTTGGTTCTTCAATTCTTTATAGTAGCTTCGGGCCAATTGGACCAGCTTAGGTCGATCTCCTTCTTCATCTTCTGAGTCTGAGTCTGAGTTAGACTCGGGTTCAGGTTGAGGTTTCTTCTTTGTTGACCTTCCAGTTTTTCCTGCAACAAAGGCAATACCTTTCTCGGCCAAATTGCAGTTAGTCTGTTCATGAAGTTCTAATTCGGAAAACAATTCATCTAATTTAATTTTAGAGAGATCCCTTGAAACCTTGTATGCATCTACCATAGATGCCCACAAGGAGTTTCTAGGGAAAGCATTTAAAGCATACCTTATTAGGTCACGGTTTTCGACCTTGTGACCTATAGTGTGAAGACCGTTCATCAATTCTTGGATTCGTGCGTGAAGCTGGGCTGCTGTTTCGTTGTCGGCCATCTTGATGGTATACAATTTGTTCAGGAGCAGATCTCTCTTACTGATCCGAGTGTCTGATGTTCCTTCGTGCAGCTCGATCAACTTTGCCCACAGCTCCTTGGCACTGTTGAAGGGGCCCACCCGGTTCAGCTCCTCTTTTGTTAAGCCACATTGAAGGGTCTGAGTCGCCTTTGCATCTGCTTCGATTCTTCGTTTCAGAGCGGTGTCCCACTCTGTGTAGCTTTGAGGAACTCCTTCAGCATTTGTGGGAATCTCCAGTCCGGACTGGATGATAATCCACATGTCCACCTGAGTTTTCAGGTGGACCTCCATTCGACTTTTCCAGTAGGAAAAGTCTTCTCCACTGAAAAGTGGAGGTCTGGCGGTGCTGAATCCTTCTTGCATAGCCATTTAATCTGGAAAAATTAACTAATAGAAAAAAATTTCCCAAGATTTGGTCTTGGATTAGTAGTGCAAGATAAGGAAAATAAAATAACGAGGGGTGTTGCACCAACCTCAATTAACAAAAAAAATTCGAACGAAAGATTTAGAAGAAATTCGAACGAGAAAAAGAAAATAAAATCCGAAAAATTTTCAAACTGGTGGTTGCACCAAATTTGAACTTCCCCGCTCTGATACCGCTTGTTGGATCGAGAGAACCGATAGAGGGGGGGTGAATATCGGAAAACGTTCGGATTTGAGATAGAGAAATTGCACAGCGGAAGATTAAAAACAAACACGCAAACACAGTGATTTTTACTTGGTTTGGAGCCTAGGTCGACTCCTACTCCAAGGCCCACGGTCGTTGACCGTTTACTGCGGGCAATACTATAATCGCGCAATAACAGTTTACAGTATTGAATTACAAATGTAGCAAGTTAAACTTTTAAAAACAAGAAGCTCTTCTTTTACCGACGTCCGATGTAGGTTGTCTTTTCCGGAGCAGCGGGACGTCGTCGGCTCGAGTTGGGAGGTTTCCGGAGCGAGGCGCGAGAGAAGAAGAGCGTGGAAGTGTTGAATCAAGTGTTGCTCTGAAGCCTGGGGTCGAGGGCCCTTTATATAGCCCTGGGGGCGCTCGGAACGTCGGGGGTGCCCCCCACGTTTCACTCGATCCGTCTTGGTCTCGGTCAGCTTCTGATCCCTTTACATTCGGGATCAGCTTTGACTGGGGCGCCCGGAGCCCTCGGGGCGCCCATATTGACCGGGTCAAACTTTCATCCGTTGGCTTCGAGGGGAGCTGCTTCGGTGGTTTGCCATTGGGGGCGCCCGGGACGCTGGGGGCGCCCGGGAGCAGCGGGGGCGCCCGGGAGCACGGGGGCGCCCCGCCCAGCAGCTGTTCGAAGCCTTCCTTACTTACATTATTTTGTATGCACCTTGGGGGCGACCAGGACACTCCGGGCGCCCTACTCAGCCACTGCCTCACTCCTTTGAGGCTCTCTGAGCTGCAGACACTCGTTCCTTTGGTCGTTAGTCCAAAACAACATAAAATAATAATGTGTTAGTTTATACAGCCTTAGCTGTCTTGGTTCTGACTTTGAGCCTCCAAAATGGAGCCCTAGGTCGAACCGACGCCTACTATTCCCTCTCGACGGGGAACGCGTCCTCACCTACTCCTCTCGGGAGAATGTACCTGATGCCAACCGCTCCTTTGGTTGGACTTTTGCCTAGCGGTCCTTTGCCAGGTCTTGGATACCGAGCTGTCCTTCGCCCGATGCATAGCAGTCCTTCGCTAGGGCTTCAGTCCCAAGCTGTCCTTCGCCTGGTGCCTAGGAGTCCTTCGCTAGGGCTTTGTACCCTGGCATTCCTTCGCCAGTGCCTAGCAGTCCTTCGCTAGGGCTTTGTATCCTGGCTTTCCTTCGCCAGTGCCTAGCAGTCCTTCGCTAGGGCTTTGTACCCTGGCATTCCTTTGTGAGTGCCTAGCAGCCCTTCGCTAGGACTTTTTAACCTGCACACTAGATGAACTTGTTAGATAACAAGTAAGACTTAACTTTTGAGCCCTGTTGCCATTATCAAAACTCAGGTTCGATTTGGGTGCTTTCTGCACCAACAAAACCAACCTTTGAATCATCCACAACAACAATTCCAGCCAAATTTCCAGAATTTTCAGCAAGGATTTCATCCTAATCAGCAAGGGTTTCAACCCTCACAGCAAGTTTTCCAACCATACAATTAAAATTTTCAGTTTCAAAGTCAACAATTTCAGCCCCAACAACTTCAGCCTTCACACCAACAATTTTAACCCCAAAGTCAGAATTTTCAGAACAATAATTTTCAGAATCATACACCTAGTTATCAATCCAATTTTCAGCAATTTCAACAGCCCATTCAACCATTTAATCAGCCCCAAACTCAGAATTTTCAAAGTTCACAGCAAGGTCATAATTTTCAGCAGCCTCCTCCTTCATTTCTAGGCCAACCAAAGTCCCATACTAATCAAGGAGGCTATGGAGGTTCCAGTGGGGTGAATGCTCAACAACAAAGGCTAGAGGAGATGATGCAACAAATTCTCCAACAACAACAAATTTTGCAACAACAACAAGGTCAACAAAAAAATGATTCTACCCTTCAAAACATTAAGAGACACATTGGGCAACATGCTAGTAGGATGAATCAAATGCAAGCCCAGGGATCAAGTCAATTACCTTCTCAAGCTACTCCTAATCCAAAGGGAAATGTTAGTGCTATAACTTTGAGGAGTGGGAAGGTTGCTTCAAGTTCAAATGTTCCAAAGGCTGATTTTTCTGAAAAATTCCAGCTCAAAACAGCCCTGAAATGTCTTCTAAATCAGTTGGTTGTGATCTTGGATCAAGCCTAACTCATTCTTCAACAGATCCTGTGATTTTGGTGGAAGATGAAGGTGAAATCAGTAGGAAAGGTGAATTTACAGCAACTACTTCACTTGAAAAATCTGCTCAAGAGTCAACTCCAAAAGTTTCGGCTCAAGTGGAGGAATCAAGGGTTCTTTTACCTTTTCCACAGCGCAGACTCAAGCCAAAAAGCACGTAGAGGAGGAGAAGGCCAAGGAGTATAATGAGCTTGTAAAACTTTTTAGTAAGGTGCAGATTAATGTGCCTTTGTTGACCATGATCAAGCAAATTCCCAAGTATGCTAAATTTCTCAAGGACTTGTGTGTGCACAAGAAGAAGCTTAAGGACAATGAATTGGTCAGTTTAGGGAAGAATGTCTCAGCTTTTATCCATTCTATTCCTCAGAAATGTGAAGATCCAGGAGTGTTTACTGTGTCTTATGAGATTGGGAGGACTCTTTTTCATGATGCTATGTTAGATTTGGGGGCCTCTATTAATGTGATGCCTAAATCAATTTTTCAGATGCTTGGTATTGGACCTTTGAAGCCTACAGGAGTGGTTATTCAGCTAGCAGACAGGAGTCGGACTCACCCAGCTGGGATCATTGAAGATGTATTAGTGAAGGTGAAGGAGCTGATTTTTCCTGCAGATTTCTATATCGTGGACATGGAGGGGGATTTTCTAGCGAATAAATCTCCACTTATTCTTGGGAGACCATTCTTGAAGACTGCGAGGACAAAAATCGATGTATATACAGGCACACTTTCGATGGAGATAGGAGACACAGTTGTACAATTCAGTATTTTTGATGCTATGAAGCACCCCAGAGAAGATCATTCGATTATGAGCATGTATGTTCTAGATGAGTTGGTTGATGCAGATTTATTTGCTGAGGGAGCTTCACTTGGTATTTCCAGAGGGTATATTAGTTCAGAGGAGGCTGAGGGGGCATTTGCTATAGAGGAGGCTGAGTTGAAGGTTGTTTTAGATTCACTTTCAGTTGGAGACGATTCTATAGGTGTAGGGGATTGCACAGAGCCCCATGGATCACCTATATTGATTAATATTTCAGGAGATTCAGAGGATATGTGTGAGAGTGTAGGGGATTGCACTGAGCCCCATGGTTCATCCATACCGACTGAGCAGTCACAGATTGAGTTAAAGCCATTGCCAGATCCTTTGAAGTATGCTTATTTGGGAGAGGAGCAGAGTTTACCTGTCATCATCGCCCAGAACTTAGATGCAGAGCAAGAAGATAAATTATTGCAAGTCCTCAGGCAGCACAAGAGAGCCATTGGGTGGACACTAGCTGACATACCTGGAATTAGCCCAGTTATTTGCATGCACAGGATATTTTTGTTGGATCGAAGAAAACGATAGAGGGGGGGGGGTGAATATCATTAAAAACTTTTCGGACTAAGAAAGAGCAAATACACAGCGGAAAGAAATAAATTGCACAAGAACACAAGTAGATTTTTTACTTGGTTTGGAGTCGCGGTCGGCTCCTACTCCAAGGCCCACGGTCCTTGACCGTTTATTTTGGGCAATTCTATATCCGGAAAGATCTTTACAGATTGAGAGTACAGATATAGAATTTGAAAAATAAATTACAACACTTTCATAAATTTAAAACTTTACTGATGCCCGAGATGGATCGAATTCCGGAGCAGAGGATGGTCTTCGGCGCTGAAATCTCGAAATGGAACTTTGTCGGAGAGCAGCGCGTAAGTGAATGTGTTTGAGCGTTGGAAAAAGTTGATGTTGAAGCCTTGGGGTCGAGCCCCTTCTATAGTGCCCATGGGGCCGCCTGATCCGTTGGGGGTGCCTGACACGTGCCTTCACCTGCAAGAACCTCAATCCGTAGCTTGGTCAGCGCTTATCCCCTTCGATTCGTCACCTGGGCTGACTGGGGCGTCCAGGACCTCTCGGGTGCCTAGGTTAACCTGGTCCATTGGCTTCGTGACAGATTTGCTTCGATGACCGCTTTGGCATTGACCTTGGGCGCCCGGGACCTCCTGGGCGCCTAGCCCAGTGTGGTTCGAAGCAGTCTTGCTTCTTGGCAATTTTTGGCCTTGACCTTGGGCGCCCGTGACCTCCCGAGCGCCTAGCCTAGTGAACCACCCCACACCTTTGGGGCGTCTGAGCTGCAGAAACACAATCCTTCGATCCCTGTAGCCAAGGTTAGTTCCAAAACAAACCAAGCAAGAGTGTTAGTCATTATTTACAGCCGTAGCTGTCTTGGTTCTGACTTCGGGTCTCCCAAATGGAACCCTAGGTTGAACCGACGCCTACTGCTCCCTCGACGGGGAACACGTCCTCACCTACTCCTCTCAGGAGAGTTTACCTTTTGCCAACCGGCTCCTCCGGTTGGACCTTCGGCCAATCCACCTGATCAGGTCTTCGTGCCTAACTTCTGGTCAGGTCTTCTTGCCCAAATTCCGGTCAGGTCTTCGGTGCCCAGCCCCTTGCCAGGACTTCTTGCCTAGTCCTCGACCAGAACTTCTTTGCCCGACTTTCGGTCAGGTCTTCTTGCCCAGTCCTTGACCAGGACTTCTTTGCCCAGTACTTTGCCAGGACTTCTTGCCTAGTGTACCTAGGACTTCTTCCTGCATACTCAGTGAACATGTTAGATCACAATAATATCTTAACTTCTGAAACCTTTGCCATTATCAAAACCCAGGTTTGACTTAGGTGCTACCTGCACCAACAATCTCCCCCTTTTTGATTTATGACAACACGGTTCAAAAATTTAAGTTAATAAAGCAAGTAAAATACTTAATTTCCTCCCCTTGGAAGAAATCTCCCCCTAAGTTTTTCAAGAATACGTGGGGTTTTGAAAACATTTCTAAGTCCTTGTCTGTCATAAAATGAAAAGATTTTTTAGTTTTTCAATACTTAGAAAATTCTCAAAAGTGATTTTCAAGTTAGAAAAATTTTCCAAAAATATTTTCGAGTTGGGCACTTAGAAAATTTTCCAAAACATTTTTTGAGTTAAGTACTTAGAACATTTTTCAAAACATTTTTGAGTTTAAGTACTTAGAAAGTTTTTCAAAACATTTTTGAGTTAACACTTCGAAAATTTTCCAAAAAGAGTTTTGAATTACTTTACTTTTTGAAAAAGGAGATAAAAGTTTTTGAAAAAAAATTTAATTTAAATTTTAAAACCTTCTTTTCAATCCTTTCCAATTTCAATTTTAAAACCTTCTTTTCTCTCCTTTCCAATCTCTCCCCCTTTGCCATATATCAAAAAATATAGCAAAAAAAATTGAGTAAGGAAAGTAAAGTGTTGTATTGAACCAATTCTATGCATAAATTGAACCAAATCAATTTAAATTTTCTCTTTCGGGTCCTGTCTAACCCAGTTAGCTACTTACTAACTGTTATAAACAGTAGCTTTCGCTAGGGTTAGTTAAGTTAAGTGATCTGATCAAGTTAGATTTTCTAAGCTTGACACTTAACCTAATTACTGTTCAATTGGTATTATTGCCCAAATTACTGCAGATGCACTGACTTAAAGCATCTTGAATCAAGGCATAGACCTAAGCATCTCAACCCAGTCTAGGTTATCAATCAAAAGTACCCTAAGGTGTTCTAGATCTATAGGTGCATGCAGTTCTAGGGTTATGACCTAAGCTAAGTCCATTTGCGAAAAAACCCTAGTTTTGAAGGGGGTGAGTTTTTCAAAAAAAAACTAAGTCGGAAATCATTTTAAAGAAAAAAATGTTTTTTCAAATAAATATCAGATAAGTAATAAAACAGTAATAAAAAACACAAGTAGAACAGTCCTATTCTACTAAGCATAACATTCATTTAGTAAAGGCATATAACTCATTAAGTAAACAGCTAGCAACTAGATATGATAAGGGGATAAAAGTCAACTGGTCGAAGAAAGGACCAGCACAGTCAAACATGAGTCAAGCACAAGTCAATAGTACAATGAGGCAGCTGAAATAATCTGGAGTCTAGGAGGAGGGGCCCAGAGGAAAGAATGGACCGGGCTGCCAAGATTGGAACATGGATATTATCTCATTATGTCGGGTCTGATTTGCCTCTCGTTCGGCTCGGAGGGCATCCATGTACTCAATGTGATGTGCCTCTTTTGCCTGGCGATCGGCTCGAATAGCTTCCATGTGCTCGTTATGGTAGGCTCGGTTTACATCGTGCTCTGCTTGAATCGCGTCGACCAACTCGATGTGGTGTGCCTCCATCTCCTCTCGGAGGCTATGGACCTCTGTCTGAAGTAGTGTCAGTCTCTCGTCGATCGTCGGAGGTGGGGCTCGTTGATAAGTACCATTTTATTGATTATTGTGAAATTGCCCTAGGTTTTAGAACTTACTCTTATTTTGGACTTAATTGCAAATTTACACATATTTGGATTATTTGGCCATTAAATTCTTGATCTATTTTTGTAGGCATGAAAGTTCATGGACTTAGGGCATATTGGGTCAAACTTGAGTCGGAAGTGACCCGGATCGAGTTATCAAGATTAGGATTAAATCTGGGCTGTCCGATTCAAAAGTGGCGAGATCTGAGCCATCCGGGACTATCTGAAGCAATCCGAGCTAGGGTTAGGGTTGATCAAGCATTTTGATCATGATATGAAAGTTTCATCCCAATCAGAGCTAAATCAACCGTTGGATCAAGCTCGGAGGGCTCTAGATCGTCCATTCAAAGACTAAGTTGATCTGGACCATCCATTGCACATCTGGAGGATCCGAGCTACCACGAGGCAGATCCTGACCCTTGATCAACATCTGGGAAGTTTGGGTCAGATCAGAGCAAGATCAGCCATTGGATTCATCCAAATTAATCAGAACCGTCCAATGCTAAGTATTTAATCAGATTTTCCACAGCTTCAGCTCTTCGTCGCGTCTTCGCCGTAGCCACCTTCTTCATCGAGTTTTTCATCAGTTCTTCAAGTTCTTCATCCAAGAAGGCGTGACCCCTCAATTTCTTCATTTGATCATCATCTGAATCCTTGGAAGACAGTTTCGATCGAGATTTCAGCTCAATTTGCGCCATAACAGGGGTGTTTGAGGGTTTCGGCATCTCTGCTACCCAATCGATTGTGTCTCGTCCACAAGCCATTTCCGATCATTTGAGCTGCTTGTAGGGGTTCTCAGGTGAGCTCAGATGTTCTTCAAATCATCATCGCAAGCCATCCATTAAGACAGAAGAGATTGGATTGGAATTTTCCCAGCTGAGGCAGTTTGAGCAGATTGGTCGATTGAAGCTGCGCTCTACTGATTTGCTGAGCTTAGGGGTTCGAGGCCAGCCCTTGCTTGACGACCAAGGAGATTTTGAGCTTAGGGAGGATTGAGGCTTAGTTATTTAGCTAATTTCAGTTGTTTATAGCTGTAATTTCCATTACTGCTTTAGTTTCATTTCTATTTTTGTTTCAGATTCGTTAACTTGGTTTAATGCATTGTTCCAGCTTAAATTAGGGTTCAATTTTCAAGTTAAGTAGTTTAGGAACTTGTTTAGTGATCAATTGAATTTAATTTCAGTTTATTTCTTTGATTGTTGCTTGCGTATTTCCTTAATCTGTTGCGTGCCGGTTTGTTTCTGCGTGCCATTCTATTTCTGATGTTTACAGTTTCTTTTGAATCCAATTTGTGCTCAGCTTAATTCCCTACAATTTAAGCTCGCATTTAGTATGTCAATGCATTAGAGTTGAGTTTGTTTTCCATTCAGTTCTATTTCTGAACTTTTAGCTCAGCCTCTGCGTATCAATTCTTCCAACTCCATTTCTACAGTTCTGAATTTCAGTCCTGCCATTCAAGTTTCCAATTCTGCCACCCAGCTTTCACTTCTGCAATCTTCAGCTTCTTATCTCTGAAATGGTACAAATAAGCTGAGTTCTAACTTCTGAACTCACTAGCAGTTTGTTGCATTCAAAAGCAATGGATCTAACTCTCTGAAATTGGGTTGTAATGTGCGTATCAGCCCTTTCCTTGTGTGCCACCTCAGTTTTTGCATTTGCCTGTGCTATTTCAGTCTGCATCTGCACTTCATTTCTGCAATGGATCGCTTCTGAATTTTGCATTCGAATGTTTCTATTCTAGTTCTGTTTCTTTGTCTGATTTTGTATCCAATTTGTGGCTGGACATTCTGTCTTCAAATTTCTGCAATTCTGCCGCAGGATTCTGCATCAGTTGATTGGAATTCAGTAAACTTACCTTTCAGTGAACTATTGCACTCGAATTCAGCTTCCATTTGCATCAGACTGTTCTGAAAATCTGGATTAGATTTCTGAAGTTCTTCATTTCCTCCCTGCATTCATTTATTTCTGCACAACATGTTTAGTTCCTGAATCTTGTTTCACTCGGGTTGATTCGCATACATTAGCTGCTAAATATTGCGTCCGATCTGTTTATGTCAAATCCCGTTGCTGAACATCAGTTGCTAGCTTGAGTTTACATTCAATGGGTTGCTACATCTTTGCATTTAATTTCTGAAAGTTTAGGTTCATTTCTGCATTCTTGGAATTAATTTCTGCATCCAGAATTCCTTTTCTAAATTGATCAGTTCCTTGTTTAATTGCTGCATTGTTTCATTTAGTGCAATAGATCATGTCATTGATATCTCTGACTTCTGAATTAAACAGAGCATCTCATTTCTGACTTGTCATGCATTGTTCATGCACTTAGTATCATCTTGGCATATAAGCTTTATTCTTTGCGTATCAAGTTTTGGTGGCATGCATCTTGTATTTTATTGTGATTTCATTTCAGATTGAAACCCGAAACCCAAATTCATAAACGACACATAAATACAAGCGCGAATCACACAACATCAACTAGCCCTAGGAAAAATACGACCTGTGGCCCCTTTACTACGTTTTCATATTTTTGATTGCAAAAAGGGTTTCTAGCATTTTATACAAATTCTAAATTCTGATGGACCCATACATTTCGTGACAATTTAATCTAGTATTTCGGGTCCGTCACTCGTCCAAGTGCTCCTGAATCTCGGCAGCGAGATCTGCGACATCGACCTCTACCTCCTCATCAGAATTGATCTGGGCTCCAGCTCTCTGGCGTCTCCATGATAGACCCCCGGTAACTGAGACCTCTATGCCCACTAGGGAAAAATTTCTGTTGGGATCTTGAGGTGACATAAACACAAAAACGCAGCGGAAACAAGATCCCTCGAGTAATCCATGCGAAAGAAAAACTCGTACGAAATCATCTATCTAATAGATCGATCTAAAGCGTATACCTTTGGAGCGTGCCCTTACGTTTATCCCGCTCGTCCAAGCGCCGCCGGATCTCTTGCACGTTCAAGTGTCCGTGCCTCTATTCGTATCCACACGAACACGATATCTCTACTTCTGAGAAGAACTACCTTAATTGTGCTAGCAACTTGAGGTAGTTCACAAAACACCAAGAACCCAAGATGTGGGTTTCGGCCAAGATGGAGAAGAGAAGGAAGAGGGGAAAGAAAATGAGAAGTTGTCCTCCAAATGACAAGGGACAAACTCTTTTATACTAATATCAAGAGGAGTTTTTCCATTTTAAACTTCCCTTCATTAAACATTTTAATATAACTCTCTAACTTTTCATGTAACTCTCTAATGGTGAGAAACTCTCCATCTTCCTCTCTTATTAATTCATTAAACATTTTAATGAATTAATATTTCATCCAAATGTGGTTGAGTCTAATCTAAATGAGTTTAACTCAAATTAGATCTCAATCCATAATCCAATTGGATTCACTTGAGTCTAACTCAATTAATCCAATTCCAATTAAATCTTAGCCAAACCAAGATAAATTAATCTCCGAAGCATCGTGTCCTTAGTGTGTGACCCAATAGGCTCTCGTAACGTTGGCAATGTGTCTAAACCAATTTAGACACAAAAGCAATGAGCGGCATCTAGCAATGCATCAATGCTACCCAAGTAACAAGAAAGTCGAGATCCGACTTAACCTCCGTGACTATGGCAATGTATGACCTTGTCCTTCTATCCTCGATATCTAGATTGACCAATGAGGCATAGACCGTGTCATCCTCGATCAATCTTTGTGTTTCTTGATCCCCGAGTAGACTCACTCAAACAATTGAACTCAATATCTCATATTGACTCAATTGAGCATGACCATACGTTTTAACAGTCCTACTCGATCAAGGGGCCCACAGATATCACTCCCGTCATATGGGAGGGATAGATCCCATCTACATCACTCACATCCCTCCGCATAATTCATTACATACCCAGTGATCACCTTTATAGTCCACCCTGTTACGGGTGACGTTTGACGATACCAAAGTACATAACTCCTTATGTAGGGAACCGTAGTGACTTCAGGTCTCAGGACTATTCATACCAATAGTCACATGAGAAAGTTTATGACACTCATATGACAATCTATGAAACTTTCTCATGGCGGGTCATTCAGTACACATTCTCCAATGTATACCCATGTGTCAACTTGATATCACATATCCATGACTTGTGAGCTCAAGTCATCAGTTGACCTACATGCTAGTCTCCATGTATTAATATTGTCCTTGAATATTAATACTTGACTAGGAATGGTTTAGAGTAGTGTTCTCTACATCATCTCACTATCGATTCAACCAATCGATATAATGTAGATAAGAACCTACTACCCAAGGACATTATTATACTTAGTTATTTGGCATAAATACAAAATAAGTATAATAACCAAACATGCCTTTATTAATAATAGAATATGATACAAAATGCCCCTAGTCAATCATCATATAATTGGCTCTAGGGCTCCTACTAACAATTTCTATACCCAATTTCATCAAATTCGGTCATCATGGTCATCTCTCCAATGGTAATATCATGACCGTGATGGTGAAGAAGAGAAGTGGTGATGTGGCAGTAAGGGGTGCATACTCGACCTTGAGTCGTAACACTAGACGCATAGAGAATGGTATGGAACATATGAAGTCCAATATCTATGTCTAAATGATGGATCATAGCGTACAACAAGAAGGTATGGAATGGTCGCATGGTTGCGACATCCCTAGTGGTCAAGGGGAGAATGCAACGGACCAGAACTCTATAAAGAGCGTAGTCCTGGACTCGGAGATCTACTGATTGAAAATGTCTAACCAAAGGGTTTTGGGCATCTCTATAGAAATATGAATAAAGGGTGTCCAGATCAATATGGGAGTAGGGAGGGTCTCTCGGAGGGTAACAGCAAAACGTGGACTGGGAAGGACGTAGTCCAAAGAATCTATTAAGCAACGAGGGTGTGATAGTCAAAGGCATCCCCTGCACTGTGGAGATATAGCTAAGGTCATCTTGTCTGACTAGGTTGTTGTAAAACTCTGCACATAAGGTCGTGTTCATAGGATGGGTGCAGAAGACAAGCTGGTCAAGTTGATAGAAATTGATGACGTCCATCGCTACTGGACAGGACTGAGTAAAAAATTGCCTATTTAAGAAACTTGTTTTGATAGGCTTGTAGGTCGTCCTAGCAAACTTGTTAAATAATTCTAAGGTCGGAAATCTAGGGTCAGGGCTAGGCTCGACCCCGGGGTTGGGTTGATTAGCACGACGTTTTCTAAAATAATAACGAACATGCATTTAAGTACCGAAATAATAATAAAAAATTAATTATAGATGCATAAAAATGATACCGTGGAGCCATGGTTGAAGTTGAACGTTTGAGGGCACGAGAAGGGCTTTTGGGTGCCTTGGGAGAAGGAGAGTTAGGGAGGAGGTTTGTTTTTGGGGTGATAAATGAAGGGAGAATCGGTGGCCTTATATAGGGGTTGGCTGGGCGCCCAGTAGGTCTCGGGCGCCTGGTTCATGTGTCAGTTGTCTTTGGCAGCTTTTGCTGCCTTGACCGTTGGCCTTGGGGGCGCCCGTGAGGACCCGGGCGCCTATAGTCAGCTGTCACTTGTGGTAGCTTTTGTTGCCTTGAATGGAGATAAAGTCCTAGGCGCTCGATAGGTCACGGGCGCCCGGGTCAGCTGGGTAGGGTTGACAGCTTTTGCTGTCTTGGTCAAAGAGAAAGTTGGGGGCGCCCGAGCTGACCATGGTTTGACTATTGACCAGTTTGACCGTTTGATCATGTTTGACTATTTTGAGCTTGTTTGACTCTTTTGACCAACCAACAATTGAGTCAATTAAGCTCTAAATTACATGATTCAATGTTTTTACTTGACAAAAGTACAGAAACCAGATGAATTTTGAGTTTAGTCCTAACCATCTCACCCGGTCTATAGTTGTCAATCACGTTGACCTTATGGGTTTTGTGAGACTGGTTTTAACAGAAGTAAAGATTTAAAAAAAAACATGATTAATTTTGAAAAGTTGAATTAATTTTGAAAACAGTTTAATTTTATTTTTAAAAGTGGTTGAATCTAAGATTAATTGAAATTTGTGTTAGATTCAAATCTAACAATAGTAAAGTGAATTTAGTTTTCAATAATTGGCTTCCATGTCTTGGCGAGGAACTAGGCCTTCTTTGGTCGTAGCCTTATTGGATCATCAACCCTTTCCTTGACAAAGTCTTTTATTGAAAAATCATCTTCAAGTTACTCCTTGAGAGATTTTGATCTAACTAGTTTGGGTTTTGGATCGGTAGCTTCGGCTAGTTCCGCCAAAATGGCTTCCCTAACGTATTATCATCTCACCTCCACCCAATACTATATTATTCAAATTTCAATTAAGTCATTTCAGTCCTTAGTCTAACCAGTCCTAGGTCTAAGCATGATAATTTGCAGAAATAAATAAACAATCAAGCATGCAATTCAAATTAAGGGAAAAATTTATCTAATTATAAAAATTATTTTTAAATTGGATCCCCCTGAACTAAAGCCACGGTAATGATTAGGAATGATATGAATCTTGTCCTTGGGAATCTAATACTGGTTTGGTCCAGTTTGGTTATTCAAGCAAAGTTTTGGTACCCATCCTTGAACTTTGGGTCTTGATTGGTTCAATATAGCATAGTATGACCGTTGCCCCGACTTGGTTCGATACCCTAACTCAGATCGATTTAGAACGGACTTTTGTTTTTCAAGGATCATGTCAAGACCCTTGGAACCCGAAGTGAATCGTTCTAAAGCCACTCTAAGGTCCTTGACTTGAGTTTTCAAGGAGGAGTTCTCTTTCTCAAGTTTTTCAACTTGAGTAGAGGTTCCTTCTTGAACCTTCTCGGTCAAGGATCTAGAGTCAGCTTCCTCTTTCAAGAGTTTTACTTCCTGTCGGAGGGGCTCGACTCGGATTTTGGCTTTCGCCAAGTTACGAGATAAGTAAGCAATTAACTTTGATAATTCAACTTCAGAATAACCACTTATCGTTATTTTATCGTTTTCCGAAATTGTGAGTCTTCCATCGTCCGGCTCTGATTCTGATCCGGTGTCAATGTCTTCCGAAGCGGTTAAGGCAAGAAGGTTTGACTGTGGGGCCTCTTCTTCTTCTTCGGAGGAAGATTCGTCCCACGTGGCTTGACGAGCCTTCTTCCTTCGAGTCTTCTTGGCTTCCTTTAGATTAGGACACTCCGATTTGTAGTGTCCCTTCTTGTTGCATTCGTAGCAGGTCACATTTGGTTTGGACTTCGAAGTTGAAGGTTCAGCTGGATCTTCCTTTCTTCGGCTGGCTTTTCTTCTATTGGTCTGATACTTTACCTCCTTGTAGTAGTCCTGGGCTAGCCGAACCAGCTTGGGTCGATCCCCTTCACTATCTTCTAAGTCAGAGTCTGAGTCAGACTCGGGTGCAGGTTGAGGCTTTTTCTTGGATACCTTTCCTTGGGGTTTACCTGCAAGAAAAAAGTAATACCTTTCTCGGCCAAAGTGCAGTTAGTCTGCTCATGTAATTCTAATTCTGAAAATAATTCACCTAACTTAATTTTAGAAAGATCCCTAGAAACCTTGTAAGTATCTACCATAGATGCCCACAGAGTATTTCTTGGGAAAGCATTTAAGGTATACCTAATAAGGTCACGATTTTCTACCTTGCGACCGATTGTATGCAGGTCGTTCATCAACTCCTGGATTCTGGCGTGGAGCTGTGCTGCTGACTCGCTGATGGACCCGAAATACTAGGTTAAGTTGTCACAAAATGTGTGGGTCCATCAGAATTTAGAATATGAATAAAATGCTGGAAACCCTTTTTGCAATCAAAATATGAAAACGTAGTAAAGGGGCCACAGGTCGTATTTTTCCTTGGGACTAGTTGATATTGTGTGATTCGAGCTTGTATTTATGTGTCGTTTGATTTTTGGGTTTCAAATAAATATTTAGGTTTCAGTTTACAATCGGAAATGAAATCACAATGAAAGTAAAGGAACTTAGCTAATAAGCCAAACAAAATGATGGTAATAAACAACTCAACCCATGGGAAACCCAATTCAACCAAGGCAACTCAACTGAATTTCAAAGATTGCAAATCTGAATTCAAACGCAAGACTACTTTACAAGGTCTGTTCAAGTTCAAACCAATAAATGTCAAATGCCTCTCTTGATACAAAGTGAACAAAAGATTAAAACAACTTGGCACCAAGAGAAGGAGATATATGTGCCAAAAGAGACTGATACTAAGTGCTAAAACTGTGATTGACCATTCCGAATTGAAATTAATCACTTCAACTTTGAAGACAAGCTGTTAATGAAGTGCTAGCATGAATTAAGAAGGAATTTCAGACATAAATGCAGCAGATCAGAAATGGGACAGGATTTCAGAATTATAGGCAAGAATTCAGAACATGACTTGAATGCTGAGTTGAATTCAGGAAGGTCGCATGAATCAAATGCAGGAACACCAAAGCTAACTAAGTTAAGTGTAGAATCTAGTGTTCAGAAAGATTTAGACTGAAAACCATTCTAACTTGATACAACTTCAAGGCTGAAACCGAAACAACTTGCAAGAATGTAATCAAAACTCAATGCAAAATTTACATGTAGAAATTCAGTGATGATATGATGCAGAAATTCTGGATGCAGAGAACTAAAACTGATGCTCAGAGATTATACTAATCAGCTCAGAAACAATTCATATTCTGCAGAAACTGTCATTGAATTGCAGCAACATTTCGGAGCAGAACCTGAGGCTGAATTTCAGAACAATAGATGTGCAGAAATGAAATGAAGAACCCAGAGATGAAGACTGATTAACTCAAAAACAAACTGAATGCAGCAACACACAAAACAAGCTAAATGCAAAGTTCACCAAAACACATGCTCACTTGATACGCATTCAGGAATTACCAACTGATACAAAGTTGGCACGCATCAGCTAAACAAAGTTGCAGGAGTAAATCTGAGTTCAGAAACGTGCAAAGCAAACTAAGATTTAGTTCACAAACCAAATTTCGAAGAAGATTAAAAAGGACTGTTATTTACTTGATCGATCTCAAGAGATGATAAATCAAACTTACAGGAATTAAAAACTGAATTTCAGAAACAAAATCTGGTACGCAACCATACAGCCGTGTCCAAACTGCAGACATGGATACCGAGGCTTTGGAAATGAAATAAACTAAAAGGTAAACTCAAAAGAACAAACTTAAGCTAACTGGATACAAATAAAAGACTGATACGCAGCAGCTCAAAGACTGAATACGCAGCAGATTAGACAGAAAATGCAGAAGTAAAACAGAACAGCATTGATACGCAGCAGGTATAACTGAAATACAACTTCAAAACTGATACGAAAGCAATAAACAAGTTCACTAGCTAACTACTTGCAGGAATTGAACCTAATTAAGGCAGAAAATAATTCGGAAGAGTAAACTACAGCTGATACAAAAGACAGTAACAGAAATAACATTCAGAAATAAAATTACAGCTACAACTTGAAATTAACTAAAAAAATCTATCATCAACCCCTTCTCTCAGCTCAAGAACACCTTGTTCGTCACGCAAGGAAGAGCCTCGAACCCCTAAGCTCAACAAACCGATGGAAAAACTGAATCTGCGAGTCAACCAACTTAGTTCTGCTCAAATCTGAAAACCCCTTCGATTTCTTCAATCTAGCTTTGTCCAATTATTCTGATGGCTTGGGAATGATCCGAGCTTACCCGAGAACCCCTCCAGATAGCTCGGATGGATGATGGATTGAACAAAACCAAGATTGAAGGCAATCGATGGCAGAGTTGATGAGACCTCAATCATACTCTGTTCTGGGGCAATTTAGGGCTGGAAACATCACGGCATCAGCTTCCTGAAGATCTGGAACTTGCTCTAAGATCGGAATTGATGGGTCGCGCCAATGGATTGAAGAAAAACTGAAGAACTATTGAAGAAGAAACGAAGGAATGAAAGCTTGCGGCGAAGACGCGACGAAGGCTGTGGAGTTTCTGATTAAATACATAGGAATGGACGGTCCAGATTGATTTGGATGAATCCAATGGCTGATCTTGCTCTGATCTGACCCAAACCTTCCAGATGTTGATCAAGGGTCAGGATCTGCCTCGTGGTAGCTCGGATCCTCCAGATTTGCAACGGATAGTCTAGATCAACCTAATCTTTGAATGGACGATCTAGAGCCCTCCAAGCTTGATCTAACGGTTGAATGAGCTCTGATTGGGATGAAACCTTCAGATCTTGATCAGACTGCTTGATCAACCCTAGCCCTAGCTCAGATTGCTTCAGATGGTCCCGGATGGCTCAGATCTAGCCGCTTTTGAATCGGATGGCCCGGATTAATCCGAAGCTTGATAACTCGATCCGGGTCCACTTCCGACTCAAGATTGACCCAGTATGCCCTAGGTCCAGGATCCTTTCATGCCTACAAAAAATAGATCAAAAAATTAGTGGCCAAATAATCCAAATATGTGTAAATTTGCAATTAAGTCCAAAATAAGAGGAAATCCTAAAACCTAGGGTAAAATCACAATTAAGCAAGTAAAACATGGGCCAAACATGGATTTTAGCAATTAAAATAATCGACAAAATGGTACTTATCACTCGCCTTCGTTCATTTTGATTGTGTACAATCTGTTCAGCAGTATGTCCCTTTTGCTGATTCTGGTGTCGGAGGTGCCTTCGTGCAACTCAATTAGTTTGTTCCAGAGTTCTTTAGCACTGTTGAAGGGACCCACCCGGTTCAGTTCTTCCTTGGTTAATCCGCATTGCAGTGTCTGGGTTGCCTTTGCATCAGCCTCGATCTTTTTCTTCAGCGAGGCGTCCCATTTTGAGTAGTGCTGTGCCACTCCTTCAGCATTCTTGGGCATTTCAAGATCAGATTGGATTATAATCCATATATCCACCTGAGTTTTCAGGTGGACTTCCATTTGACTCTTCCAGTAGGAGAAGTCTTCTCCACTGAAGAGTGGTGGTCTGGCTGTGCTGAAACCCTCTTGCATGGCCATTACAATTTATGTGAAAAATAAAAACAAAAAAACTCTGTCCCAAGACTTGGTCTTGGATTAGTAGTGCGGAAATAAAAAAATTAATCAAGAAAAAGCGATCGAGTGGTGTTGCACCAACCTCGAATAACGAGAAAAATTTGAAGAGAAAAAAAATTAAAAATTTTGTAAAATCCGAAAATACTCTCAAATTGGTGGTTGCACCAGATTTGAGCCACCCGCTCTAATACCACTTGTTGGATCGAAGAAAACGATAGAGTGGGGGGGGGGTGAATACCGTTAAAAACTTTTCGGACTAAGAAAGAGCAAATACGTAGTGGAAAAAAATAATTTGCACAAGAACACAAGTAGATTTTTTACTTGGTTCGGAGTCGCGGTCGGCTCCTACTCCAAGGCCCATGGTCCTTGACCCTTTACTTTGGGCAATTCTATATTCGGAAAGATCTTTACAGATTGAGAGTACAGATATAGAATTTGAAAAACAAATTACAACACTTTCGTAAATTTAAAACTTTACCGACACTCAAGATGGATCGAATTCCAGAGCAGAGGGTCGTCGTCGGCACTGAAATCTCGAAATGGAACTTTGCCGGAGAGCAGCGCGTAAGCGAAAGTGTTTGGAGCGTTGGAAAAAGATGATGTTGAAGCCTTGGGGTCGAGCCCCTTTTATAGTGCCCATGGGGGCGCCTGACACGTGCCTTCACCTGCGAGAACCTCAATCCGTAGCTCGGTCAGCGCTTATCCACTTCGATTCGACACTTGGGCTGACTGGGGCGCCTGGACCTCTCGGGCACCTAGGTTGACCTGGTCCATTGGCTTCATGGCAGATTTGCTTCGATGGCCGCTTTGGCTTTGACCTTGGGTGCCCGGGACCTCCTGGGCGCCTAGCCCAGTGTGGTTCGAAGCAGTCTTGCTTCTTGTCAGTTTTTGGCCTTGACCTTGGGCGCCCGTGACCTCCCGGGTGCCTAGCCCAGTGAACCACCCCACACCTTTGGGGCGTCTGAGCTGCAGAAACACAATCCTTCGGTCCCTGTAACCAAGGATTGTTCCAAAACAAACCAAGCAAGAGTGTTAGTCATTATTTACAGCCGTAGCTTTCTTGGTTCTGACTTCGGGTCTCCCAAATGGAACCCTAGGTCAAACTGACGCCTACTGTTCCCTTGACGGGGAACGCGTCCTCACCTACTCCTCTCAGGAGAGTTTACCTTTTGCCAACCGGCTCCTCCGGTTGGACTTTTGCCCAATCCACCTGACCAGGTCTTCGTGCCCAACTTCCGGTCAGGTCTTCTTGCCCAACTTCCGGTCAGGTCTTCGGTGCCCTGCCCCTTGCCAGGACTTCTTGCCTAGTCCTCGACCAGGACTTCTTTGCCCGACTTCCGGTCAGGTCTTCTTGCCCAGTCCTTGACCAGGACTTCTTTGCCCAGCCCTTTGCCAGGACTTCTTGCCTAGTGTACCTAGGACTTCTTCTTGCACACTCAGTGAACAAGTTAGATCACAATAACATCTTAACTTCTGAACCCTTTGCCATTATCAAAACCCAGGTTTGACTTAGGTGCTACCTGCACCAACAATTTTTAGAGGAGAATGTCAAGCCAGTTAGGCAGCCACAGAGAAGGCTAAATCCACTGATTTTAGATGTTGTAAAGAAAGAGGTGACTCGACTCTTACAGGCATGTATTATATACCCTATTTCTGACAGTAAGTGGGTTATCCCTATTTATGTGGTGCCTAAGAAATCACGAGTGACAGTGGTGGAGAATGAGAGCAATAAGCTAGTACCCACCTGAGTGAAGAATTCATGGAGAGTTTGTATTGACTACAGGAAGCTGAACCAAGTCACGAGGAAAGACCACTATCCCTTGCCTTTTATTGATCATATGTTAGAGAGGTTGACAGGGAAGTCTCACTATTGCTTTCTAGATGGTTATTCCGGTTATTTTCAGATTTGTATAGACCTAGAGGATCAGGAGAAGACCACTTTCACTTGTCCTTTCGGTACCTTTACTTATAGACGCATGCCATTCGGACTTTGCAACACTCCAGGGACTTTCCAGCGGTGTATGGTGAGTATATTTGGTGAGTATTTAGAACACTGTATGGAAATTTTCATGGATGATTTTTCTGTATTTGGAACGTCATTTGATACTTGTTTGGATAATTTGTCTAGGGTTTTACATAGATGCATTGAAACTAATCTTGTTCTTAATTTTGAAAATTGTCATTTTATGGTGGAGCATAGTATTGTGTTAGGACATATAGTCTCTAGGAAAGGCATTGAGGTAGATCCTGCTAAAGTTAGTGTTATATCTTCTTTATCTTACCCCGTTTGCGTACGAGATGTGTTGGATCATGAATGCCGATAGAGGGGGGGTGAATATCGAAAATCGTTCGGATTTGAAAAGAGTACGTACGCAGCGGAAATAAAATAAAACAAAACACACCACAAAAGACACAGTCGATTTACTTGGTTCGGAGCCTGTGTCGACTCCAACTCCAAGGCCCACGGTCGTTGACCGTTTACTTTGGGCAATTCTATATAAGCGCAAAATCAGTTTACAAGAATAGATTTACAAGTATAGCACTATCAAAATAAAAGGAACTCTTCTTTTACCGACGTCAGGTTGTAGGTTGACTTTCCGGAGCAGCAGGACGTCGTCGGCTCGAGTTGGGCAGTTTTTGGAGCAAGGTGTGAACACAGAAGAGCGTGGAAGCGTTGAGCGAATTGATGTTGGAAGCCTGGGGTCGAGGGCCCTTTATATAGGGCCTGGGGGCGCCCGGGATGTCGGGGGCGCCCCCCACGTGGCGTTTGATCCGGTGGTAGCTCGGTCGCCGTCTGATCCCCTTATCCTCGGGATCCGGTTTGACCGGGGCGCCCGGAGGGCTCGGGGCGCCCGGATTGACCGGTCAAAGCCTCATCTCCTCGGCTTCGCAGGGATGCGCTTCGGCAGCTGGCAGTGGGGGCGCCCGCGACACGCGGGGCGCCCGCGACAGCGGGGCGCCCGCGACAAGCGGGGCGCCCGCGACAAGCGGGGCGCCCGCGACAAGCGGGGCGCCGCGATAAGCGGGTCGCCCGCAGCATCCGGGGCGCCCCGAATCTAGCTGTCGAGGCGCGTTGAGATTCTTGCAGACTTGGGTTGACCTTGGGGGCGCCCGGATCATCCGGGGCGCCCTGCTCAGCTTCTGCCTCACTCCTTTGAGGCTCTCTGAGCTGCAGATACTCAATCCTTCGATCCTGCATCCAGGGTTAGTCCAAATAACAATTATATTATTATTTTATACAGCCTTAGCTGTCTTGGTTCTGACTTTGGTCTCCAAAATGGAGTCCTAGGTCGAACCGACGCCTACTGTTCCCTCGACGGGGAACGCGTCCTCACCTACTCCTCTCGGGAGAGTTTACTTGATGCCAACCGCCCCTTTGGTTGGACTTTTGCCTGACGGTCCTTTGTCAGGTCTTGGGTGCCGAGCTGTCCTTCGCTCGGTGCCTAGCATTCCTTCGCTAGGGCTTTGATGCTGTCAATCCTTCGCCAGTTGTCTAGCAGTCCTTCGCTAGGGCTTGGATACTGACTGTCCTTCGCCAGTTGCCTAGCAGTCCTTCGCTAGGTCTTTTCTACTGGCAGTCCTTAGCCAGTTGCCTAGCAGTCCTTCGCTAGGGCTTTGCCACTGGCAGTCCTTCGCCAGTTGCCTAGCTGTCCTTTGCTAGGGCTTTTCCTGCACACTTGATTAACTTGTTAGAAAACAAGAAAGACTTAACTTTTGACCTATGTTGCCATTATCAAAACACAGGTTTGACTTAGGTGCATTCTGCACCAACAATCTCCCCCTTTTTGATTTATGGCAACCTTAGTTCAAAAAGTTAAGTTTAAGCAAAACATAAAAAAGTTTTAACTTTTGTTCCCTCCCCCTGGAAGGAATCTCCCCCTAGATTTTTCAAAAATTCGTGGGGTTTTAAAAAAACTTATTTGTACTTGACAACCTTTTTGAAAATGTTAGCTTAAGTAAGAGTTTCAGTTTTAATACTGAAAAACTTAAGCTTTAGAGTACTTAGGATAATTTTGAAAGCTTGAGTACTTAGCAACATTTTAAGAGATTTGGAAACTAGAGTACTTTGGGCAAAATTTTGAAGACTTTTACGATATTTTGAAACTTAGTCAAAATTTTGACAACTTTAGGAACTTAAGTACTTAGACCAAATTTTGAAAACTTTAGGAACTTAAGTACTTAGACCAAATTTTGAAAACTTTAGGAACTTAAGTAATTAGGCCAAATTTTGAAAACTTTAGAGAAATTTTGAAAAGACTTGAATACTTAGCAAAATTTTGACAGCTTAAGTATTTTAAATAAGTAAAAATTTTGAAAGCAACCTTTTTGAAAGCTTAAGTATTTTTCAAAAAATTTTGAATAAGTAAAACTTTTTGAAAGCAATCTTTTTGAAAGCTTAAGTATTTTTCAAAAAATTTTGAATAAGTAAAACTTTTTGAAAGCAATCTTTTTTGAAAGCTTAAGTATTTTTCAAAAAATTTTGAATAAGTAAAACTTTTTGAAAGCAAACTTTTTGAAGGCTTAAGTATTTTTCAAAAAATTTTGAATAAGTAAAACTTTTTGAAAGCAAACTTTTTGAATAAAGGATAGAGTATAGAAAAATTTGAAAATTTAAAAATTTGAAAATTTTACTCTCTCCTTTCCTATCTCTCCCCCTTTGCCATATATCAAAACAAATAAAAATAGCATAGATAAAGGAAATAAATAAGAGTTTGCTGTACTGAACCAATTCATAATTTGATTTACACTAAATCAATCAATTTTCTCTATAGGGACCTGTCTAACCCAATTAGCTACTTACTAACTGTTATAAACAGTAGTTTTTGCTAGGGTTAGTCAAGTTAAGTGTTTCTGTTCAAGTTAGATATTCTAAACTTGACACTTAACTTGATTGCTATATAAGTTGTATTTAGTGCCTCAATTACTGCAGATGCACTGATTTAAAGCATCTTGAATTAAGGCAAAGGCCTAAGCATCTCAACCCTTTCTAGGTTATCAATCAAAAAGTATCCTAAGGTGCTTGTGAGATGCTGGCTTCTAAGTCTATAGGTGCATGCAGTTCTAGGGTTAGGACCTAGGCTAAGTCCATTTTCGAAAAACCCTAGTTTTTGAAGGGGGTAGTTTTTTAAAACATAAAACTAAGTCGAAAGTGAAAACTGATTTTAAAATTAAGTGAAACAGTTTTTCAAAACAACTTTTAAAAACAATTTTAAATTAAGCCAAAAAAAATAATCTATTCTACAAGGCACAATCCTAACTGCCTTCTTAGTGAGCTGAACTCAGACTCAGGTAAGGGTTTTGTGAATATATCAGCTAGGTTGGATTTAGAGTCAATGTATTTAAGTACTATTTCACCCCTGGTTACATGGTCTCTTACAAAATGATGTTTGACTTCTATATGTTTGGTTCTGGAGTGTTGAATTGGGTTCTTGGTTAAATTAATTGAACTTATATTGTCAATAAACACTTGAGTTTGGGTGTAGTTGAGCTGGAAGTCCTTAAGTGTGTGCATCATCCATAAAAGTTGAGCAACACACTCTCCTAATGCCACATACTCAGCTTCAGTTGTGGATAGAGCCACACAGTGTTGTTTTCTGCTGCACCAACTGACTAGACTCTGACCTAACAGTTGGCAGCTTCCACTTGTGCTCTTTCTATCTAATTTACATCCAGCATAGTCATAATCTGAGTATCCGGTTAAGGCAAAAGTTGAGGTCCTAGGATACCAAATCCCTACATTTAGGGTGCCCTTTACATATCTCAGTATTCTTTTTAGGGCTACTAAGTGTGTTTCCTTAGCACAGGTTTGGTATCTAGCACACATCCCTACAGCAAACAGAATATCAGGTCTACTGGTTGTACCTATCATACTCCTATAGAGTTTAAGATCTACTGGTTTACCATCAGGGTCACTATCTATTTTTACATTAGTGGCCATGGGGGTATTTATACTTTTAGAGTTATCCATTTTAAATTTCTTTATTAATTCTTTAGCATATTTGAATTGATGAACGTAGTTACCATCCCTAGTTTGTTTAATTTGTAAGCCTAGGAAAAAGGTAAGCTCACCAACTAAGCTCATTTCAAATTCATCTTCCATTATCTTGACAAATTCTTTTAGAAAGTTGGTGTTGATGGATCCAAAGATTATGTCATCTACGTAAATTTGGGCAATAAATATATTTTTTCCTAGGGTTTTAATAAATAATGTTGAGTCAATTTGGCCTTGTTTAAATTCTTTAGAAGTTAAATAGGTTGATAATCGTTCGTACCAGGCCCTAGGTGCTTGTTTTAACCCATATAGTGCTTTAGTTAGTTTGTAAACGTAGTTAGGTTTGTCTAGGTCCTCAAACCCTGGGGGTTATCCTACATAAACTTCTTCTTTTATAAATCCATTTAAAAAGGCTGACTTTACATCCATTTGATATAATTTGAATCCTTTATGGGATGCAAAGGCCAATAACATTCTAATGGACTCAAGTCTAGCTACTGGGACATATGTTTCATCATAGTCTAGTCCCTCTACTTGGCTGAATCCCTTAGCTACTAAGCGGGCTTTATTTCTGACTATTTCTCCTTGATCATTTAGCTTGTTCCTAAAGACCCACTTAGTATCTATGATGGATTTATCTTCAGGTTTAGGTACTAATTCCCAGACTTGGTTTCTCTCGAATTGAGCTAGTTCTTCTTGCATCGCTATGATCCAATCAGGATCAGGTAGGGCTTCTTCTATAGTTTTGGGTTCATTTTTTGATATCATAGCTATTTGACTAAGGTTCCTATAGGAAGACCTAGTCCTGACTCCTAGAGTTGGATCACCCACAATTTGATCGGTTGGGTGACTAAGTCTGGGTTTCTTGGTTCTCCTAGAGCTTGGTTCAGCCTCAGGTCCGGCTGGATGGTTTGTTTCGATTCTTTGGGCTGGTTGATTTGTTGGTTCAATATTTGTTTCAGTTGGTTCAATGGTTAACTCGTTTAAGGGTTCAATTAAGGGTTCAATTAAGGGTTCATTATTTTCTTGGTCAGAGTGTGATGAAGTTAAATCTGGATTATTAGATGTTGAATTGATTTCTTCATCAAAAATTAAGTTTGTAGTTTCTTCAATTTTCTTAGTTTGTTTGTTATAAACTCTATAGGCTCTACTTGTGGTTGAGTATCCTAGGAAGATACCAGGGTTTGACTTGGATTGAAATTTTCCTAAATAGTCTTTGGTGTTTAGGATATGGATTTTACATCTAAAGACCCTTAGGTAATGTAAATTTGGTAGTCTATGGTAGTACAATTCATAGGGGGTTTTGTTGTGTCGCTTGTTAATTAAAACCCTATTTTGGATATAACAGGCTGTACTAATTGCTTCTGCCCAAAATTAGTTTGCTAGATTAAATTCGTTGAGCATAGCCCTAGCGGCTTCTTGTAAGGTTCTATTCCTTCGCTCAACTATCCCATTTTGTTGGGGGGTTCTAGGACATGAAAATTCATGTAAATACCCATTTATTTTACAGAATTCTTCGAATCGTTGATTCTCAAATTCTCCCTCGTGATCACTCCTAAGTCTTTTTATTTTAGTGTCGTTTTGATTTTCAATTAGTTTACAGAATTCAACAAATAGGTTTAGGGTTTCATCTTTGGTTTTTAGGAACCTAACCCAGGTAAACCTAGAGTAATCATCAACTATTACTAAGCAGTATCGGTTCCCGCTTAGTGACTTGGCTCCATGTGAATCAAATAGGTCAAGGTGCAGGAGCTCAAGTGTAGTTTGAGTTAAGTCAGATTGAATATGTTTGTGAGTTGATTTGGTTTGTTTGCCTTGATTACATGATTCACATATTAGGTTTTCATTATTTTTGATTTTGGGGAGATCTTTGATTAAGCCAAGTTGGGTAATTTTTGATATAGTTCTTACATTGGTATGACCTAATCTCCTATGCCAGAGGTTTGTTTGTTCTAATTGTGTTAACATACATTTGGGTATAAGGAGAAGATTTATAGTGTACACATTGTTTTTCCTAGTGCCCTTAAGTATGATTTCTGAGTCTTGTTCATTTCTAATCAGGCAGTTAGAATTATTGAAAGTAACTATATAACCAGTATCACATAACTGACTTATGCTAAGCAAGTTAAAATTAAAGTTTTCAACCAATAGAACTTTCTTAATAATGAAATCAGATTTAAGCTCAATATTACCTGACCCAATTACCTTGAGTGTAGCATTATTGCCAAATGCCACTGAGCCTAGGTTTTTGAGTTTGAGCTTGGTGAACTTCAATTTATCTCCAGTCATGTGTCTGGAGCAACCGCTATCCAACATCCATTGGTCCAAATCTTTATGTTCCTACGCATAAAGAATTTTCTTGATTTGGATCCAATTAGAATCAGGAATAGCTTAAATTGAGTTTCACTGCCTAGTCTGTCTCACCCAAATCTAGGGTTTTCAATCACGTTAACCTTATGATTTTTGTGAGACAGATTTTGATAGTTAGGAGTTATTTTGAAAAGTTTGATTAATTTTGAAAACAATTAAATTTTGAAAACTTAATTATTTTTGAAATGTTTGAAAAGATGTTTGAATCTACACTTAGCTGAAATTTTGTGTTAGATTCGAATTTGACAAAAATTACTTTGAATTTGAATTTCAAAAATTGGCTTCCAGGTCTTGGCGAGGCACTAGGCCTTCTTTGGCCGAAGCCTTATGGGATCATCCACCCTTTCCTTGACAAAGCCTTTTAATGAAATTTCATTTTCAAAATAAATTTTTGAAAAATTTGTGGTCTAACTAGCTTGGGTTTTGGATCGGTAGCTTCGGCTAGTTCCGCCAGTCTAAAGAGACCAAGTGAACTTGATCTTATTAGAATTGGTTTCCCCAACGTACTATCATCTCACCTCCACCCAATACTATGTTGTCAAGTTTCAGCTAAGTTTGTTCAGTCCTTAACTAACCTAAGTCTAAGCATGGTAAATTGCAGAAATTAAATAAACAATCATCCAAGCAATTTAAATCAATAATAATAAGTTCATCTAATAATGAAAATGGTTTTCAGTTTGGCTCCCCCTGGACTAAAGCCACGGTGATGGTTAGGCAAGATGTGAATCTTGTCCTCGGGGATCCAATACTGATTTGATCCAGTCGGTTTGTTCAGGCATAGTTTAGGTACCCATGCCTGAATTTTACCTCTGGACTGATTCAGTACAGCAAGGTATGATCTTTGCCGAGATTTGGTTCTGTAGCCCAATCCGGATCGATTTAGAACTGATTTCTGTTTTCCAAGGATCATGTCAAGACCCTTGGAACCAGATGTAAATCGTTCTAATGCTGATCTAAGATCCTTAACCTGAGTTTTCAGGGAGGAGTTTTCCTTTTCAAGTTTTTCAACTTGAGCAGGAGTTCCTTCCTGAACCTTCTCGGTTAAGGGTTTAGAGTCAGCTCCCTCTTTCAGGAGTTTTACTTCCTGTCGGAGGGACTCGACTCGGAGTTTGGCTTTTGCCAAATCTCGAGAAAGAAAAGAAATTAAATCACTTAATTGCGATCTATTAAAACCAGTTACCTTAATTTCTCCGTCTTCTGTGAAGGTCAGCTCGCCGTCTTCTTGTTCTGTTTCTGATTCGGTTTCGACTTTATCTGAGGCGGTTAGAGCTAGAAGATTGGACTGGGGTGCCTCTTCTTCTTCTTCTGAGGACGATTCGTCCCATGTTGCTTGGAGTGCCTTTTTCCGTCTTGTTTTCTTGGACTCCTTTAGATTTGGACATTCTGACTTATAGTGGCCCTTTTTCTTGCACTCATAGCAGGTCACATTGGGCTTGTTTGCGGGTTCAGTTGGTTCGTCCTTTCTTCGGCCGGTTTTCCGTTTGTTGGTTCGGTTCTTCAGCTCCTTGTAGTAGCTTCGAGCGAGCCGGACCAGCTTAGTTTGATCTCCATCTTCTTCTTCTGAGTCTGAGTCAGAGTTAGACTCAGTTTCGGGTTCAGGCTTCTTCTTCGTAGTCCTTCCTGTTTTACCTGCAACGAAAGCAATACTTTTCTCGACCATATTGGTGTTAGTTTGTTCGTGCAGTTCTAGTTCGGAAAACAATTCGTCTAATTTTATTTTAGAAAGATCTCTAGAGACCTTGTACGCATCTACCATAGATGCCCACAAGGTACTTCTAGGGAAAGCGTTTAGGGTATACCTTATTAGGTCACGGTTTTCAACCTTGTGACCTATTGTGTGAAGACCGTTCATTACCTCTTGGATCCGTGCATGGAGTTGGGCTGCTGATTCGTTGTCCGCCATCTTGATAGTGTATAATTTGTTCAGGAGCAGATCCCTCTTGCTGATCCTGGTGTCTGAAGTCCCTTCGTGCAGCTCGATCAGTTTTGTCCACAGCTCCTTTGCACTGTTGAAGGGGCCCACGCGGTTCAGCTCTTCCTTTGTCAGCCCGCATTGTAGGGTTTGTGTTGCTTTTGCGTCGGCTTCTATCTTGCGTTTTAGGGAATTGTCCCATTCGGAGTAGTTCTGAGGAAGTCCATCAACGTTTCGGGGGATCTCCAGACCGGACTGGATAATGATCCACATGTCCACCTGAGTTTTCAGGTGGACCTCCATGCGGCTTTTCCAGTAGGAAAAGTCTTCTCCACTGAAGAGTGGAGGTCTTGCGGTGCTGAATCCCTCTTGCATGGCCATTTAGACTGAAAAAGAAAACTAAAAAAATTTTGCCAAGACTAGGTCTTGGATTAGCAGTGCTGGATGAAATGAATAACAAGGGGTGTTGCACCAACCTTGCTTAACACAAAAAAAATTGAATGAAAATATTTAACGAAAAATTCGTAAGAAAAAAATAGAAAAATAAAATCCGAAAAAAAATTTCAAACTGGTGGTTGCACCAGGTTTGAACTTCCCCGCTCTGATACCACTTATTGGATCGTGAAAGCCGATAGAGGGGGGGTGAATATCGGAAATCGTTCGGATTTGAAAAAAGTACGTACGCAGCGGAAATAAAATAAAACAAAACACAGCACAAAAGACACAGTCGATTTACTTGGTTCGGAGCCTGTGTCGACTCCTACTCCAAGGCCCACGGTCGTTGACCGTTTACTTTGGGCAATTCTATATAAGCGCAAAATCAGTTTACAAGAATAGATTTACAAGTATAGCACTATCAAAATAAAAGGAACTCTTCTTTTACCGACGTCCGGTTGTAGGTTGACTTTCCGGAGCAGCAGGACGTCGTCGGCTCGAGTTGGGCAGTTTCTGGAGCAAGGTGTGAACACAGAAGAGCGTGGAAGCGTTGAGCGAATTGATGTTGGAAGCCTAGGGTCGAGGGCCCTTTATATAGGGCCTGGGGGCGCCCGGGATGTCGGGGGCGCCCCCCACGTGGTGTTTGATCCGGTGGTAGCTCGGTCGCCGTCTGATCCCCTTATCCTCGGGATCCGGTTTGACCGGGGCGCCCGGAGGGCTCAGGGCGCCTGGAGGGCTCGGGGCGCCCGGATTGACCGGTCAAAGCCTCATCTCCTCGGCTTCGCAGGGATGCGCTTCGGCAGCTGGCAGTGGGGGCGCCCGCGACACGCGGGGCGCCCGCGAGAAGCGGGGCGCCCGCGACAAGCGGGGCGCCTGGAGCATCCGGGGCGCCCCGAATCTAGCTGTCGAGGCGCGTTGAGGTTCTTGCAGACTTGGGTTGACCTTGGGGGCGCCCGGATCATCCGGGGCGCCCTGCTCAGCTTCTGCCTCACTCCTTTGAGGCTCTCTGAGCTGCAGATACTCAGTCCTTCGATCCTGCATCCTGGGTTAGTCCAAATAACAATTATATTATTATTTTATACAGCCTTAGCTGTCTTGGTTCTGACTTTGGTCTCCAAAATGGAGTCCTATGTCGAACCGACGCCTACTGTTCCCTCGACGGGGAATGCGTCCTCACCTACTCCTCTCGGGAGAGTTTACCTGATGCCAACCGCCCCTTTGGTTGGACTTTTGCCTGACGGTCCTTTGTCAGGTCTTGGGTGCCGAGCTGTCCTTTGCTCGGTGCCTAGCATTCCTTCGCTAGGGCTTTGATGTTGGCAATCCTTCGCCAGTTGCCTAGCAGTCCTTCGCTAGGGCTTGGATACTGGCTGTCCTTCACCAGTTGCCTAGCAGTCCTTCGCTAGGTCTTTTCTACTGGCAGTCCTTAGCCAGTTGCCTAGCAGTCCTTCGCTAGGGCTTTGCCACTGGCAGTCCTTCGCCAGTTGCCTAGCTGTCCTTTGCTAGGGCTTTTCCTGCACACTTGATTAACTTGTTAGAAAACAAGAAAGACTTAACTTTTGACTTATGTTGCCATTATCAAAACACAGGTTTGACTTAGGTGCATTCTGCACCAACAAGATGTTCGAGCTTTCCTTGGCCATGTAGGATTCTATAGGAGATTCATTAGAGGCTTCAGTGAGATTACTCGCCCTTTGACTAGACTTTTGCTGAAAGATGTGAAATTTTATTTTGATGAAAAATGCAAAGAAGTTTTTCAGTGTTTAAGGGAGGCTCTTACTTCAGCTCCTATTATTAGACCGCCTGATTGGAGTTTACCTTTTGAACTAATGTGTGATGCTTCTAATTTTGCTGTAGGAGTTGTACTTGGACAGAGGGTGGATGGATTGCCACATGTTATCTGCTATGCTTCCAATGCTGCTTAGGCTAACTATACCACCACAAAAAAAGAGCTCCTTGCTATTGTTTTTGCTTTAGACAGATTTAGATCGTATTTGTTATGTTCTCATGTTATTGTGTTTTCTGATCATGCAGCCTTGAAGTATCTTCTGAAGAAGCCAGATGTAAAGCCCAGATTAATTAGATGGATGCTTCTACTTCAAGAGTTTGACTTGGAGATTAAAGATAGGAGTGGCAAGGAGAACCTGGTGGCGGATCATTTGAGCAGAATAGAGAGAGATGGACACCCTACCACCATTGATGATGATTTCAGAGATGAGCACCTTCTAGTGATACATGGTGAGTCACCCTGGTATGCAGATCTAGTTAACTATTTAGTAGCTCATGTTTTTCCTGCACAATTCACTAAGGCTCAAAAAGATAAATTTAAGAGTGATGCTAAATTCTATGTGTGGGATGATCCTTACTTGTGGAAATTTTATAGTGATCAAATAATTAGAAGATGCATACCTGACCATGAGTTTTATTTAGTATTTACATTTTGCCATTCATCGGCCTGTGGAGGACATTTTGGACCACAAAGGACAGCTAGGAATGTTTTAGAGTGTGGATTATATTGGCCTATATTATTTCATGATACATATCTATTTTATAAAAATTATGATAGATGTCAGAGAACAGGTAACATAGGAGCTAGGAATGAAATGCCCCAACAAACTATGCTTTTTTGTGAAATTTTTGATGTATGGGGGATAGATTTTATGGGACCTTTTCCTGCATCTTGTGGATATTTGTATATTTTACTTGCTGTTGATTATGTTTCTAAATGGGTGGAGGTCATTCCCTTAAGGACTGATGATTCTTGTGTTGTTATTAGTTTTGTCAAGTCACACATTTTTTGTAGGTTTGGAATTCCAAGGCCATCATAAGTGATCAAGGTTCACAATTTTGCAACAAGCATATCAAGACTCTACTTAACAAGTATGGGGTTGTGCACAATGTTTCTACTTCCTACCATCCCCAAACTAATGGACAAGCTGAAATATCAAATAGAGAGATCAAAGTAATTTTGGAGAAGACCGTTGGGCCTAATAGGAAAGATTGGAGCAAGAGACTTGATGATGCATTATGGGCTTATCGAACGGCATATAAGACACCCATTGGAATGTCTCCCTACCGGCTAGTTTATGGGAAAGCTTGTCATCTACCCGTGGAGATAGAGCATAAAGATTTTTGGACGGTGAAAGCTTGCAATTTTGATGCCAATAAAGTGGGAGAAGAAAGGAAGCTACAACTTCAAGAACTTGAGGAGATAAGACTAGAAGCATATGAAAACTCAAAGATTTATAAGGAGAAGACTAAGAATTTTCATGATAAGCATATATTGAGGAAAGAGTTTCAAATTGGCGACAAGGTTCTTTTATACAAATCAAGGCTCAAATTAATTAAAGGTAAGTTGAGGTCTAGATGGGAAGGCCCATCTCTTGTTACTAATATTTTTCTTATGGTGTTGTTGAGATTAAGGATGAGGCTAATGATTTTATTTGGAGAGTAAATGAACACCGACTCAAGAAATACTTTGAAGAAGTGAAGGAGCTAGATGTGGATGGATTGGACATCAAAGATGCTATCTACCCAACTTAAGGGGAGTTTTATTTTTCTTGCACTTTTATTTCATTGTATATATCATTTTTATGTTCTCTAGCAATAAATTTTTCTTTTACATTGAGTTCCTGCTAATAAATGGTTAGGTAGTGTAGCATGAATAAAGAGTCATTGTAGATGCCATTTTAGCCTTGTTAGCACATTATTTCTTGCATGATTTGGAATAAATGTATCCTGAAGGATCGTCTAGGCGTGCTAGGGGGGGGGTGAATAACACTTTTTCTTCGTTTTGATCTCTACAAAGTCGTTAGCGCAGCGGAAACAATAATATGCAAAATAAATAAGAAACAAACAATGCTAACAACCTGATTTACTTGGTATCCACCCCGGTCAGGTGACTAATCCAAGAATCCTTCGGTGGATCAACCCCCGGATAACCTCCGACTAGATCTGTCACTCCTTGTGGGTGGAGAAACCTCGCCACAACACTTCGGACTCTCTCTGATCACAATAGACTACTAGCCCACTTTATCCAAGCGAGTTTCGTCAAAATCAGTTAGTAGGAAACGAGCCCTTTTAAATAGGGCTCGAATCTGAAACAACCGCTACTAGTCGACTGCCCCTGGGGCAGTCGACTGGTCTCACTCAGATTCGACCGTTACAGTACAACGTTCAAATCTGCCAGGCTGTTCCAGTCACCACCAGTCGACTGCCCCTAGGGTAATCGATTGGTACACACCTAAGCCTAGGGTTTTACTCCTGAGTACAAGTCTCTCCGCACTCAAACCCTCCCGGCTTAGCCCTTGAGTACACACACTCATACTCAGACCCTTACAACCCAGTTGACACTTCACCAGCAGTCTTGACTGTTGCCTTCATGCCCTCTTCATCTTTGGCCCTCGTCCCTCGGATGCGCACGCTGTAACGCCCCAAAATTTCCCATATGGAATTCATGAAATAGTATCATGAAATATTATGAAATATTATGAATTCATAAATATGAAATATTATGAAATTCATGATATATTATCATGGAATATTATGAAATATATGAATTCATAAATATGAAATATTATGGAATTCATGAAATAGTATCATGAAATATTATGAATTCATGGAATATAATTAATATTATGAAAATATTGTGAAATCATGGAATATAATTAATATTATGAAATTTCATGATGAGCTTGGCTTAATGGGCTTTGATATGGATTAGTGCAAAATGTGATAAAAAGGAGGAAGCAAGGATTGAACCTTGAACCTCCTAGTTGCACTCACCATGTCATAACCAATGAACCAAGCAATGTTTCTTGTAGAGGGAATAAGAAACATGCTTGTTAAAAGCTAGGGAGGTGAAGAGACATGTCTTTTCATGAGAAAAGTATAAATAAGGGAAGTTGGAATAACTTCCTCTTTCTCTTCTTCTTCCTCCCCTCATCACCGAAATTCTCTTCTTCTCCCTCTCCATTTTCGAAAAGTAAACCCTAGGGTTTTAACCCTAGGGAATTGGAAGGAAGAAGAACCCTTTAAGGTTCTTGCCTTCTACTAGGGCCAAGATTGCTAAGAGAAGGCAAACAAAGGAAATACTCACCTTCCTTCAACCAAGGGCACCTTAAGGTCTTAGAGAAGTAGAAATCAAGCGAAAGGATGTAAGTATCCCCTCGCCTGCAGTGTAATAGTTATAGTATGTTTTCTCCTTGATTGTTTTAGGAAATGGGGACTTTTTCCCCTTTGTATGTTTCGGCCACCCCCCTTAGGGGAAGGCCTTGGTTCTTTCCTTGATACATAAGAAGACTTTTGAGACTTAGAGTATGTATGTGTGATAATTTTCTTCATGATGGCATGAACAAAAGGAAGAAAAAAAAACTAGGGTTTCACCCTTGGAAGGTTTCGGCCACCCCCTTGAGGGAAGACCTTGGTTCCTTTTTGGTTACATGAGTAGACTTTTGGAACTTAGGATATATGTATATGTGGTTTATGCAAATTGTTGTGAACAAAACCTAGGGTTACACCCTTGTGAAGGTTTCGGCCAACACCCAAAAAGGGTACCTTGGTTACCCCTTGATACATGAGTAGACCTTTGGAACTTAAGGTATATGTATATGTGTTTTTCTTCATGGTGTTATGAACAAAATTGTAGGGTTTTGTTCTTAAAGGAGTTTCGGCCACCCCCCCTTGGGGAAGGCTTTTGGTTCCTTTTTGTTACATAAGTAAACCCCTTAGCACTTAGAGTATATGTGTATATGTATCCTTCAATGTGTTGTAAACAAAACATAGGGTTTAGAACTTGGATGGGTTTCGGCCAAGGCCTAGAAAAAAAGGGGTTAGTGAGGGTTGAATTATCCTAAAATATATCCATGTATAATGTATTGTAAGATAGTGTATACAAGGTGTTTGTATGAATGTATGTGAGAATATTTAGTTCAAACCCTAATTTTCCCTATGCTTAAGTTTCGGCCAACCCTAGAAGGACTAAGGTTTAGGGTTGTATAATTATCTCATGATATGCTTTATGTTTAATAAGTTGCATGAATAATATGTGAAGGCTAAACTACCCTACGGGACATGATTATGTTTAGCAAAATAATATGTATGTGCATGTATGAAATATGATGTATGTATTAACATGTGTGAAATATGATGTATGTATGGACATGCATGAAATATGATGTATGTATGAGCATGCCTTATAGCCCATGGGACACACTTATGAAGTTACATGTGATATGTTAAAATGCTTGAAGGGATACTCAAATAAGTATGGGATCAAGAGCACCCGTTATGTTGTGTGGTGTGTCCCTACGGGATCATGAGCACCCTTGAAGAGTGGTGTGTCCCATAAGAGTGAATATGGAGTATTCCTTAGCATATATGTAATAGCATGATAAGTATTTTACTTTTAAGTTGTGTACCTGACTCGTAAGGGGGTCGTTAAATAAATCTGGGGTGCATGTTAACGTGGCTCCGGTAGGACGGAAAGGTCCTGCTCTAATGACTTGGTGGCTCGCTACCCCCAATTCATTAGGGAACGCGCAATAGTTTCCGCGCGATAGTTGGTACACAACAGGGCCCAAATGATATGGATGTATTTTTAAGTAATACCATTATGGAATTGTTTTGAAAACATTCATTGAAAACATTTGTTATATGTGAAGAGTATGCTTATGGTACTTGATACTGCATGCTTAGAAACTTAGATGTTTGATATGCTTTGATGAACTTATACTTATGATTAATTATGTGTACATGTTATATTCTTTCGCACGGATTTTGCGAGTAGGACAGGATCCTTACTAAGCATTGTGCTTACTAGTTTATGTGTTGTCTTATGCTGCAGATAACACTTAAATGGAAGGAAGAGGCAGGAGGCTGAAGATGTGTGGGGTGGTGGCTCGGGAAGAAAGATTTCTATATCTACATATTTATGCTTATGTTATGCTCCTTGACAATGAATGATAGTGATTAGGATTGATATTGCATGATAATAGTTACACTTGAAATTTTCATATACTTGATTTATTGGATTATATTATGGTGTGAAATAATATGTGAACCTATCATGTTATATAATGTCACTTAATAATTTTTGCAAGCATGCTTAGTACCTAGTTCTCTTAAGCCCTTGCATTGTTGTTTTAATGTCATGCTAGGAGATAGAAATGGAAAAAAAAATATTACTATATGATTGAATGTACGTAACCCCGCCTTGAGGGTAGATATAAGGGCGGGCGTTACAAGTTGGTATCAGAGCAGATTTCCCCTCCACCACACACACATCAAGCTTCTTCCTGCCGCTTCCAAGTAAGAAATCCTAACTCGCTTATATTATTTCATGTACAGTAATGATATTAATAGAGATGGTTTATGCTTGCATAATATAGAGATGACTTATGCTTGCATAACAAGGAAAAGTAGCAGTAATTCTCATGTTAACTTATTTATCATCTGTATGATAGATATATGGCTAGAAGACGTAGCAACCGGGGTAATGAGACAGTACCCCCACCTGATATGATGCAAGTGATCACAGATCTGCAGCGTCAGGTCACTGAACAACAGCAGATAATAAACACTCTGATGACCCAGCAGGGGAACACTACAACCCCGCAGGGAAGTCAGAATGTAATGCCTACTGAGCCTCCAACTGCACAGGCACCCCCGGACACTCCGGCCCGGGGAGCCCGACAGGAGGCCTATTTGATTCAGTGGCAGAGACTGAAGCCGGAAAAGTTCTCGGGCACCTGCGAGCCCTGGGATGCTCAGGCCTGGCTCAAGACAGTTGAGAGCACAGTGGAATTATTAGACTGGCCTGAGCATGAGAAAATTAAATGTGTCTCGTTCTGCCTCACTGGCGACGCCAGGATGTGGTGGGAACGGGTAAAGGCTAGAAGATCAGTGGACCAGATGAAGTGGAAGGACTTTGAGTCCGAATTTCTGGAGGAATTCTTTAATATGCAAGTCATAAACAGACATTTTGATGAGTTCACTGAATTCCGGCAGGGAAATCTCTCAGTCAACGATGCCGTTAAGCAATTTAACCGACTGGCATGATTATGTCCGGAGTTGGTCAGTACAGAGAAAGAAAGGGTCAGATTAATGCTCAAGATGCTTAGGCCCGAGATAGCTCTGAATGTAGCTGGTGGCGTGAATAGGCCCCAGACCACAGAGGAGCTGTTCAGCAGTGCCCTTATTACTGAGCATTATCTAAAGAAGATGAACCCACAGAGCCAACCACTGACCGCCAGCAAGAGTCAGGATCAGTCGGGAGGTCAGAAACCTCCAAATAGCAACCCCCATTGGAAGAAGAACCAAAATGGAAAGAGAAAGCCAGGGGATAAATCTGCCAGTGGTTATTTAGGCAAGAAGCCTAAATATCCCCAATGTGCCAATTGTGGGAAGATGCACCAAGGGACATGCCTTTTAGGAGCTAGGAGATGCTATACTTGCGGAAAGGAAGGACACATGGCCAGAGAGTGTCCTGCTGCAGCCAAAGCACCTCAGCCGCAATATGATCAGTACAAAGGTGCTCCTCCCCAGTTACACCTGATGCAGGCAGCTATAGATGGTACACATATATGCCAGGGGAGATTAGAAGCCCCGCCTGCCACGACAAACGCCAGGGTTTTCTCTCTTACGAAAGAAGAAGTGGCGAATGCCTCTACCGTTGTCACAGGTCAGATATTTATTTACAGTCAGTATGCTACTGCTTTATTTGACACTGGGGCAACGCATTCGTTTATCTCTATGCAATATGCCAAAAGAAATAATATGTCACTGCAAGATTTGGACTGCAAATTTCTGACAGCACTTCCCTCGGGTGAGGTGATGCCCTCTACCCAAATACTACGTGCCGCACCAATCAGAATCGCAGATAGGGAACTCTACTGCGATCTGATAGTGCTTGATATGTCAGATTATGATGTGATATTGGGCATGGATTTCTTGAACAAATATGACGCCTCCATTGAGTGCCGAAAACGAAGAGTTATCTTCCGACCTGAGGCGGAAATTCTGTTCGAGTTTATCGGAGAGCCGAAGAAGAGGACAAGTAAATTCTTGTCGGCTCTGAAAGCAAGAAAGATGTTAGAAAAAGGATGCTCTGGATTTCTAGCTCATGTGGTTGATACCAGTCTTACAGAGGGGCCAAAGCTAGAAGACGTCAAGGTTGTATGCAATTACCTAGAGGTATTTCCTGATGACTTACCAGGGTTAGCACCTGAAAGAGATATAGAATTTGCAATTGAGTTGGTTCCTGGTACCAACCCTATTTCTAAGGCACCGTACCGTATGGCGCCGACAGAATTAAAGGAGTTGCAAGGACAGTTACAGGAGCTACTTGACAAGGGATTCATCCGCCCTAGTCATTCTCCCTGGGGAGCTCCCGTACTGTTCGTGAAAAAGAAGGATGGGTCGATGCGAAGGTGTATCGACTATCGGTCGCTGAACAATGTGACTATCAAGAACAGGTACCCTCTACCCAGGATAGATGACCTGTTTGATCAATTGAAGGGAGCCACGGTTTTCTCTAAGATTGACCTGAGGTCTAGTTATCACCAAGTCAGGGTGAAAAAGGAGGATATACCGAAGACGGCTTTCCGAACCAGATGTTAGAGGATATGTTACGGGCTTGTGCCTTGGACTTCAAGGGAAGCTGGTGTCGATACCTGAGCTTGGCAGAGTTTGCTTATAACAACAGTTATCAGGCTACTATCGGGATGGCACCGTATGAAGCTCGGTACGGAAGAAAATGCAGATCTCCTATATGTTGGCTTGAGAGTGGTGAAAAGAAGGAGATGGGACTCCAGACGGATATTATAGACGAAACCACTCAGGCTATAAAGAATATCCGTCAGAAATAGAGACTGCTAAGAGTCGGCAGAAAAGCTATGCTAATATGCGACGCAGACCACTAGAGTTTGAGGTTGGGGATTCAGTATTCCTTAAGGTAGCCCCTATGAAAGGGGTGATGAGATTCGGAAAGAAAGGGAAGCTGAGTCCGAGATATGTGGGACCGTCTCAGATTCTGAGACAGATAGGCAAAGTGGCCTACGAACTGGAGTTACCGCCAGAAATGTCGGCTATCCACAATGTTTTCCACGTATCAATGCTCAGGGAATGTATCTCTGATGTGAATCAGATAATAGAGCCCCAACCAGTACAAGATCAAGAGAACCTAAGTTCAGAACGCCGACCTGTTCAGATCTTAGACCGGGAAGTCAAAAAGCTAAGGAACAAGGAAGTACCCTTAGTAAAGGTTCTGTGGCGGAACGAACGATTCGAAGAAGCCACGTGGGAATGAGAGGAGGCAATACGATTAAAGTATCCGGAATTATTTTAAAGTTCGGGACGAACTTTTTATAAGGTGGGGAGGATTGTAACGCCCCAAAATTTCCCATATGGAATTCATGAAATAGTATCATGAAATATTATGAAATATTATGAATTCATAAATATGAAATATTATGAAATTCATGATATATTATCATGGAATATTATGAAATATATGAATTCATAAATATGAAATATTATGGAATTCATGAAATAGTATCATGAAATATTATGAATTCATGGAATATAATTAATATTATGAAAATATTGTGAAATCATGGAATATAATTAATATTATGAGATTTCATGATGGGCTTGGCTTAATGGGCTTTGATATGGATTAGTGCAAAATGTGATAAAAAGGAGGAAGCAAGGATTGAACCTCCTAGTTGCACTCACCATGTCATAACCAATGAACCAAGCAATGTTTCTTGTAGAGGGAATAAGAAACATGCTTGTTAAAAGCTAGGGAGGTGAAGAGACATGTCTTTTCATGAGAAAAGTATAAATAAGGGAAGTTGGAATAACTTCCTCTTTCTCTTCTTCTTCCTCCCCTCATCACCGAAATTCTCTTCTTCTCCCTCTCCATTTTCGAAAAGTAAACCCTAGGGTTTTAACCCTAGGGAATTGGAAGGAAGAAGAACCCTTTAAGGTTCTTGCCTTCTACTAGGGTCAAGATTGCTAAGAGAAGGCAAACAAAGGAAATACTCACCTTCCTTCAACCAAGGGCACCTTAAGGTCTTAGAGAAGTAGAAATCAAGCGAAAGGATGTAAGTATCCCCTCGCCTGCAGTGTAATAGTTATAGTATGTTTTCTCCTTGATTGTTTTAGGAAATGGGGACTTTTTCCCCTTTGTATGTTTCGGCCACCCCCCCTTAGGGGAAGGCCTTGGTTCTTTCCTTGATACATGAGAAGACTTTTGAGACTTAGAGTATGTATGTGTGATAATTTTCTTCATGATGGCATGAACAAAAGGAAGAAAAAAAAACTAGGGTTTCACCCTTGGAAGGTTTCGGCCACCCCCTTGAGGGAAGGCCTTGGTTCCTTTTTGGTTACATGAGTAGACTTTTGGAACTTAGGATATATGTATATGTGGTTTATGCAAATTGTTGTGAACAAAACCTAGGGTTACACCCTTGTGAAGGTTTCGGCCAACACCCAAAAAGGGTACCTTGGTTACCCCTTGATACATGAGTAGACCTTTGGAACTTAAGGTATATGTATATGTGTTTTTCTTCATGGTGTTATGAACAAAATTGTAGGGTTTTGTTCTTAAAGGAGTTTCGGCCACCCCCCCTTGGGGAAGGCTTTTGGTTCCTTTTTGTTACATAAGTAAACCCCTTAGCACTTAGAGTATATGTGTATATGGATCCTTCAATGTGTTGTAAACAAAACATAGGGTTTAGAACTTGGATGGGTTTCGGCCAAGGCCTAGAAAAAAAGGGGTTAGTGAGGGTTGAATTATCCTAAAATATATCCATGTATAATGTATTGTAAGATAGTGTATACAAGGTGTTTGTATGAATGTATGTGAGAATATTTAGTTCAAACCCTAATTTTCCCTATGCTTAAGTTTCGGCCAACCCTAGAAGGACTAATGTTTAGGGTTGTATAATTATCTCATGATATGCTTTATGTTTAATAAGTTGCATGAATAATATGTGAAGGCTAAACTACCCTACGCGACATGATTATGTTTAGCAAAATAATATGTATGTGCATGTATGAAATATGATGTATGTATGAACATGTGTGAAATATGATGTATGTATGGACATGCATGAAATATGATGTATGTATGAGCATGCCTTATAGCCCATGGGGCACACTTATGAAGTTGCATGTGATATGTTAAAATGCTTGAAGGGATACTCAAATAAGTATGGGATCAAGAGCACCCCTTATGTTGTGTGGTGTGTCCCTACGGGATCATGAGCACCCTTGAAGAGTGGTGTGTCCCATAAGAGTGAATATAGAGTATTCCTTAGCATATATGTAACAGCATGATAAGTATTTTACTTTTAAGTTGTGTACCCGACTCGTAAGGGGGTCGTTAAATAAATCCGGGGTGCATGTTAACGTGGCTCCGGTAGGACGGAAAGGTCCTGCTCTAATGACTTGGTGGCTCGCTACCCCCAATTCATTAGGGAACGCGCAATAGTTTCCGCGCAATAGTTGGTACACAACAGGGCCCAATATGATATGGATGTATTTTTAAGTAATACCATTATGGAATTGTTTTGAAAACATTCATTGAAAACATTTGTTATATGTGAAGAGTATGCTTATGGTACTTGATACTGCATGCTTAGAAACTTAGATGTTTGATATGCTTTGATGAACTTATACTTATGATTAATTATGTGTACATGTTATATTCTTTCGCACGGATTTTGCGAGTAGGATAGGATCCTTACTAAGCATTGTGCTTACTAGTTTATGTGTTGTCTTATGCTGCAGATAACACTTAAATGGAAGGAAGAGGCAGGAGGCTGAAGATGTGTGGGGTGGTGGCTCGGGAAGAAAGATTTCTATATCTACATATTTATGCTTATGTTATGCTCCTTGACAATGAATGATAGTGATTAGGATTGATATTGCATGATAATAGTTACACTTGGAATTTTCATATACTTGATTTATTGGATTATATTATGGTGTGAAATAATATGTGAACCTATCATGTTACATAATGTCACTTAATAATTTTTGCAAGCATGCTTAGTACCTAGTTCTCTTAAGCCCTTGCATTGTTGTTTTAATGTCATGCTAGGAGATAGAAATGGAAAAAAAAATATTACTATATGATTGAATGTACGTAACCCCGCCTTGAGGGTAGATATAAGGGCGAGCGTTACACACGCAAACCTCCAGCTTGTCTCCATGCCACCCTTCACGTACGTCTCGAAGTCCGTGCCCCTCGGCTCATCATCTCTGCTATCCAACGGTCCCTCGGATGCTCACACAAATCTTTAGCTTGCCTCCATGCCATCCTTCACCTGAAGTCATCAACCAAGTCCATGTGTACCTGTACACCTGCACACTCATGTACACATATGAGAACAACACAACTCCTAACTTAACCATATTACCCACACATCAAAATATCATGATCCTCCAGATCATCTCAGGGTCGATTGCCCCAACAATCTCCCCCTTTTTGATGTGTGGCAATATGTTAAGTTAGGTAAACATATAGCAATGATAATAGCAAAAGCAATTGAAATTCAAGCATAACACACAAGAGGCAAACTCCCCCCTTAACCTATGCTTTCTCCAAAAATTTCAATCCTTATTGCTAATCCCACGTTAAGTTCTCCCAACTTAACTCTAAAGTCACAATCCAACCTACGTTAAGTTTCAACACCAAACCTAACTTAATACTCAAATTCTCCCCCTTTGACACCATCAAAATATTGCCCCAAGCAATCCTACTCTTGGCACTAAATAGAACCTAACCCAACTTCTGAAAAAAAAACTTCAGAAATCACAAAAACCTAATCTGCCTATATTACTAGTCGACTGCCCCCAGGGCAGTCGACTGATACGGCAGATTTCAAAATTTCAGCCGAAATTTAGAAACGAATAAAAAATTCAAAAAATCTGGAAAAATGGGAAACTTTGCAAGCACAATTGTTAAGGTATTCCTTACCCTTGAAAAATTTGGTTTATGAAAAGCATCAATCGTGCTTGACTTTCGGTACATATTCTAAACTTCTCAATTTGTGGCAATTTTGTATCAAGTTTGACTCCTAATCATGGTATCCAATGTTTGCCACCTTCTATCACTTCCACTTGACATTTAACATGATTCCCAAACTCCCCTTTTTCATATAGACATTTCCATTTTGACAAGAGCTCCCCCTCTTTTTCTTTTAAGTCTAGATGAGCATCCCTTTTATACATAGCACCATTATTTGATTTCCAATCAAGCCATGTTAGATGATATACAATATAAAATTTTCAAATCATATCATGAACACATAAATAAAAGGCATAATAGAAACATCCATTAGCACTTAGAGATTCTCAAGAAAATTTCAAAATAGTATCTAGTCATGATAACGCTTCAATACCTCAATAGAAACATAGTAAAGCAACTCACATGTCATAACAACTACAGAATAGAGTCATACATAGATGTTTCATGCAATAGACATAGCAAGTATCAAGGGCCAAAAACCCGAAAGTCATCCATATAAATACAACCATCAGAATAAATGGTGTTTGAGAGATATAATAAAACATCAAAATAGAATACTCTCAACACTAGAATCCCTCTCAAAAGCTGTATCCACTGGTCAGAAAAACATGTGATCGTCACCGCTTGGAGGAGGAGGAGGAGGAGCAGGAGGACCCTGAAAAGCGAGATGTCACTGCTGCATCATCTCATAGATATCATCCTGACGACCAGTCATCCGCTGAACTGCCACCTCGATCCTCTATTCGGACTGCTGGCACCCGTGAATATCCTCGCGGATGACGAGAACATCCTCCTGAAGCCCATGAACATCCGCCTAGAGCTGGGTAAACTCCGCGCTTGTGACCAACTCGGTGGGCTCCTCATCTGCATCAACGGCCTCTGGGTGCTCCCTCTAAACAAATGCCCCCTGTCTAGTGTAACACTATGCTCGAAGGTTTGGTTCGCCCCCTTCTAGTGTAGTTTCTTTTCCTTTCAAAAAAAAAAGCCCCCTATCTACACTCAATGCCTGCCAAGGACAATTGGCGCGTGCCAATCTGATCATAGTCCTTTGACAGGTGCCTCACCTGACCGCTACATACACGGATGCCAAAATGCAAATGGAGAAACTCGGTCAGGATATGACAAAATGGCATATATATCATCCCATTGACACTATGGGAAGAATGACAGATGACATTGAAAACCTATAGGGAAACATCGATATCCAACCTCCTCTCTAGAGCATACATCATCACCAGATGTGGGAGTCTAACCTTAGACCTCCCCTTGGTGACAATAGGCAAGATGCACTCAATGATAATTTTATACAAGACATGGCTAAATGGTCGCATGGGCTTAGCATCAAACAGACGCTCCGAGTCATTCCTATGTCTTCTGAAATAATGCATGTGATGTTAGTGATATGAGAAAAGTGTCCTAAGGCAATCGCCTTATGATTGTAATAATTTATTTTAATAAATGAATATTCACTATTTGAGTATACATGTTTATGTATTTGATTGAGATCTTAAACTCATTTACTGAATGCCCGCAATACAATTCACAGCATGAGAGAATTTGTGATGAATTCACAACTAGTGATTATCTCTACATGTGCAATTGTGAAGTATTGAAATTGTCCCTAGTCAATGAATTGATAAATACGGACACTATCAATTCTGTTGAGACTAGCATGGGTTATTCTCTAATCAGCTGATTCTCACTGGCTGGTGATATTGGAATGTCCGGAGATAAACATGAATGCTAGTTAAGGGAACTAGTTCATTGGAGTGACTGGCTGTAAAACTTCATATGGTAGTCTATATATAGATATGTCAATGAAGTTCTTACTGCAGCTTAAGTGCGATGATCCTTTGACTTGCGGTGTTCAAGTCATCTTGGTCATGGAGACTTATACTTTGACATCTTAAGCAAGCATCTCCAAGGAGGTGTGGACCCAAGATGATTGGGTATAAGCCGAAGTGCCCGAAGATGTTTGAACAACCTACAAAGGATTCACCACTCCTTGCGAGGAGATGTATACCCAAGACCTATCGTCGGATTGTTACTCGAAGCCTCTGGCCAGAGCATGACATGTTCAGAGTATGAATCTCTTAAATACATGAGAGTAATTAGAATCCGTAGGATGAGAAAACATTACTTGGGCTAGGTGTGACGTAGTCAGCCTAGTGGGGACTAACACACATAGACCATGTCCTGAACCAAGTGGGTATAAGATGGTGAAAGGAATGGGGCACGATTCATTATAGCTGCTGAAGGGTTTCAGAATTGTTTCTGAGGTCAACCGTTGATCTTTCGATTAATTGGGGATCATGATGTATTACTAGGTGCCACTCATGATCGTTCTATAATTGATTAATTATAGACGACCAACATAAATCGAAAGCCTATTTAGTCACACGTACTACGAGTAATCCAAGGGATTTAAAATGAGTTGAAAATTGGATTTTCCAATCAAGAGAGATTAGGTTTGGTTAAGCCAAACGATAAGTCGAATCTGAATTTTTCAGAGACGCAGCGGAAGCGTAAAATGGCTAAGTCTTTTGAAGACTTAATAGATGAATTAAATAAGTTTAATTCATTGGGGCGTGGCTTGGATGGGCCGACCAAAGAGGGTCTCCATCCTCTTTGCTTGGCCGGCCACAACAAAGGGAGAGAACCAAAATTTTGGTTCAATTTATAAAATAAACCAAGTGTGGTTTGTTTTATAAAATTATGGATGATATAAATTTTTATATAATAAACCAAGGTTTGGTTTATTTTTCATGAAAATAAAAATGAACCATGGATTGGTTTATTTTATTTTATAAAATCAATCAAGGATTGATTTACCATGATAAGAAAATTTATTCCATAAGAAAAAAGGAGACATGGTCGGGTTTTATCATGAATTAAAATATGATAAAACTTGGCATGATGGAATAAGTCATAGAGAATTTATTCCATAAGAAAAAAGAGACTTGGCGGTTGAGAGACCACTATATAAAGGACCAAAGGCAAGGCTTGGAAATCAATCGGAGTATTCTTGCTTGGGCTTTCTCCCTCTCCACCCTTCTTTCTCTTGGCCGAGCCACAAGGCTCTTCTCCCCTCTTCTTGCCGTGAGCACAAGGAGAAGCACCGAGGCGACAAAGTTCTTCCGTTGGGACGATCTTCCTCTCCGGCCATTATCACCTTGGGATTGGGCGTAAGTCATCTTCCTCCTTCTCGCCGGAATTGTGATTCTGGCCAACCTTGGTAGTGAGTTTTTCCGATGTGATTACTTCTCTCTTGGTTTTCTTGTCGCGTTCTCAGAGAATCTAGTAGTTCTCGAGAACACGAAACTCGTGGCTTTGTGAAGTCATCCCGAAGATACTCGGCGTGGACGCGAATAGAGGCGGAGCTTCCGAGGGACGCTTACGGTTGGATCTCGTCCCTTCCTTCGAGTTACGCGAGGTAATACGTAAATTAGTTTACGTTTCTGTAAAATTTTAAATATATGATCATGTCTATACAAGATAAAGTTGCATGCTTAGATGTGTGGTTAAATAATTTGAGAAATTATTTATGCTAAACCTTCCGCTGCACGTAATTAATTTTAAAATTATGAACCCGCCTTCATGTCAACATGCAGCCGGTCCCAACATGTGAATCTGATCAATAGTGACTCCAGGAAACTCTAAGGGTTCAACAACAGTTGGAAAATAAACAGATGCATTGTTGGACACCCTACACTGGAGGGACCCGGCTAAACCCATGACAGAGAAGGGGATAGGAATACCAGCAACTCGAGTCTCATACAAATTGTTATCAGAGTCAATGCTGGTCAAATTGGCGTATAACTCTGAACACAAGTCAACGTCTATGTCCTGCCGGTAGTAAACCAGCTGATCTAGCTAAAAATGAGTGATCATTTCAGCCAACTGGGGTGACTTTTCCTGAAAGAATGCCTTGTTCAGGTATCTACAACTCATTACCACAAATTCATTTTCTTCAAAACGTTTCTTGCATTCCAGGGACCTAAACCTGGACTCCCCCTGACTCGGTCGGGATGACCCTTCACCCCGAGACCTCTTAGAAGCCAACCTAAAACCCATACATACCCATGCATGCCAAGATAACCCCCCAAAAGGAAAAACATCAAGGAATACACACAAAAATGTCATATTAGTGTCAACCCATGGTTTAACCGAGAAAAGTGAACCTTAAAGTGCAATACCTTTTCATCCTTCTCATGTTGACTTGAGTTTGAGAATGTGGCTTGAAAAGATGAGGTTTTAGCAAACCCTAGAAGTAGATCCGAAGTAGAGGAGGCCTTAGAGAAGACCTTAGGGCTTAGGAGGAGCTTAGGACGCAAGGGGGAGTTGAGAGGAGGAGAAAATCGCCGGGAGTGATCAGCCAAAACCCTAGGTTTGGCTTACCCAGCGCGCCCTTTCCCTTTATAAAACCCGCATACCAGGGCAGTCCTAGAGTGTAATTACATTCTGTGGGTTTTCGCAGTCGACTGCCCCCCTGGCAGTCGACTGGTATCTGATTTGTAGCTTACCAATCCGAACTTCAGAAATGTATAACTAATTCCATAAATTTCAAAAATTATGAATTCTTGTGGGGAGATTTGTGGATTCTATATTTACTTGAGAAAAATATTATTTCAGTCAAGGTCATCCCAAATCCCAAGATTGGTACAAACTTCAAGTTTCTCTAAAAGGTATCATGAAACCCTTCCAAAAAGTTCTAATTTAGACCTCACCTTGATGCTTCTTCCCATACTCATTCATAATCCATTCATAACATCAAGTTATATGGTATTTAGGCATTCATACCCATTTGTCTCAATTAAAATCCCAATTTCATCTTTTTCTCTATAATCCTCCATTTGGTGCACCACTTCTCTAGGATTAGGACTAACCTTAGCCTTTTAACCCTCTTGGCACACCCTATTCTCCTAGAAGGAAACCACCTGAGATCCATTGACCATGTAGCCCACTTTGGCTTCCAGAGCCCTTTCTTGAGCTCCTAGCCCTAGTTACCTCCCTAGGTAACTCTCCTACAAAGGCAAGACCACACCGGTGCTCCTCCGGTGCCCCTTGACCTTCCACTATTACTCTCTTAACCCTATAGACCTTTTCTTTGGTCAATTTCTTTTCTTTTTTCTTTAAATGGCTTTTCCTTGCCATTTTTGACTTTTTCTCTATCATAGTTATAGGGCATCCTTGAATATGATATTTTATCAACATTAGTCCTCCTAGGATGGTATCCTAAATCTGACCTACCATTCCTATGATTTTGGTCCTTTGATATCATGTTCAATCTCTTGGACCCTTGAGTGACTCTACCTAGGTTTCTTTCTAATTGATCAAGTTTTGCTCTTAAAACTTGATTTTCCTTTTCTAACTCCCTAACCTTAGGATCACTAGACCTAATTTGATCATTTCTAGATCTTCCTATTTTTCTAGGCATATTTCTCTCTTTCTTAGATTTTGTGCCTTGGTCCTTATTCCTAGAGTTCCTAGATTTATCATGCATCATAGAATTTTTGGTGTTTTGGCATACAAAATTATTTCTATTCCTATCATGATATTTAAAACCAAAAACATGCATGGGCAAGCAATTGTTATCAATTCTATCATTCATACAAACATTTTGAGCAATCATGGAAGAACTTGAAGCATGAGTAGAGTGCGAGGTTACCTCCCTTACCATTGGGGCTCCCCCTTGATGAGTGCTTGATAAGTACCATTTTATTGATTATTTTAGTTGCTAAAATCCATGTTTGACCCATGTTTTTCTTGCTTAATTGTGAAATTACCCTAGGTTTTAGAATTTGCTTTTATTTTGGACTTAATTGCAAATCTATACATATTTGGATTATTTGACCACTAAATTTTTGATCTATTTTTGTAGGCATGAAAGGTTCATGGACCTAGGGCATACTGGGTCAAATTTGAGTCGGAAGTGGACCCGGATCGAGTTATCAAGCTTCGGATTAATCTGGGCCGTCCGATTCAGAAGCGGTTAGATCTGAGCCATCTGGGACCATCTGAGGCAATCCGAGCTAGGGTTAGGGATGATCAAGCACTCTGATCAAGATCTGAAGGTTTCATCCCAATCAGAGCTCATTCAACCGTTGGATCAAGCTCAGACGGTTCTAGATCGTCCATTCAAAGATTAGGTTGATCTGGACCATCCGTTGTACATCTGGAGGATCCGAGCTACCACGAGGCAGATCCTGACCCCTGATCATCATCATCAAAGTTTGGATTGAATCAGAGCAAGATCAACCGTTGGATTTCCTCAAATCAATCTGGGTCATCCATTATTAAGTACTTAAGGAAATTTTCCCAGCACTTCTCCTCGTCGCGTCTCCGCTGCAGTTTCTTCCTTCTTCGCATGTTCTTAGTTCTTCAGCTTGTTTCTTCAATCCAAGGGGCGCGACCACCCTTTCTCTTCATTTGGATCAAGTTGAGGTCACCGGGGAGAGCAATCGGTGGAGGTTTTAGCTCGGAATTGGGCGAGAACAGAGCTGAGTGAGGGTTTCCTCAGCTCTTCATTTGATAGCTTCGATTTTGGTTTTGTCCAGTTTTACATCAATCCAAGCCATCCAGAGGGGTTCCCTGGAGTGTTTGGATTATTCCTGCACCTTCATTTCAATCAGACAAGGCTGAATTGAAGAAATCGATTGGGTTTTCCCTCTTGAATAGAGTTTGAGCTCGACTCAACTACAGATTCAGTTCCCCAGTGAATTGCTGAGCTTAGGGGTTCGAGGCCAGCCCTTGCGTGACGAACAAGGACACCTTGAGCTAATGGAGTGATTGGGGTTTAGATTTCTTATTGCAATTTCAGTTTTTAGCTGTAATTTTCGATTTCTGCTGTCTGTTCTATTTTCGAATGTTTGTATCAGCTACTTTAGTTCAGTTTTGAATTTTTTTTGCTTTAATTAGTGATTCGAATCTGTTCTTTCATTAGTTAGCTAGTTTGTTTAGTTCATACTTTACTTAATTTCAAATGCTTTGCAATTTTATCCTTGCGTATCAGAATTGTATCTGCATGTTAGTTTCTGTTATATTTATCTGTGTGTTAACTTAGTTCCTGCACTTATTTCAAGTTCAGTTTGTTTCAGTGTTTTTAATTCCTAAAATTAGACATCATGTTAGTGTGCTAATGCATTTGATTCGAGTTTACTTGCATTTAAATCATTTCTTTAGTGAGTTTCATTTCTGCAAATGGTTTCAGCTGTTGCGTATCAATTCCAGTCTCAATTCTGTTGGTTTTGATTATTAGCTTCTGAAGTTGTATCAAGTGAGCATTAGATTGCCTAAACCTTTTCTAAACATTATATTCGTTCCATTAATCTCAACTCGCTTGCGTATCAGTTTTGAGCTTACGTATCACATCCATTTCTGCATTTCTGCGCTCATGTTTCTGCACTCGAATTATTGTTGCATTCATGGACTGTTTCTGCAAAAACATAAGTTGTTTCTGAGCTGATTAGTCTAGTTTCTGAGCATTAGTTTTTGTGTATCAATGAGTTGTTTCCAAATTCATACTTCTGCATTCTGAATTTCTGGATTCGACCCTTGTCTGAATTTCTGCATGTCAAGCTGTTCATTTCTGCAATTTATAGTGTGTAGTGGCTGAATTGGTTTCAGGTGAAGTACTAGCTCAATTGAATCGTTTCTGAAGTAGATTGGTGTTCTGGAATTCAGTTAAATTCGTTTGTTCTATTTCTGATTTATAGCTGCAAATCTGAGTTCGGCTCTGCAGTTTCTATGTTTCATGTCTGCCTATGATTCATCTTGGCGTATCAGCTGGGTTTTGGAATTTCTGCAGTTAACATCACTTTAGGCACAGCAGCTTCCTTTTCTGCATAATAACTTGTTGCATTTGGTTGCTTCCTGATTTTGTAGCTAACTGGTGTTGTATTTGTCTAGAGTTGATTGCTGAATTTCATAGATAGCATTTGACTTAAGCCTGCTTGCTGCTGAAAATTTCCTGCACTGCTTTTATTCATTTGCCTAGCAATTTGTTTTGCAAATCAGTATCAGAATTGGGTTCCAAATTTGGTTAAGTTCCCTTGGTTGATTCGGTTTCCCATTGATCGAGCTATCAATTGCATTCACTTTGGTTAGTTCATGAGTTTAGTTTTCTTTATTCTCATTGTGTTTTCATTCTAAATTGAAACCTAAACCATATTCTATTCGAAATCCAAAATTCTCAACGACACATAAATACAAGCACGAATCGAACACAACCTCAACTAGTCCCGAGGAAAAATATGACCTGTGGCCCCTTTACTACGTTTTCATATTGTGATTGCAAAAAGGGTTTCCAGCATTTTATTCATATTCTAAATTTGAGGACCCACACATTTCGTGACAACCTATTTTGGGACCGTCAAATTTTTGGCGCCGTTGCCGGGGAAGCAACTAGTTGATTTGTTTGATTTTTGCTTGTGTGCTTATGGGCATATCATTTGATTCTATTTTCTTTTTCTTTATCTTTCGTATACGGTTGCTGTCATTTTTCTTGTTTGTTGTGTGACAGGGCTATAAGATCAAAATGTTTTTAGATCAGGACATCAAAATGATTTCAACGGGACAATCAGAGCTCAAAGAGGCATTGATGGAGTTAAAATGTTGGGTTAAGGTGTTGGAATACCAACAAAAAAATAAAGCTCATTCATCTACTTACCAGCAGCCGATCCAGCCTACATTTCAGCCACCTCAGCCCTAATTTCACCACGGACAGCCACAATTTCAGCCTCTCCAGCAATTCCAGCAGCCATATTCGAATTTTTAGCAACCAAATCAGTTTTTTCAGCCACATTTACAACAATTCCAGCAACCACAACAATTCCAGCAGCCACCACAGCAATTTCAACCGCAATTCCAACAATTTCAGCAAGAATTTCAGCATCTTAACCAAAATTTCCAGCAGCCTTTTGTAAGTTTTCAGCAGGGAAATATTCAATTTCAACCTCAACCTCAGCCATGGCAACAAGAATTTCAACCTATACAGAATTTTCAACAACCTCTTCAATATTCACAGCCATACGATCCAAATTTTCAGTTTCAAAACCAGAATTTCTAGCCCACTCAATTTCAGTTTTCACCACCACAATTTCAACCTCAGATCCAAGATTTCCAGGGCTACAATCCTAATGAGAATGAGGCTCAACAACAAAGGATGATTGAGATGTTGCAACAAATCCTACAACAACAGTAATGTTTTCAACAACAACAACAAGTTTTACAACAACAAAAGCTTTACGACATCGGACGCCTTGGAAAGTTGCAAGATCAATTGAGTCAGATAAAAGCCCAAAAATCAGGACAATTATCTTCTCAAGCTACTCTTGATTCTGAGGGCCCCAGAGTTGAGTTTATATCAGTTCAAGGTGACCCTAGTGCATGGCCAAGTCCCTCTTCAAGTGATCTTGCACATTTGGTGGAAGAAGAAGAAGAAATCATTAAAATCAAGGCACCTACAGCATGCATTCCTCCAGAGATTCCTATTCAAAATCCATTTCCAAATATTTCAGTTCAAGAAGAAGAAACTGAAGCTCCACAGGACCATTCTCATCTTTTATTTTGTGATGATAGTATTAGTGATGGTCCTAATTTTTCTAATGTTGTTGTTGCAGATATTACGGAGAAGCATGCATAGGAGTGTAGGGGATTGCACTAAGCCCCAGGGACCACCACAATTTACTGGTACATTAGAAGATTCAGAGAATGAACCAGAAAGTGTAGGGACTTGCATGGTGGAAGCAAGAACCCAAGGATCACCTGCTTTAGTTGAGTGTCCACCAAAACTTGAGCCTGAGATGGAACATGATCAGGAGGAGAGCATAGATACATCTACTATTGTAGAACCTCCAGGTATTCTTCAGCACGCTCAGGTAAGTATTTCTCCTTTTTGTTCAGAAAAATTCAGCAAGGTACCTAGTGCTGACTTTATTGGGTATGATGAATTTATTGATATACCTTGCGTAGAAACTGCTTGTGCAATTCCAATAGAGGCACCCATAATTGATGTTGCTTGTTATGATGAATCTCTTGATACCTCTTTTGTGGATATGGATTATGAAAAATTTTTAGAAGTGCCTGAAATCGATGTTATTTATTGTGATGAATCTCTTGCCGTATCTTATGCTGAATTTGAGTGTGAAAAACTTATGGAGGTACCCGAGATTGATTTTATTGGCTCCGAAACATTTCTTGATTTACCTTATATAGAAACTGATTGTGAAAAATTTCTAGAAGAGCCTGAAATTGATGTTATTTATTGTGATGAATCTCTTGCTATATCTTATGCTGAGGTTGAATGTGAAAAACTTATGGAGGTATCTGAGATTGATTTTATTGGCTGTGACACATTGCTTGATACATCCTTGATGGAAAATAATTGTGATATTTCTATTGAAGTGCCAAAAATTGATTTCTTTGTTTGTGAAGAGTTCCTGAATGCAAATTTTGTAGGAAATAATTGTGAAAAATTCATTGAGGCACCAAAAATTGATTTAATTGGATGTGATGCAGTTTTGGATACATTTCATGCAGAGACTGATATTATTTTATTTCTATCTTGCCCTGCACGCTTGAGAGAGGTATTACATTGTTTTGTAGGGTCCAGAAGACTATTAGAGTGGGTGCTCCATCTGAACAGACTCCAACCTCCAGGAAGAACTTTCAAAAGGCATCAAGAAGGAGGAGTTGATTGTACTCTAATTCGAAGCACTCCACCTCTTACATGGGTCTTGTACCTAAATCGCCTGCGGCCACCTGAGAAATTTTTTGTGAAGTCTAAGTGTGGGGGAGTCCGAATTCTCTCAGCCATCCATGTTCCTCCACTACCACGATGGAGGCTACTGCTTGATAGACTCCGTCCACCAGAAATAAAGGGGAGATTGTTCTTTTTTGTATTTTCTTTTATTGCATTTTTCATTTTCATGCTTTCTAGAAGTAGAATTTTCCTTTAAATTGAGTTCTTACTAATAAATGCATGAGTAGAGTAGAATGTATAGGAGTCATTGTAAATACCTTGTTATTTCTTTTTGCACTTTTTCTTGCATGACTAGGAATAAATGTATCCCTCTAGGTTATCCCATAGCATTTTAGTGTCTTTTGAAAATAAATTAAATTTGGTTGTTAAAACTTAAGGTTTGAGCTAATGGATGAAATCTTGGATGCTTGAGTACTACTTTTCTCTAGATTCTTAATTGAGGACTTGAGATGAATTATTTTTGCCTAGTGAGAATTAGCCTTATATTTGTGACACACATATGTTATTGTACTCTAGAACTTGCTTAGGTTCTTTCAAAACCATATTTCAATGATTGAATCACATCTATAGAGGCTAATTACTTTGTTTACCCTTCCATATCAATTTTGACAAAAATCATGTCTATTCTATTTTTCTTTCTTTATTCCTACTCTTAACCCCATTTTTTTCTATGGATTTGTTTGCTTGGGGTGTTTCTTAATGCTATTTTGCCCGAGACGGACAAAGATTTAAGTGTGGGGGAGTGACTAGCGTTTTGGAAAGATTTGGTATCAAAGAGGCAATTCATGTCGAAAAAAAAAAATTTCTGCAAATTCCGTGTACCAAGAATGAGCACGAGAGATGGAAGCAAGTGGAGATCTATCTTCCTTATCATATTTTGAAGATTTAAGTGGCAAGCAATGGAAAAATCTGTGCCATTTCAAAGGAAGAAAAAGTTTGTGCCAAAGTGGAAAGAAGTGGCAAGTTGAGTATTAAGAGATGGAATCCAAAAGCAAAAGAATTCAAAGAGGAACACACTATTTCAGTAGCACTAGATTGTAATGGATATCTCCTGCCACTTATAGAATGTGAAGAAGAGAAGGAAAACAAAAGGGAAGGAATGCTGAAAAATTCTGCCATAAAAAAAAGGGAAGTTGGTGCCAAAAGAAAAACATTCTGTGAAGCTTGATTTGATCAGCAAAGGTATGATCAGGAATTATGGGAGCTAATCAAGATTAGAAACAACATGTTAGAAGCTACAATCTCAGCTGTACAAAATCAGAATGTCTGAATAAAGCTGGTCAAAAAGCTGAAACTAAAAAAACTGGACTGCATTGTAAGGGTTGAACTTGATGTTCCTAGGGTATGAATTAGTGAACTCAGCATTGATTGCATCCAATGCTGATCAGAACAAATGAAATGCTGCTGCGTGGATGTTCTCTTCAGAACAGAGAAAGAAAAAAAATGCAAGGAAGCTGGACAAAAATTCTGAAGCTGTAAAAGAAATTGCAGAAACTAATTGACTGTCGCTGTTCTTTGCTAGGAAGATCAGTAAAATTTTGCTAGAATCTTAATTGCAGCTGACAACAAATTAAATTCCAGCTGAAGACAATCTGAATTAAAGCTGAGCAGAAGTTGAAACAGCTAGAAAACCTGAAGCTAAACAAAATCTGTGCAGTGCAGAATTGAGGTGCTGATCTAAATTGAGTTGCAAAAGTGGGTTTCAAGGGCTGCTGACAAGGATTAAGAGAGCCACCTTCACCAGCCATTAGATATTTCGAAGAGCAGCAAGCTGAGAATGCAGTTTGTATCAACTAAGGGCTGAATTGGTTTTCCTAGGGCATGAATTTGAAGCTCACGGTAGGTTGGAGTGGAGCCAGATTCTGATAAAGATTTGGGAGCTGAGAACATTGCTGAATCTGCAGAGAAAGAAAAAAAACAATATGGAAAAAAATCAGTGAAGGGGCTAAAATTTGATTTGCTACTCAGCCATTCTCAAGTGGACAATTCAAATTCTCCACTACACTATGTGATGCTAACTAATATTAATTATTTATGAAATCAGAGATTTGAAATGGATTCAGTGGAGCTGAAGTTACAGCTGAATAGAAAAAAAAAAGAATGGAAGAAGAAGAGTGCCAACTTGAAGGTGGAGTGTATCAAAAAGGAAATTGTAAGAGATGGTTAGTGAAGATAATCTCATCCAAATTGAAGATTTTTTTCACCATCATTCTGATTTCACTAGAGAAGGAGAAAGAAAGAAAAAAAATGATGAGAAAAGAGAAGGAAACAAGTTGGCACGCAATAGGCAAAACTTGGCACACGGAAATCAAGGGAGGGTTTTTCATCCAAATCAAAGGCATTGTTCAAGTTCGACTTCACCACACTTTTGATATCACTAGAGGACTGTCAAGAGGGCAGAGTTCATTGGAAACATCCTTGAGCACTCAAGTCTTCTACTTTATCAATTTTTCCATTTTCTTGGTTTTACTCCATTTCTTACCATTTTCCATGTTTTCACTTGTTTTTGTAGATGTTGATCCTAATCATGAATAATGGTGGAGATTAGATAATAAGCAAGCCTATGGTAGTGCAAGAAGCATGTGTGTTTGAGTGAGCTCCACTTCCATCATCAACTTAGAATTTAAGGAGAGAGCCACCAAAACTTTCCTTGAAAGGCTAGTGAGTTAAATTCATCTCAATGACTCATGAAGAATGAAAAGGCTAAGTTGTTGATTTAAGGACAAGATATTAATCCATAGAGCTTAGATTTTTGAGAATTGACAACCTTAGATAATTTCTTTTCATTTGCTTCTAATTATGCTTAAGAAAATCTAGGGGATACATACTTAGTGATTTAGCGAGACGCTCACGCTTAAGTGTGGGGGAGTTGATAAGTACCATTTTATTGATTATTTTAGTTGCTAAAATCCATGTTTGACCCATGTTTTTCTTGCTTAATTGTGAAATTACCCTAGGTTTTAGAACTTGCTTTTATTTTGGACTTAATTGCAAATCTGTACATATTTGGATTATTTGGCCACTAAATTTTTGATCTATTTTTGTAGACATGAAAGGTTCATGGACCTAGGGCATACTGGGTCAAATTTGAGTCAGAAGTGGACCCGGATCAAGTTATCAAGCTTCGGATTAATCTGGGCCGTCCGATTCAGAAGCGGCTAGATCTGAGCCATCTGGGACCATCTGAGGCAATCCGAGTTATGGTTAGGGCTGATCAAGCACTCTGATCAAGATCTGAAGGTTTCATCCCAATCAGAGCTCATTCAACCGTTGGATCAAGCTCAGACAGTTCTAGATCGTCCATTCAAAGATTAGGTTGATCTGGACCATCCGTTGTACATCTGGAGGATCCGAGCTACCACGAGGCAGATCCTGACCCCTGATCATCATCATCAAAGTTTGGATTGAATCAGAGCAAGATCAGCCGTTGGATTTCCTCAAATCAATCTGGGCCGTCCATTTTTAAGTACTTAAGCAAATTTTCCCAGCACTTCTCCTCGTCGCGTCTCCGCCGCAGTTTCTTCCTTCTTCGCATGTTCTTAGTTCTTCAGCTTGTTTCATCAATCCAAGGGGTGCGACCACCCTTTCTCTTCATTTGGATCAAGTCGAGGTCACTGGGGAGAGCAATCGGTGGAGGTTTCAGCTCAGAATTGGGCAAGAACAGAGCTGAGTGAGGGTTTCCTCAACTCTGCATTTGATAGCTTCGATTTCGGTTTTGTCCAGTTTTACATCAATCTAAGCCATCCAGAGGGGTTCCCTGGAGTGTTTGGATCATTCCCGCACCTTCATTTCAATCAGACAAGGCTGAATTGAAGAAATCGATTGGGTTTTCCCTCTTGAACAGAGTTTGAGCTCGACTCGACTACAGATTCAGTTCCCCAGTGAATTGCTGAGCTTAGGGGTTCGAGGCCAGCCCTTGCGTGACGAACAAGGACACCTTGAGCTAATGGAGTGATTGGGGTTTAGATTTCTTATTGCAATTTCAGTTTTTAGCTGTAATTTTCGATTTCTACTGTCTGTTCTATTTTCGAATGTTTGTATCAGCTACTTTAGTTCAGTTTTGAATTGTTTTTGCTTTAATTAGTGGTTCGAATCTGTTCTTTCATTAGTTAGCTAGTTTGTTTAGTTAATACTTTACTTAATTTCAAATGCTTTGCAATTTTATCCTTGCGTATCAGAATTGTATCTGCATGTTAGTTTCTATTATCTTTATCTGCGTGTTAACTTAGTTCCTGCACTTATTTCAAGTTCAGTTTGTTTCAGTGTTTTTAATTCCTAAAATTAGACATCATGTTAGTGTGCTAATGCATTTGATTCGAGTTTACTTGCATTTAAATCATTTCTTTAGTGAGTTTCATTTCTGCAAATGGTTTCAGCTGTTGCGTATCAATTCCAGTCTCAATTCTGTTGGTTTTGATTATTAGCTTCTGAAGTTGTATCAAGTGAGCATTAGATTGCCTAAACCTTTTCTAAACATTATATTCGTTCCATTAATCTCAACTCGCTTGCGTATCAGTTTTGAGCTTGCGTATCACATCCATTTCTGCATTTCTGCGTTCAAGTTTCTGCACTCGAATTATTGTTGCATTCATGGACTGTTTCTGCAAAAACATAAGCTATTTCTGAGCTGATTAGTCTAGTTTCTGAGCATTAGTTTTTGTGTATCAATGAGTTGTTTCTGAATTCATACTTCTGCATTCTGAATTTCTGGATTCGACCCTTGTCTGAATTTCTGCATGTCAAGCTGTTCATTTCTGCAATTTACAGTGTGTAGTGGCTGAATTGGTTTCAGGTGAAGTACTAGCTCAATTAAATCGTTTCTGAAGTAGATTGGTGTTCTGGAATTCAGTTAAATTCGTTTGTTCTGTTTCTGATTTGTAGCTGCAAATCTGAGTTCGGCTCTGCAGTTTCTGTGTTTCATGTCTACCTGTGATTCATCTTGGCGTATCAGTTGGGTTTTGGAATTTCTGCAGTTAACATCACTTTAGGCACAACAGCTTCCTTTTCTGCATAATAACTTGTTGCATTTGGTTGCTTCCTGATTTTGTAGCTAACTGGTGTTGTATTTGTCTAGAGTTGATTGCTGAATTTCATAGATAGCATTTGACTTAAGCCTGCTTGCTGCTGAAAATTTCCTGCACTGCTTTTATTCATTTGCCTAGCAATTTGTTTTGCAAATCAGTATCAGAATTGGGTTCCAAATTTGGTTAAGTTCCCTTGGTTGATTCGGTTTCCCATTGATCGAGCTATCAATTGCATTCACTTTGGTTAGTTCATGAGTTTAGTTTTCTTTATTCTCATTGTGTTTTCATTCTAAATTGAAACCCAAACCATATTCTATTTGAAACCCAAAATTCTCAACGACACATAAATACAAGCACGAATCAAACACAACCTCAACTAGTCCCGAGGAAAAATACGACCTGTGTCCCCTTTACTACGTTTTCATATTTTGATTGCAAAAAGGGTTTCCAGCTTTTTATAAATATTCTAAATTCTGATGAACCCATATTCGTGACAACTTAACCTAGTATTCTGTGCTCATCAGTGCCCCTCTTCCTTTCTTCTTTTTTCCATTTCCTGAGGTGCTCCATTTTTTTTAGCTCTCTACTTCTTGGACATTTTGTATGATAATGCCCAAGCTCCCCGCATGTGAAACATCGAATTCTTCTTCTTTTGTTTTGAGCTTCCTCATTCCTACAACCCATATTAGTTTTCAATTTAATGAATTTGGGCTTAGGAATTACCTCCTTTTTACTTAGTGGGCACTTATCCTTGTAGTGCCCCTTTTTATTGCACCCAAAGCATATGATATGCTCTTTTGACTTGACTTTGGTGGAGTTGGAAGTCTTCTCTTGCTTTTGTGAGGATGGAGGTCTCTCCTCCCCCTCAATTCTTAATGTTGACTCTTCCTCTTCTTCTCTTGATGAGGTGGATGGCTCCTCACTTGGTGGCACAGACAATTCTTCATTTTGGTCCTCCTGAACCCTTGAACTTATTTCATCATGCTCCTCCACTAATCGAACTTGTGTAGAGTTCTTGTGAACTTCTTCCAATTTCTTCCATAAATCATGTGCGCTTTTGTAATCTCCTATACAACTCATCACATTAGTAGGCAAGATATTAATCAATACATTGATCACCTTTTCATTTGCCCTAGCTTGTTCTTATTGTTCACTTGTCCAATATCTTAGGCGAAGCCTCTTGCCATGCCTATCCTTGGGAATTTCGAATGGGTCTTCAATGGTCATTCTACATTGCCAATCCATCCCTAGCCAATTTTCCATCCTTGTCTTCCAATGATCAAATTCTTCATGCTCATACGGTGGTGGTAAGTTTATATCCTCCCCGAGTTTGTCTTCCATCATTCCCTCTAGCTTTGCTTTGCTCCCTTGGCGGTTATTCCAATCAAGAGCGGAACCTTGCTCTGATACCAACTGAAGGATCGTCTAGGCGTGCTAGGGGAGGGGGTGAATAGCACTTTTTCGTCATTTTGATCTCTACAAAGTCGTTAGCGCAGTGGAAACAATAATATGCAAAGTAAATAAGAAACAAACAATGCTAAGAACCTGATTTACTTGGTATCCACCCCGGTCGGGTGACTAATCCAAGAATCCTTCGGTGGATCAACACCCGGATAACCTCCAGCTAGATCTGTCGCTCCTTATGGGTGGAGAAACCTCGCCACAACACTTCAGACGCTCTCTGATCACAATAGACTACTAACCCACTTTATCCAAGCGAGTTTCGTCAAAACCAGTTAGTAGGAAACGAGCCCTTTTAAATAGGGCTCGAATCTGAAACAGCCGCTACCAGTCGAATGCCCCTGGGGCAGTCGACTGGTCCCACTCAGATTCGACTGTTACAGTACAACGTTCAAATCTGCCAGGCTGTTCCAGTCACCACCAGTCGATTGCCCCTGGGGCAGTTGACTGGTACACACCTAAACCTAGGGTTTTACTCCTGAGTACAAGTCTCTCCGCACTCAAACCCTCCCGGCTTAGCCCCTTAGTGCACACACTCATACTCAGACCCTTACAACCCAGTTGACTCTTCACCAGCAGTCTTGACTGTTGCCTTCACGCCCTCTTCATCTTTGGTCCTCGTCCCTCGGATGCGCACGCAAGCCTCCAGCTTGCCTCCATGCCACCCTTCACATACGCCTCGAAGTTCGTGTTCCTCGGCTCATCATCTCTGCTATCCAACGGTCCCTCGGATGCACACGCAAACCTTCAGCTTGCCTCCATGCCATCCTTCACCTGAAGACATCAACCAAGTCCATGTGTCCCTGTACACCTACACACTCATGTACACATATGAGAACAACACAACTCCTAACCTAACCATATTACCCACACATCAAAATATCATGATCCTCCAGATCATCTCAGGGCTGATTGCCCCTACATATCCCTCTAGATTTTCTCTACATCATTTTAGAGTCCTTTGAAAGTGAATTAAATTTGGTTGTTAAAACTTAGGATTTGAACTAATGGATGAAACTTCTTGGATGCTTGAGTACTACTTAGTTATTGACTCTAGATTGATGACTTAAGATGAATTCTTTTTACCTAGTGAGGATTGACCTTATTTGTGAGATACACATATGTGATTGTACTCTAGAACTTGCTTAGGTTCTTTCAAAACTATATTTCTATGATTGGACCACATTTATAAAGGTGAATCACTTTGTTTCCTTTTTCATATCAATTTTTGCAATATTATTTGTTGATCTTCTCTATATTCTATTTTCATTCCCCTATTTTTCTGTCATAACCATATTTTCCATGGATTTGGATGCTTTGGATTGTTTCTTGATGTTACTTTGCCCGAGACGGTCAAAAAGCTAAGTGTGGGGGTGGGGTGGCTAGTGTTTGGAAGTGTTTTGGTAATGAATGATGTATTTTGGAAGCTTATTTTTGGTTGAATTATGGTTGGCAATCTATTTTGATGGATCTAAAGGAATGAAGGAAGTATCAAGGATGCAACTTGAGGAAAAAAAGAAAAAAAAATAGAAAATGAAGATTAGAAGGAAAAGGTGTGCCAAGTTGATGGAGTTTGTATCAAGAATGAGTTGCAAAAATGGGTTAGTGAAGGCTACATGTGGAGCATCTAAGTTCTTGATTACAATTTGATGTTTCAAGCTCTATGAGGTAATTCCGAAGGGAATGAGAGTCCATACAAGGAAGCTAAAATTGATGTATCAACTCGAGGTAATTGAGTGCCAGGTTTTTTGTGAGTTAATGCTGAAAATTCTGATTAGTAATTCAAGTGGAGTACATAAAGGGTAGGTTTTCACAGCTTTACATGTGTTAAATCAGTAATGAATAGAGTAGGATTTATTGGACACTGAAGCAAGTGGCTGAACTGAAGCTCAAATGGTATCAAGCAGAGCTCAGTAATATGGAATTTTTTCAGTTTAAAGCTTGTTGAACCCTACTTCCAAGAGCTGTCACCAATCACTGGAAATCAGAGTCAAGGAGCAGAAGTTAAGCTGCTATAATTTCGTGTAGATAAAGAAGCTCAGTTTTAAAAAAATGGAAGCAAGAAGAAAAAAAACAAAGAAACTTAGCTGCAAACAGAAAGAAGAGCAGCTGAAAAACAGAAAAAAAAGAAAAGAAAAAAATAAGAAGAAGAAAGCATGAAGTGGAAGTAAGTGATGGGTTAGATTTCTGAATTTGAAGATGTGAATAAGGAGATAGTTGGATTTAAGATGTAGTATTGATTGAAAAGAAGTGAACTCAGCAGAAACAGTTTCAGAGTTCTGCACTTTCAGCTACTGATCAGACCCTGATCGGTCGCCAATCCGATCAGGGAGGTGTGTGATCGGTCAATCAGACCGATCAGAAGGAGCTCAGTTCGATCAGAAGTAGTTCAGAATGATCAGGGGAAGTCTGATCGGTCTCTGCACCGATCAGAAGAGGCTGAATCACTGAATTCAATAATTTCTGAGAGCCACTCTCTGTTCCCTGCTCATTTTAGCTTTGATTTCACTGAGATGATCATCTAAGGGGCAAAGTTCATTAGATTACATTCTTGAGTGTCCAAGTCTTCCACTTCCTTTACTTTTCCATTCAATAAAATTCTATTTCATTCTTATCATTCTATATTTCCCTAACTTGTTCTGATAAGCCTTTTAGGTGTGGATTTAACTCAAGAATGGTGGTGGAGAGTAGAGCATAAGCAAGCTTATGGTAGTGCAAGAACCATGATTGTGTTTGAGTGAGCTCCAATTTCATCAAAAATGTAGAACTTAGGAAGAGAGCCACCCAAAAATATCCTTGAGAGGATTTATGTGTTTAATTCATCTCAATTAGTCATGAAGGATGAAGTATACTAAGTTGTTGACTAAGGACAAGATAAAAGTCCATTGAGTTTAGATTTTTGAGAATTGACAACCCTAGGTAATTTTCTTTCAAATGCTTCTAACTATGATTGAGAATAATCTAGGGGGTACATGATTAGTTAGTTGTGCGAGACGCCCAAGAGCAAGCGTGCGGGAGTTGATAATTACTATTTTGTTGATTAAATTAGGCTCTCAAATCCATATTTTGATCCCTTTTTACATGCTTAATCTTGTATTTACATTAGGTTCTATGAGTTATCTCTATTTTGGTTTTAGATGCAATTCTTTCTATATTTAAGATGTTTTGGCACTAAAATTTGAATCTAATTTTGTAAGATTGAATGATCATGGACCTAGATCAGATTGGATCAGGCTTGAGTTCAGAATTGGTTTCGATCAAGGGGATCAAGAGATGGATCAATGTGGACTGTCCGATCATGAAACGGGGTGATCTGAGCCATCTTTCAGTTTCTGATCAATTCGAGCCCAAGATAGAGTTAATCTAGACCATAGATCAAGATAAGAAGCTTTGGTCCAAATCAGAAGTCATCTGACCGTTGGATCAAGCTCGAGAGGGTCTAAACCATCTATTTAAGAGGCAGTGAGATCTGAGCCATCCGTTGTAGATCTGAACGATCCAACCTGAGGAGGAGCAGATCCTGACCATTGATGGAGATCTAGAGAGTTTGACTCAATCTGAGAAGATCCGACCGTCGGATGAGGCGAGGATGATCACAACGATCCATTTTGAATTGCAGTTAATTAAAACAGAAAACTTCTCCGCTCGAGCTAGTCGTCGCGAATTCTGCTTCTGTTTCCAGTTCTTCTTTGTTCTTCGTCTTTGATCGCAGGTGGCCACTTCAGATTCAAGTAATTTCCAGATTTCAAATCGAAGGATCGACTTCCTAAGAAGGTTGCGTCAATTCTGTCGCTGCCAAGCTCCGATGAGGGTTTCGCTAGAGTTTGCTTCATCCGATCAACTCCCGATTGAACGTCTTCGTTGATCGGAGTTATCAGAGTATTCAGAGGGGTTCTCTGAAAAGATCTGATGAGTTCCTGAGCCATAATCACCATCCGATTCATCGAGAAGGAGGAGATCAGAAGAAGAGTTCAGTTACGCATCAAACCAATGCAATTCGATCGCAGGAGTTGGATCTTACCGATTTCGAGCTAGGGGGTTCTTACGATGATTCTTGTGTGATGGCAAGAAGGGAATCTGGTGAAGAACTTGATCTGTAGTTTAGATTTTGATTCTGAATTCAATTCATAGTCATTTCACTCTGTATCAGTTAACTTTCAGAAACTGATCGGTCTGTTCGACCGATCAAGATAGACTTGTTCGGTCTGTTCGACCGATCAGGCAGCGATCTGATCGGTCTGTTGACCGATCAGGTAGTTTTCCATCACATTTTATCCCTATTTCTTGCATTCAATTTGTAGTGCGTGAATTCAATTTCATTTCTGCAACTTAGCTACAGATTTATTGTTTGCCTGACTTTGATGCTAGTTTGTCCTTCAATTTCATAATTTTGTATTGAATTGCTCAATGTCCAAGTAGGATAATTTTAGTTTTCACAATTTACTAGTTTAATTCCTGCTTTAGCTAAGTCTACTTTGTTACAAATTATTATTTCATTCTTATTCACAAACAACCCCTAACCTTATTTGAAAATCCAAAAACATTAAATGACAACTTCAAGCTTGAACTAAACATCCTTAACTAGTTCTTGGAAAATACGACTTGAGGCCCTTGTACTACATTTAATTTTGTGAGCTAGGGTTTTCAATTTATAAATATCTAAATTTGAGGCTCATTCGTGACACTTGTTGTGGGTCCATCAGGCACCAACACAATAGCATAAAAATAAAGGGATATGAGTGCATGAGACGAAGGCTTCCCTGTTTTTGATCATTTAAATATAAAACAACAAGAACTACCACTTAAAGCATAACCATCCATGACACCTCACGCCACATAAGAAAAGTTTTTTTTGATCGGAGTAGAATGTAACGACCCGGCCCCTCGGCACTTTGGGCGGCCCAACTGGCGGCCCAACAACCTGGCGACTAAATCAACATTTAGCGGCCCAACAACCTGGCCCGACCGTGTCGTTACTCACAAGAACTTCCCACCCCTGGCCAGTGGATTTTTGCCTTCCCCAGGATTCGAACTCTAGACCTGCAGGCTAAGTACTAAAGTTTATGAATCCTGGTAACCAAGTGAGCCGGGCTAACTTGGTTACCAGGATTCATAAACATTAGTACTTAGCCTGGAGGTCTAGAGTTCGAATCTTGGGGAAGGCATAAATCCACTGGCCAGGGGTGGGAGGTTCTTGTGAGTAACGACACGGTCGGGCCAGGGTGTTGGGCCGCTAAAAGTTGATTTAGCCGCCAGGTTGTTGGGCCGCCCAAAGGGCCGAGGGGCCGGGTCATTTCAATAAAAGGCACCTTTTTATTGTAACGACACGGCCACTCGACCCCTTGGGCGGCCCAACTGGCGGCCCAACAACCTGGCGGCCAAATTAACATTTGGCGGCCCAACAACCTGGTTTATGTCGTCGACCAACAACCGATGTCGACGACCATCGACCGTGTCGTTACTCACTAGGTCTTCCCACCCCTGGCCAGTGGATTTTTGCCTTCCTCAGGATTCGAACTCTAGACTTCTAGGTTAAGTACTAGAGTTTATGAATCCTGATAGCCAAGTGAGCGCTTCCAGATTCAAGGAACTTTAGTACTTGTCCCAGAGGTCTAGGATTCGAATCTGGGGAAGGCAAAAATCCACTGTCGGGTGTGGGAAGACCGTAGGGCACGACCTAGAGAGCCGCCTGATGGGGCTAGAGGGGCCGTGTCGCTACATAAAAGGCGCCTTTTTATTGTAACGACCTGACCCCTCGGCCATTTGGGCGGCCCAACAACCTGGCAGCTAAATCAACATTTAGCGGCCCAACAACCTGGCCTGACCGTGTTGTTACTCACAAGAACTTCCCACCCCTGGCCAGTAGATTTTTGCCTTCCCCAGGATTCGAACTCTAGACCTCCAGGCTAAGTACTAAAGTTTATGAATCAGCTCACTTGGTTACCAGGATTCATAAACTTTAGTACTTAGCCTGGAGGTCTAGAGTTCGAATCCTGAGGAAGGCAAAAATCCACTGGCCAGGGGTGGGAAGTTCTTGTGAGTAACGACATGGTTAGGCCAGGTTGTTGGGCCACTAAATGTTGATTTAGCTGCCAGGTTGTTGGGGCCGCCCAAAGGGCCGAGGGGGGTCGTTACAATAAAAGGTGCCTTTTTATTGTAACGACCAGGCCCCTCGGCCCTTTGGGCGGCCCAACAACCTGGTGGCTAAATCAACATTTAGCGGCCCAACAACCTGGCCTGACCATGTCATTACTCACAAGATCTTCCCACCCCTGGCTAGAGGATTTTTGCATTCCCTATGATTCAAACTCTAGACCTCCAGGCTAAGTACTAAAGTTTATGAATCCTGGTAATGACTCACTTGGTTACCAGGATTCATAAACTTTAGTACTTAGCCTGGAGGTCTAGAGTTCGAATCCTGGGGAAGACAAAAATCCACTGGCCAGGGGTGGGAAGTTCTTGTGTGTAACGACACGGTCAGGCCAGGTTGTTGGGCTGCCAAATGTTGATTTAGCCGCCGGTTGTTGGGCCGACAGTTGGGCCGCCCAAAGGGCCGAGGGGCTGGGTCGTTACATAGAATGCACTTAATCAACTTCATATTACTAGCCTCGAATATCCAATTCATCAATTAATTTATTATAACACACTCCATTTTTCTTTGACAAATAGGTCAGCATACGTCGACGTTTTCCCAGAATTTTTTGTAGACCTCTTTTTGATAAAAAATCATTTTTGTGCAATTCCAAATGTGAAGTAAGTCTTTGTATCTTATTTGTGAAACTTAATACTTGAATTTCAACAGAACCTCTGTTTTCTTCTTTTTCTTCTTGTGAAATAAGTGAAATGAATGAATTTTTTTATCATAAAAAACATTTTTTCTCTTTCTTTTCCACGGATTTTTCCGATTAGGAAAAAGAGAATAATATATAATATATTATTATTATTATTATATTAATGTTATAATAATGTTATTTCCATTTTTTTAATCTAGTACACACAAAAATAAAAATTTATTCATTTTCAAATAGTTTTTTTATTTGATTCTATCCAAATCCCTGCATCGATGCTAAGGTTCACCTAATAACTGTAGACCTCACAAAAAACGTTTACCATATTAAAATTACCTAGAGCACATGTACTACGGTATTACCAGAGTCTACTTTGAATAGTAAAGAATGCGAGGTAGACCAAGAATATTGGTTACCATCCAATCTAAAATTGAATCAACTCAGAATTCCTCATGATACCTACAATGCAATTGTAAGTAAATAATATAGAATGAGTTTCCAAAAAACACAACCAAAATACCATTGGGAAAAATACCATTGGGAAAAAAATCCTAACTAACTGCTTCTACAATTCATTTACGCATCATATTTATTCACCCATTTATTGAAAATTCAAAATTTCAATTAACCCAAAAATGTTTAAACGTTGTTACCTTCAACTTCACCTCTCTCTCCTATTGTGAGCTCCCAGCGGCAGTACACGGATGCGGCGGTAGCAATCAGACTTGAGTGCTTGCTCGGACAACAGAGGCTGGCCCTTGACCAACATTGTGGGCGGTTGTGACCAGGAGCTGACTACTATGGCATTGTTGTGTTGCCCTCACACGAAAGGCCATCGATGATGGGGGATGTGTGTGTGCACCGGAGGAGGAAGGAGGGCCGAAGTGAGTCAGTGATCGGGCACCAACTCAAGAAGGAAGGATTCAGATGATTAAGACTTGGCCCTGTCCAAGGCCTATGATCGCCGTTGCCAACAAAAATGAGGGAGAGCAGGTGGCGATGTGGTTAGAAAAGAGAGATTGAGAGAGAGTGGGGTGATGTCGGCTTGTACACGCTGCGGTGGCTCAGATCAAGAAGGGCTCTGAAGGTTGCAGCCTTGCCAAGGTCGGGGAGGAAGGCTCGCGATTGGCACTTCAAGGTGGTCGGTCGTGCTCGCGGCAATCGGTGAACCACAGGGAAGGAGGAGGAGGAGATGCGCTCAGCTTCGGCTTCGAATCCTACTTTCCTGCGCGAGGGGAGGTGGTCGCCGCGATTTGTGAAGAGGAGAAGAGGAGAGGAAGAGGTCGGGCTAGGGAGGAGATGCATAAGAAGAAGAAGAGGGCGGCATTGGGTTTAGGGATTTGGCATGGGGAGAGAACAAATAGGGGAGAATATATATATATATATATATATATATTCGAAAATAAAATTTTTTCCTTAAATAATTTAAAACTAATTTATCTTGCATCCAATTTTCCCTGTAAATATTATCAAAATTTTCAGAAAATTATTCCAAAATTTTCATATGATTGATTCCAATTTTTTTAGCTCCTATTTATGATGATTATATATATAAGTTTATATATATAACCATATATATTTATATACATATTTTATTTTATTTTATATATTTTTTATTATTATTTATACACCGTATTTTACACCTGCTGCCTCCCCAATTCTCAACTACCACAAATTTTGTGGTGGAGGAGGAAGGAGCAGTCGAGGATACGGTAGAAGTTGGAAAAATTTTAGGTTAAACAAATTAAATAATTTTGATTAATTTATAATGACATTTATAAAATGTTTCATGATAAAGGGTTTAATCAGATATTTTATTTATAAAATTAATCTGTTTTAATATGTGTCATTATAAATAGTTTATAATGACATTTGCTATTAAGTGTCATAAAGTAAATGTCACAATAGGTCTTTTTTCTTATAGTGAATCCTCATCGTGAATGCGATAACTTAGGGAATCCAACAAGTAAACAATCTCCTTGACTGTATTTTTTTTAATTAAAATTACTTTAATATTATTTTTTATTAAAAAATATCTTTTTTTAGACATGTTGAAGCTTTGTCAAAAAATATATTTCACATAGATATTAGTTCAATAAAATTGTTGTGTATTATCATGTAAGCAACACTAATAGACAACGGTTAATTAAACCCGTTGTCGTAGGCTCAAAAAACAAGCCTATAGACATCAGTTTTAAAAAACCATTGTCTTTAACATACATAAGACAACGATTTTTTAAAAATAGTTATCTTTTTTTTTAAAAAAAATGATCAACTACAATGGTTTTTAATAAAACTATTGTTAAATGGAAAAAAGACAATGGTTTTTCAAAAAACCGTTGTCTATTGGGTGTTGTTGAATCCTAAAATTCTTGTAGTGAATGGAGTATGATTATGGTTATTATGTTTGTGAGTCTATAATCTTATTGTAGTTAAGTAGATATGTATTTATTTGGACTTGATTAGTGTTTCTGAAGTTTGGACTGAATTTCCAGACGTATCAGTCGACTGTTTCAGATAGCAGTCAACTGTCCTCAAGAATTTGAGGGAACAGAAACATTGGTCGAGTGATTTCCAGATGGAGTCGACTGCATCAGTCGACTGGTAGTCCCACCAGTCGACTGCTCCCCATCTAGATTTTGAACAGAAAGATTGGTCGAGTGAGTTGGCCTGGGAGTCGACCGCCACCAGTCGATTGCTCAAGGAGGCAATCGACTGGTCCTGGGTAAGCAGTAAAGTAAGTGTGACCTCCTTCTAAGGTTAAGGTTCAAAAGAGAGGGTCGTTACACCAGTCGACTGGTCCTAGTTAAGCAGAAAGAGATGTGACGTCCCTTTAAGTGTGAGGAGGGAAGGTTGTTACACCTAGTACCAGAGTGGAGCGAGATGATAGTACATTAGGGAAACTTGTCTAAGGAGTCAGGTAGGGTAAGAAGTACCCTATTTGGTCTACTTAGCCAGGTGGAACTAGTTGTGTAACGACCCAGAAAATTCTCTTAATATTTTCTTAAAATATTAAGCATGTTTAAATAATTTTCCAAGGGACCTAGAAATATTAAGGAGAACTTTGGCCTAGAAAATCCATGTTTTCTCATTTAAATTGAGAAAACTAAGTACTAATGGGCTTTATGTGGGCTTTTTAGTACCATGATTATAGGTGGATTTCGGTAATAATTAATATAAAAATAAAAGAATTTTATTTAGGAATATTAGCATAATTATGGGTGATTTTTGGAGAATTTTCGAAATAAAAGGGAACTTTCAAAAATTAGAGGAAAAGGTTTAAATAAAATGAAAAATAAAATAAAAATAAAGGTGCATGGGCCAAGGATTGAACCTTGGACCTCTTGTACAACCATGAATGCATTAACCAACTCACCTAGCAAGGAATACTTATGAGTAAATGAAGTGGAGGTTGGTTAAGAAGTAGAAGGAGATGAAGGGTCATGGAGAGACTCTTCATTTGCCTCTTTAAAGGAGCTATAAAGAGGGGGTTTGGGGGGTTACTTCTCTTCACCATCAAGTGCATTTGCTCCCCTCCTCCCTCCTCATTCTAGCCGAAATTCTAAGGAAGAGTTCCCCTTGGAAAAGTTTCCACCAAGGCTCCATCTCCCAAGATCTAAAGTTCTTACAAGGATCCAAGGACTAGGTGTGGTCAAGAGACATCAAGTCTTCTTTCTTCTCTTCCAAGGTTCAAAAAATCAAGAAACCCAAGGTAAGACTCCCTCACCTGTGGTATAATAGTTATCTATGATTTCCATGATTTTTAGCATGATATATGGGTTAGTTTTGGATGTGATGTTGAAAGGAAAGAAAAACCAAGGTCCTTAAGTTTATGGATTTCGGCCAGCATGATTTAAAGGTCTGTAAATATGCTAAAAATCATGATAATGTTATTTTATGTTCCCTTATGATGTGTAGAGGTTAAGAATAATTTTTGGGAATTTTTGGAGTACCCTAGGACACTTTAGGGTTTCGGCCAACATGAAAGGGGCAAAACCAAGGTCCTTATGTTTATGGGTTCCGGCCACCATGATTTAAATGTCTATAAATATGTTAAAAATAATGATAATGTTATTTTATGTTCCCTTATGATGTGTATAGGTTAAGTATAATTTTTGGGAATTTTTGGAGTACCCTAGGACACTCTAGGGTTTCGGCCAACATGAAAGGGGCAAAACCAAGGTCCCTATGTTTATGGGTTTTGGCCACCATGATTTAAATGTCTATAAATATGTTAAAAATCATGATAATGTTATTTGATGTTCCCTTATGATGTGTAGAGGTTAAGTATAATTTTTGGGAATTTTTGGAGTACCCTAGGATACTCCAGGGTTTCGGCCAACATGAAAGAAACAAAAACTGAGGACCCTGAGTTTAAGGGTTTCGGCCATCATGTTTTAAAGGTCTATAATTATGCTAAAAATCATGATAATGTGATTTAATGTTCCCCTATGATGTTTAGAAATTAGGTATAATTTTTGGGAATTTTTGGAGCATCCTAGAGGCCCATATGGTTCGGCCAACCCCAAGGACCCAAGGGTTAGGGTTGAGTCTTTAACTTCAAGCATATGTTTATGTGTTGCCATGATATAAGGATGATGGAAGGTGATTATGTCAATTTTCACATGGCCTTGGGACTCCACAAGTTTCGGCCAAGAAGGGTTAATAGGGTAAAAGTTAAGATTTATTCCAAGTAAGGGTCCCAATGGCCTATGGTAAGGTGTGATTTGTGTTTTATGATTGATTGGGGATTTTAAGGGAATTTTTCCATACTCCCCATGGCCTTATAAGTTTCGGCCAGCCCTAGGAAAGTGGCCTAAAGGTTAGGGTTAACCCTAATCATGAGCCCAATGACTTCCTATGGTCTCATAAATAATGTATGGTGGTTCCTTTACCTAATGCTATGTTACATGTTTATGAATGATATGTCATGTTTACGAATGATATGTCATGTTTACGAATGATATGCCATGCTTACGAATGATATGCCATGTTTATGAATGATATGCCATGTTTACGAATGATGTGTACATATGCCATGTCTAAGAATGAAAATGATGAATGAAGTTTAAGTATGATGAATGAATGAAAGATGATGCTTATGTCTTTAAGGCATAAATATGCTAAACGGCACGGTCGATGGTCGACGGTACGACGGTTGAGAGGACCGGTAAATGGGCCGGTAGACGGGCCGAGCCGTAACAAGTTATGCTATGTTAAGTATGCTATGAATGAATGATGATGAATGACAAGTATGATGAATGAAAGATGATGCTTATGTCTTTAAGGCATAAATATGCTAAACGGCACGGTCGATGGTTGACGGTACGACGGTCGAGAGGACCGGTAAATGGGCCGGTAGACGGGCCGAGCCGTAACAAGTTATGATATGTTAAGTATGCTATGAATGCCTTATGAATGATGAAGCATGAAAAGTATTTTACTTTATGTATGGGCTTGTACCGGACCGAAGTATGGGTCCAATGGATGGGCACCTTAAGAACGCCCCGGTTTTGGACTACCGAAGCTGTCCACGGTTCTGGCCCTACCGGAGCTAGGCAACAGGGATGGGCACCTTAAGAACGTCTCGGTTTGGGGACTACCGACTATGCTGTCCTTACCCTAGTAGGTTGGGGCTCGCGACCTCGGACTTGCTAGGGATGTGCGCTATGATGTATGTATGTGGTACAAGCCGGGGACCCCAAATGATGTTATGATGATTATGTTTAAGAAATGAAAAGTATGTTTTTAAAGATTAAGCATCCTTATGATATATATGCATTGCCCATGCATTCATTATGAAAAAGTATGTTTATGAAAAGTATGTTCATGAAAAGTATGATTTTAAACTAAGCATCCATATATGTATATGCATTCCACTCATGCCTCCATTCATGTTATGCATTATGCTATGATGATAAGATTTTATGCTTACGCTTCATGTTAAGAAATATGCATGAGAACAAATGATCTATGCCATGATAATGTTAAGAAGATGCTCATATGTTATGATAGGAAGAATGTTCATTATGTTTATGTTCGTGCCAAGTATTATGCCATGCTTAGAATGTTCACTATGTTTATGATTTATGCCATGAATTATGCCATGCATAGCATGTTCACTATGTTTACGATATGCCATGAATTATGTCATGCTTAGAATGTTCACTATGTTTATGATTTATGCCATGAATTATGTCATGCTTAGCATGTTCACTATGTTTACGATATGCCATGAATTATGCCATGCTTAGAATGTTCACTATGTTTATGAATTGTGCAATGTCTATGATGTTTATGTTTATGCCATGTATCATGCCATGCTTAGAATGTTACTATGTTTATGTTCATGCCATGCTATGTATACGATAAGTGATGCAAGATGTTATGTTCTAAGTAGAGCACCAAGTATGTCAATGTTTTATGTGCTCATTATGAGATGATGAATGATGAATGGTTTTGTGAGTAGGAAAGAGTCTTACTAAGCCTGTGTGCTTATAGTCTTATTTCCTTATACCGCAGATCATTCAAGGGGATAATGAAGGAAGCAGCAGGAGGGCAAGAACGCATGTGTGTCGTAGTGACTTGGCCCAGGAACTATATGTTTACTTATGTGTTTGAATAATGACTTACGGAACCTTATGATATGATGTTATGTGAGACATGATATGATGCTTAAGTTCAAAGATAATATGCTAAGGTTCATATGTCATTAAGTTAAGAATGGTAACAGGGCATGTATAAGTTAAAGTTATTCCGCTGCCTTATGATGTCTACATGCCCTAAGCATGTTAACGTAACGCCGCTTATGAAAAAAAAAAGCGGGCGTTACAGGTTGGTATCAGAGCAGTAACCATCTCACTACACACACATCAAGCCCTCTTCCTGCCGCTTCCAAGTAAGTACCTCTTTACATATCTTATAGTAGGAAGATGTTTTATGATTTTAAGATATGCAAGCATGAACGGTATTTATGATGAAAAAGTACGTTACGATATGTAACGATGAATGATACTTTATTTTCTTTTAGGAATTAAATATTAGAATAATATAGGGGTAGGAAAAAAAACTATGATTTATGATATTATGTATAATCTATAATATAGTCACATGTAGAAAATTTTCTGATAGCCTACATACCCACAGGAGATTATAACACTCTCACCTATGTTAGCGTATAGCATTAGTTCCATGATATTAATACTGATATAATTAATGGTATAGGTCATACGGTATATCTTAGGTAGGGACGCATAGGGTAGGGTGCTAATTATTTTAACACTTATTATAGGTTATGGGTTACTGATGCCTTATATATAATATATAAGACTACCTTAAGTTATTGTATGGTAATATAATAAGTAGGATCTCACCTATTCTATAATAATCATACAACTAATATAATTTGTAACCCGGGTTGAGAATTAATATTCGGAAGCATACTATTATTATTAGGTACCCATGATTAAAATAAGTATATAACTATGATGTATGCATATAATTATATCATGGAGTTAATAATGACATTAGCCAATTATATGTCAAAGAAATAATCAGAACTTCGATGTATACAGCGATGCTTCCAAGCTAGGACTTGGAGCTGTACTTAGGCAGAGTGGTAAGGTCATTGCTTATGCCTCTAGGTAACTTAAGGAATATGAACAGAATTACCCCACTCATGATCTGGAACTGGTCGCGGTGGTCTTCGCTCTTAAAATATGGAGGCATTATCTCTATATGGAGCGCAGTGTAAGATTTATACAGACCACCAGAGTCTGCGATATTTCTTCACTCAGAAAGACCTGAATATGAGACAACGCCGATGGCTCGAGTTGGTGAAGGTCTACGACTGCGAGATCTTCTATCATCCAGGAAAGGCGAACAAAGTGGCCGATGCACTCAGCCGGAAGTCAAGTGCCACCTTGATGTCCATATCTAAATTATCCCGACCACTTGAAAAAGAAATTTTGAATTTTGGGGTCGAAGTCATCTCCGGGCGACTTTCCACCATGACAATATCACCCGCGCTATGTGAGGACATATTGGAAAAACAAAATGGTGATCTGAGTCTCCAGAAAATAAAACAGGAGATCCTAGAAGGAAAGGGCGATAGTTTTCATATTGCCCAAGGGGGAATACTCTACATTAGGGATCGTCTATGTATCCCTAGTGATCCGGAGCTTCGAAAAGAGATACTGGCAGAAGCTCACGGAACCCCTTACTTGATGCATCCAGGATCCACCAAGATGTATCAGGATCTGAAGGAGAAGTTTTGGTGGTCCGGTATGAAGAAGGGAGTGACCAGATTTGGGAAGAAAGGAAAACTAAGTCCGCGCTATATGGGGCCGTACCTGATTCTGAAAAGAGTCGGTAAGGTGACATATGAGCTGGAGCTGCCTCCAGAGATGTCAGCTATCCATAACGTATTTCATGTGTCCCTGCTGAAAAAGTGTATCCCAAATATGGACCAAGTGATCGAGCCACAGACGGTGCAAGTGCAAGAGGACCTAAGCTATGAGAGCAGACCCATCCAGATTTTGGATAGGGAAGTCAAGAAGCTGAGGAGTAAGGAAGTGCCCTTAGTCAAGGTCCTATGGCAAAGTCAACAGTTCGAAGAAGCTACCTGGGAGCGCGAGGACGAGATGAGGCGCAAGTACCCGGAGTTATTCTAAGTTCGAGGACGAACTTTCACGAGGTATGGGGGATTGTAACGACCCGGAAAATTCACTTAATATTTTCTTAAAATATTAAGCATGTTTAAATAATTTTCCAAGGGACCTAGAAATATTAAGGAGAACTTTGGCCTAGAAAATCCATGTTTTCTCATTTAAATTGAGAAAACTAAGTACTAATGGGCTTTATGTGGGCTTTTTAGTACCATGATTATACGTGGATTTCGGTAATAATTAATATAAAAATAAAAGAATTTTATTTAGGAATATTAGCATAATTATGGGTGATTTTTGGAGAATTTTCGAAATAAAAGGGAACTTTCAAAAATTAGAGGAAAAGGTTTAAATAAAATAAAAATAAAGGTGCATAGGCCAAGGATTGAACCTTGGACCTCTTGTACAACCATGAATGCATTAACCAACTCACCTAGCAAGGAATACTTATGAGTAAATGAAGTGGAGGTTGGTTAAGAAGTAGAAGGAGATGAAGGGTCATGGAGAGACTCTTCATTTGCCTCTTTAAAGGAGCTATAAAGAGGGGGTTTGGGGGGTTACTTCTCTTCACCATCAAGTGCATTTGATCCCCTCCTCCCTCCTCATTCTAGCCGAAATTCTAAGGAAGAGTTCCCCTTGGAAAAGTTTCCACCAAGGCTCCATCTCCCAAGATCTAAAGTTCTTACAAGGATCCAAGGACTAGGTGTGGTCAAGAGACATCAAGTCTTCTTTCTTCTCTTCCAAGGTTTGAAAAATCAAGAAACCCAAGTTAAGACTCCCTCACCTGTGGTATAATAGTTATCTATGATTTCCATGATTTTTAGCATGATATATGGGTTAGTTTCGGATGTGATGTTGAAAGGAAAGAAAAACCAAGGTCCTTAAGTTTATGGATTTCGGCCAGCATGATTTAAAGGTCTGTAAATATGCTAAAAATCATGATAATGTTATTTGATGTTCCCTTATGATGTTTAGAGGTTAAGAATAATTTTTGGGAATTTTTGGAGTACCCTAGGACACTTTAGGGTTTCGGCCAACATGAAAGGGGCAAAACCAAGGTCCCTATGTTTATGGGTTTCGGCCACCATGATTTAAATGTCTATAAATATGTTAAAAATCATGATAATGTTATTTTATGTTCCATTATGATGTGTAGAGGTTAATTATAATTTTTGGGAATTTTAGAGTACCCTAGGACACTCTAGGGTTTCGGCCAACATGAAAGGGGCAAAACCAAGGTCCCTATGTTTATGGGTTTCGGCCACCATGATTTAAATGTCTATAAATATGTTAAAAATCATGATAATGTTATTTGATGTTCCCTTATGATGTTTAGAGGTTAATCATAATTTTTGGGAATTTTTGGAGTACCCTAGGATACTCCAGGGTTTCGGCCAACATGAAAGAAACAAAAACTGAGGACCCTGAGTTTAAGGGTTTCGGCCATCATGTTTTAAAGGTCAATAATTATGATAAAAATCATGATAATGTGATTTAATGTTCTCCTATGATGTTTATAAGTTAGTTATAATTTTTGGAATTTTTGGAGTATCCTAGAGGCCCATATGGTTCGGCCAACCCCAAGGACCCAAGGGTTAGGGTTGAGTCTTTAACTTCAAGCATATGTTTTTTGTGTTGCCATGATATAAGGATGATGGAAGGTGATTATGTGAATTTTCACATGGCCTTGGGACTCCACAAGTTTCGGCCAAGAAGGGTTAATAGGGTAAAAGTTAAGATTTATTCCAAGTAAGGGTCCCAATGGCCCTATGGTAAGGTGTGATTTGTGTTTTATGATTGATTGGGGATTTTAAGGGAATTTTTCCATACTCCCCATGGCCTTATAAGTTTCGGCCAGCCCTAGGAAAGTGGCCTAAAGGTTAGGGTTAACCCTAATCATGAGCCCAATGACTTCCTATGGTCTCATAAATAATGTATGGTGGTTCCTTTACCTAATGCTATGTTACATGTTTATGAATGATATGCAATGTTTACGAATGATATGCCATGTTTACGAATGATATGCCATGCTTACGAATGATATGCCATGTTTACGAATGATATGCCATGTTTACGAATGATATGCCATGTTTAGGAATGATATGTCATGTTTATGAATGATGTGTACATATGCCATGTCTAAGAATGAAAATGATGAATGAAGTTTAAGTATGATGAATGAATGAAAGATTATGCTTATGTCTTTAAGGCATAAATATGCTAAACGGCACGGTCGATGGTCGACGGTACGACGGTCGAGAGGACCGGTAAATGGGCCGGTAGACGGGCCGAGCCGTAACAAGTTATCCTATGTTAAGTATGCTATGAATGAATGATGATGAATGACAAGTATGATGAATGAAAGATGATGCTTATGTCTTTAAGGCATAAATATGCTAAACGGCACGGTCGATGGTTGACGGTACGACGGTCGAGAGGACCGGTAAATGGGCCGGTAGACGGGCCGAGCCGTAACAAGTTATGATATGTTAAGTATGCTATGAATGTCTTATGAATGATGAAGCATGAAAAGTATTTTACTTTATGTATGGGCTTGTACCGGACCGAAGTATGGGTCCAATGGATGGGCACCTTAAGAACGCCCCGGTTTTGGACTACCGAAGCTGTCCACGGTTCTGGCCCTACCGGAGCTGGGCAACAGGGATGGGCACCTTAAGAACGCCTCGGTTTGGGGACTACCGACTATGCTGTCCTTACCCTAGTAGGTTGGGGCTCGCGACCTCGGACTTGCTAGGGATGCGCGCTATGATGTATGTATGTGGTACAAGCCGGGGACCCCAAATGATGTTATGATGATTATGTTTAAGAAATGAAAAGTATGTTTTTAAAGATTAAGCATCCTTATGATATATATGCATTGCCCATGCATTCATTATGAAAAAGTATGTTTATGAAAAGTATGTTCATGAAAAGTATGATTTTAAACTAAGTATCCATATATGTATATGCATTCCACTCATGCCTCCATTCATGTTATGCATTATGCTATGATGATAAGATTTTATGCTTACGCTTCATGTTAAGAAATATGCATGAGAACAAATGATCTATGCCATGATAATGTTAAGAAGATGCTCATATGTTATGATAGGAAGAATGTTCATTATGTTTATGTTCGTGCCAAGTATTATGCCATGCTTAGAATGTTCACTATGTTTATGATTTATGCCATGAATTATGCCATGCATAGCATGTTCACTATGTTTACGATATGCCATGAATTATGTCATGCTTAGAATGTTCACTATGTTTATGATTTATGCCATGAATTATGTCATGCTTAGCATGTTCACTATGTTTACGATATGCCATGAATTATGCCATTCTTAGAATGTTCACTATGTTTATGAATTGTGCCATGAGAATGAATGAATTATGCCATGCTTAGAATGTCTATGATGTTTATGTTTATGGCATGTATCATGCCATGCTTAGAATGTTACTATGTTTATGTTCATGTCATGCTATGTATACGATAAGTGATGTAAGATGTTATGTTCTAAGTAGAGCACCAAGTATGTCAATGTTTTATGTGCTCATTATGAGATGATGAATGATAAATGGTTTTGTGAGTAGGAAAGAGTCTTACTAAGCCTGTGTGCTTATAGTCTTATTTCCTTATACCGCAGATCATTCAAGGGGATAATGAAGGAAGCAGCAGGAGGGCAAGAACGCATGTGTGTCGTAGTGACTTGGCCCAGGAACTATATGTTTACTTATGTGTTTGAATAATGACTTACGGAACCTTATGATATGATGTTATGTGAGACATGATATGATGCTTAAGTTCAAAGTTAATATGCTAAGGTTCATATGTCATTAAGTTAAGAATGGTAACAGGGCATGTATAAGTTAAAGTTATTCCGCTGCCTTATGATGTCTACATGCCCTAAGCATGTTAACGTAACGCCGCTTATGAAAAAAAAAAGCGGGCGTTACAAGTTGAAGCTCCATCATCACATCTTAGACTAGTTAGACCAGCGTTTATCAAATGGGAGATTAAAAGAATAATTTCTTTAAAAGGCTTTGATTGGAAAGTGATCATTGTTCTGATACCAAGAAGGCCCCTGTGCCTCACTATGACTTGAAAGCTGATTATTGAAATGTGCTTTTAATTGACTAATTCTTCAATTTGAATCTAGCTAAAGGGTCAACCAAATCTTAGAATTCAAACCTTAATTGAAAGATAAAATTAACAATATCTCATAAAACAAATACAGATCCCTGTTTTGAAACTTAGAAACAGGTGAGATATTATAGAAATTAAAAGTTAGACAAACCAAACCAACCCAACAAACCAATTCAATTCAACATTAATCAAATTTCAACTTAATTAATTTTACTTAATCAAATTTCAACTACTTAATGAATTTTCAAACTTTAACTTAGTTTTCAAAATTAATTTTCTCAACTTAATTACTTTTTTTTGCAACTTTAATTAATTTTAAAAATTATTTTTTTCAACTTTAATTAATTTTTCAAAGTCATCTTTAATTAATTTTTTAAAATCAACCTTTTTCAACTTTAATTAATTTTTCAAAGTCAACTTTTTTCAACATTAACTTAATTTTTCAAAAAATTTTTTTTTTAATTTTTTAAAATCAAATTTTTGAAAACTTTAACTTATTTTTCAAAATCAACTTTCTAAAACTTAATTAATTTTTCAAACTTTAACTTAATTTTTCAACATCAACTTTTTAAAACTTAATTAAATTTTCAAACTTAACTTAATTTTTAAAATCAACTTTTTTCAACTTAATTAATTTGTCAAACATTAACTTAATTTTCAAAATCAAATTTTTGAAAACTTTAACTTAATTAATTTGTCAAACTTTAACTTAAATTTTTAACTTCAAATTAAAATATTTTTTTTAGCTTGAAGTAATTTTACCTCATTAACTTAATTCAAACCCAGTTAATCAGATCAAACTGATTAAATTAAAATTCATCTCACAAAAAACACTTATACATCTAAGATGTTTGATAACTTAGATTGGGTTAGACAGAATAAGTAAAAGAATTCAATCGATCCATCTTAAAATCCCTACAAATTAGATCCAAATCAAACTATTTAATGTGTTAGAACATAAAAGTTTAGACCAATGGATATTGGATGCTCTAAACACAAGACTGGGACAGATTGAAGTTCACCAAAATTAAGTACATGAACTTAGGGGTAGTTGCATTTGACAACAATGAAACACCTAAGGTAATTGGAATATGTAGCATTAAATTAAATTCAAATTTTATTATAAAAAAGGTTTTGCTGATTGACCAATTTGAATTTAATTTGTATTAGTCAACTTTGTTATATTGGTTACCTAGTTACTTTCACAAACCTACACTGTCTGATTAAGAACATTGAAAACCCAAAAATAACCCTTAAAGGAAATAGGGAAAATAACATCTATACTATTTAACCTACTTAACTCCTTATCAAAATGCCTTTTAACACAACAAGAGAAAACTAAGTTTTGACATTGGAGACTAAGACATGCCCACCTAAAACTTATCTAAAAAATAAGTCAAAATGGACTACTTAGGGGTCTACCTATACTAAGGAACCTAGAAAATATAATTTGTAATCCATGTCAATAAGGAAAACAAACTAAGTCATCTCACAAATCTATCCGATCAAGTCAAATTGAGTCAATACTTGAACCCCTACACTTAGACTTATTTGATTCTCATAGAGCCAAGTCAAAAGTGGAAATTAATACTGCTTAGTAATAATTAATGATTATTCAAGATTTACTTGGGTAAAATTTTTGAAAACTAATGATGAAACTTTTGAAACTTTTAATACCCTATGTAAATTAATTAAAAATGAAAAAGACATCAAAATTAAAATAATAATAAGTGATCATGGAGGAGAATTTGAAAACCTAAACTTTAATGAATTTTATCAAATAAATAGATACCTCCATGAATTTTCTTGCCCTAGAACCCCCAACAAAATGACATAGCAGAATGAAGAAATAACATCTTTCAAGAAGCCACTAGAACCATGCTTAATGAATACAACCTTTCTAATCAAGTTTGGGCTGTGGCAATTAGTACAACTTGTATATCCAAAATAAGGTCTTAATAAACAAACGACACAATAAAACCACTTATGAAATTTATTACTACAAACTACCTAACTTATATTACTTAAAAGTTTTTGGGTGTAAAGTACACATTTTAAACACTAAGGACTACTTATGAAAATTTCAATCAAAATAAAAAATTAGAATCATTTTAGGATACCCAACCACAAATAGGGCATATAGGGTCTATAACAGGCACACCTTTAAAGTTGAAGAAATAACTAATGTCATATTTGATGAAGATGATAATAAACAATCTAACTCAACCAATTCTAATAATGAACCAAATACTTGGGACTTAGAAGATGATGATTTAAGTCCAAACCCTAATTTAGACCACCCAAATGAATGAAGTGTTGACCCCACAACTATATCATCTATAATAAGAATAAATCACCCAACTGACCAAATTTAGGTGACCCAACCTTAGGAGTAAGGACTCGATCATCCTATGTAAATCTAAGTCAGATTGCTTTAATATCCAAAATTGAACCTAAGTCAATAGAAGAAGCCTTACCTGACCCAGACTGGATTATAGTAATGCAGGAGGAATTAGCCCAATTAGAAAGGAACCAACTCTGGGCCTTAGTACTAAAACCAGAAGATAAATCTATAATAGATACTAAGTGGGTATTTAAAAACATAAATGATAAATGTGAAATTGTTAGAAATAAAGCCCATTTAGTATCCAAAGGATTTAGTCAACTTGAAGGACTAGATTATGATGAAACCTATGCATCAATAGCTAGACTTGAGTCCATTAGAATGTTACTAGCCTATGCAACCCATAAGGAATTTAAGTTATACCAAATGGATGTTCAGTCTGCCTTCCTAAATGGTTTCATAAAAAAGGAAGTTTATGTAAGTCAACCTCATGGATTTGAAGACTTAGACCACCCTAGCCATGTGTTTAGACTTAAGAAAGACATTATATAGATTGAAATAAACACCTAGAGTCTAATATGAAAGACTACCTACCTACTAAGTTTTTAAGGGATTTCACTAAGGATAAATTAACTCTACCTTTTTTGTTAAAACCCTAGAAAAAAGACATTTATTGCACAAATATATGTAGATGACATTATTTTTGGCTAAACTAACACATTTTTTAAAGGAATTTATTAAATTAATAGAAAGTGAATTTGAAATGAGTCTAGTTGGTTAGTTAACCTTTTTCTTTGGCCTACAAATAAAACAAACTAAAGATAGGAATTATGTTTATCAATATAAATATACTAAAGAATTAATTAAAAAGTTTGAAATAGAACATTCTATGGAAATAAGTACCCCTATGACAATCAATGTAAGAATTGATAGTGATCCAGAAGAGAAAACCAGTTAGCCTAAAATACCTTAGGAGTGTCAAGGTAGTTTACTTTACTTAACTACTAGCCGACCAGACATTCTATTTGCAGTAGGAATAGGTGCAAGGTACCAAACCTATGCTATGGAATCACATTTAAGTGTTGTAAAAAGAATATTTAGAAACATTAAATACACATTAAATGTAGAAATTTGGTACCCTAGAACTCCTAACTTTGACTAGTTAGGTTATTCTGATTCAGGATTCAGCTTATGCAGAGATACAAATTAGATAGAAAAAGTATAAGTGAAAGTTGTCAAATGTTAGGTCAAAGTCTAGTTAGTTGGTGTAGTAGAAAGCAACACTGTGTTGCATTATTCACAACTGAAGCTGAATACATAGTCCTAGGAGAATGTGTGACTCAATTACTATGGATGATGCACATACTTAAGGACTTTCAACTAAACTACACTAACACAAAAGTTTTTATTGATAACATTAGTTCAATCAACTTAACTAAAAATACAATATACTATTCTAGGACTAAACACATTGATGTTAAATACTACTTTGTTAGAGACTACGTAACTAGAGGTAAAATCACACTTAAACATGTTGAGTCCAAGTCCAACCTAGTTGATATCTTTACAAAATCATTACCTAAATTTGAATTTAGGATACTCAAAAGGCAGCTAGGATTGTGCTCGGTAGAATAGTTTTTATTAATTTTTTATGTCACGTAAGTCTTTCTTACACTTGCTCTTCTATACTTAGTTTTTAAAATTATATTTCCTTTCTTTCAAAAACTAAGTTATTTTCTTCTTTCTTTCTTAATTTTTTTTTTCAAAACTCACCCCCATTAAAAACTATGTGTTTTTTTGGTTATGGACTTAGCCTAGGCTTAACCCCTAGAAAGCATGAACCTATAGACTTAGAGCCAACATCTAGCAAGATCACTAGGAAAATAGATGAATAATTATTATTTTCAAAATTGATTTATTGTTTTACTTTGAAAATCATGCTTGGACTTAAGGGTGCTAAATTTTTAGAATTCTCTTTATGAATTTTCTTTATGCCTTAGTTATTCATCTACAGTCAATTACATTACTTGCTTATAACTTAGATTTGTTTTTTTAAAGCTATTTTTACTTAAAAATTTCTTTGGAAAAATTTATTTTTTAAAAAGATATTTTTTGTGATTATTTTGTAAAAAATATATTGTCTTAGAAAAACTTCTTGAAAAAGATATTTTCTTAGATTTTTTTTATAAAAAGGTATTTTCTTACTTAGAGAAAGTTTTGCAAAAACTGCTCTTGTTGCTTAGATTTTTTGTTTTGTTTTTACAAATGCTATGTTATTTCATTCCTTGGAAAAGTTATACAAAAGCTAGTTGTTTACTTAGAAAATTTTTACAAAACCATTTGTTTACATACAATTTTTTAGAAATTTTCTTTCAAAATATTATTTGTTTACTTACAAATTCAAGCAAAAATAGTTACTTACAAATTCAAGCAAAAATAGGCCGGGCTCTGATACTTAAACTCGCTTTTTCAGACTTACGCATTTTTTAAATTTTATTATTTTTACAATTAGAAATTTTATTCTCTCAACTCAAGATTGCTTTTTGACATATGTTAAAGGGGGAGAGAAAAGTGAAGTAAAAATTATTTTTTCAAAAGAGTGTCCTTCAATTTCAATTTTTTTCTCAAAAAGAGTCCTTTTCAAAACTGTTTGTTTTCAATGTCCCTTCAAAACTTATCTCCTAGAAAAAGAGTACATATTTTCAAAATCACAGGGGGAGAATTATAAATTGACGGGGGGTTTATTTGAAAATTCTTTTTGTTTGAAAAATATTTTTTGGTTGAAAACATTTGTTTATTATTGCTTGTGTTTTAGTTATCTTTGAACTAAGTTGTCATAAATTAAAAAGAGGAGATTGTTGGTGCCGGAAGCACTGATCAAACCTTGTTTTGATATTGGCAAAGGGTTCAAATGTCACGCCCCGAGACCCAGGAGCCGCTGATCCAATAGAAAATCGGACAGCACCTCCCCTGTCCGGCGGACAATTTACACATACACACAGATAACATAACCTGTATACAATATATATATAGCACAACCACGCAGTTTAAAGGGCCTCAGGCCTCAGATATATGCAAAAACAACAGTTATATGATTATAACTATCGAAAAACCAAATCCGGACTCACCTGAGCTGCCAGGGGGCAGGAACAAAGCCAAAACCGAACGAAGTCCAACATAGGACTCAAAAGTACAATACCTTCAAACAGAACGTGCATACATGTTCAAAACATACAGCGGAAGCATAGGAATGCTACAGGGTCCATAACAAAATAAGGAAAACCAAAAAGGGCTCCTCGGGAGCTGGGGACTGGCGGCTCGGGATCTCCTCGCAGACATCAACCTGAAATAAATATATATGGCAACGGGGTGAGTCCATAGCTCAGCGGATACCCAAACAGATATGCATAGAAGGTTATACCAACAATAAGAGTTCAGCTATACAGTCTCTATCAACAAGAGGGAAAGACTGAACTGAAAATACTGGGTAGGTACATACCTGAATCCATCTAACCTGTACAGAGGGTAAGAAATACCAAGAAGACAAATAGGCATATAGTCTCAGATAACAAGTCTCCAGAATATGCGATGTCAAACAAGTGCAGCAAATAAGTGCAGCAAACAATGCACGATGCAAAATATGCACATGGTGCAATGACATGTGTCACCCCTGACACCAGACAGATCAACGTACACCTGTCATAGGGACGTCTGAACGGGTAGGGCTATGACAACTGTACACCCTGCCATCACTGCTCCTGAGTGACCGGGTGGACAGGATGCTGGTGGAGACTCCGCTCCGACCCCAAGCAATGGGGGAGTCAAGCTCTCATCTCCTCGTGGCTCAGTACGAGAAGGGATCCCTGGCTGCTACCACGCCCGCGCTCACCCTCCAAATAGTGGCCGAACGGAGCAATACAGGGCAAATGCACACATCTACGGTATCCACTAACCCATGAGTGGCCGTGTGTGCCCGTCATGTACCGGAAAACGATTAGGCTCAACCACAAGGGAGTCGCTGATCGCCGGCATGCAATAGTGCAAGGATGGTGTATGATAGATACACATACCTCCCTCCCAAGTCCTCAGTATGCTAAGTCTCAGTCTGAAATCCTATAACGGGAAATACAGGTATCCTACAAGGTATACTGAACTGAAATACAGATCCCTCAAGGTCCAATGCAAGAGATACCCTACGATATCTAAGCATACATGTAGAGATGACAATACTAGAGACTGTATGGAACTAACAGTATAATAACTCAAGGATAAACAACAAGTATCCAGAACTGACCTAATAAACAGGGGTAAACCACCATATCCAGATCAAACATAATAACCAGGGATAGCGTAGGATCTTACTGCTATCTATAACATTCTATGCATAACAAAATGACAATATCAAAATAGATAAGTCAAAGGGTACCCGCCTCCAAAAGAAGAAGTCTGTATCAACGAGACAGAACCACCCGTCAATATAATCTGCGACAGTAATGCAAATCAAGTCCCTGTATCAGGGATAGAGTTAATTAGCTATTACAAAAGTAGTAACTAGCTAATTAAATCCCTAATCCATTTTAGGGTTAACCTAATTCATTACTTTCTATTTAATTCCCGTTAATTAAATAGAAAACTCCTAATTACCCTAGGTAATTAAAATTAGATTTACTTTAAAGGTAAACTCGACTTCAAGTTCTTTAAGCTTTGGTTGTTAGGTTTAAGTTTCACATTAAACTTAACCTCCCCCAACTCTAACCTCTAAAGTAAATCCAATTAATTAATCATTCATTAACATGTCATTTACACCGATCTTGTTGTCCAATTGACCCCTAGTCACACCGAAAGCTCCCGGAGCAAGCATCTACATCTAAGGCTAGCAATTTCGGTTCTAATCAGAAAGAGCAGCAAGAATTTCAGGTTACCTTTCAAGTGGAGCTCGCTGCAGTTTCCCCGAAGCTCACAATAGCCAATACCAGTCAATCCCAAGAGGAGAGGGCTGCTACAAAAGGCAAATCAAGCCCCCAATCATATGGTCATCTAAGTTGATACAAACAAATCATTAAGAACTACCTTTACAAAGGAATCCTACGACCTCACAGAGCTTACCTCACTGATTCAATTCCCTTAGCTGCTTGACACAGAACAGGGCAATTCACCAAGCTGCTCACGGCAGTATCCAAGACCGCAGCCCAATTTCAAGGAGTAGTTTGCTACTACATCTCACACAAGCCCTAATTTATCAATCCATCATAAGGAATAGGGAAAGACTACTCAAATCATAACCTTACCTGAGCAAGAATTCTCACGCGCGAGTCGAGACCAGTGCGGTCGGAAACACCCAGAGGATACCGAACAACAAACCCAGGGCACAGAGGGGAAGAGAGACTCGCAGGCGTTCTGTTGGCGAGGAACACAATGCCAACTCGAATCTATGCCCTACCTCACCTGGCGACTGAAGCAGAATCCCAGAAGGTGAGCAACCGAAGTGGCTGGCTCACACTGCTCCGATTGCATAAGAGAGTGGCTCGCGTGCGACGGGGTGAGGAGCGTCGACGGAACACAGAGGGACGGCGACGGCTGGCTGCGGCTAGGGCACGCGGAGGGAAATCGGGGAAGAAGAAGGTATCGCGAGAGTTGCGGCTGCTGGGATTGTCTCGACAAACGGGGGAAGAGCTAGGTTAATAAGCTGTGGCATTTTGCAATTTAGTCCAGCCCATTTCCATCTAATTGCAATAACACCCCTAGGGCTTAATTTCCAGCCCTTTCAACCGCTTTGTAACCCTTGTTTAATTAAAATCTAATCCCTATTTTATGTCCAAGTCTTCGGAACCCTGGAACCTACCTGGTAACTCTCCGAAATTTCTGGAACCTACTCAAAAGTATCGGATTTAACATCCTCCCCCACTAATAAAAATTTGGTCCCCAAATTTCGATATTCACTATAGTAAATACTATCAAGAAGTATGCTGATATAAATACTGAACAGTAACTAATCACACATACCTCAAGTGAACAGGTGAGGGTAACGAGCTCGGATGACATCCTCAAGCTCCCAGGTAGCCTCCTCATCTGAGTGATGCTGCCATCCGACTCTAACCAACCGGATGGTCTTGTTCCGCAACTGGCGCTCTCTGTAGCCCAAAATCCGGGTCGGAACCTCCTCATACGTAGTATCCGGCTGAAGGGAAACAGATACGTCTGACAGCACATGCGTAGGGTCTGGTACATACCGTCTCAGCATCGATACATGAAATACGTCGTGCACTCCAGACAGGGCAGGTGGTAATGCCAGACGGTAAGCTACTGCTCCAATCCTCTCCAAAATCTGGAAAGGGCCAATGTATCGCGGAGCAAGCTTACCTCGAAGACCGAATCTCTTCACCCCTTTCGTGGGTGAAACACGAAGGAACACATGGTCACCAATGGAGAACTCCAGAGGTCTCCGTCTCCGATCCGCATAACTCTTCTGTCGATCCTGTGCCTCGGACATCCGTCGTCTAATGGTACGGACCAACTCCGCCTCAAACTGTGCTCTCTGAGGTCCTAGCAACTGGGACTCTCCAACCTCCTCCCAGAGGGTGGGTGTCCGACAAGGCCTACCATACAACGCCTCATACGGTGCCATCTGTATAGCCGCATGATAGCCGTTGTTGTAGGCAAACTCAACCAGGTGTAGATGATCCTCCCAGCTGCCTCCGAAATCCACAACACAAGCTCTCAATAGGTCCTCTAGAGTCTGAATAGTCCGCTCTGACTGCCCGTCGGTCTGCGGATGGAAAGCGGTACTGAACCTCAACTCGGTACCCATGGCCCGCTGCAGACTCTGCCAAAAACGTGATGTGAAACGAGGGTCTCGGTCTGATATAATACTCATCGGAACACCATGCAGCCGAACAATCTCTCTACAATATAGCTCTGCTAGTCTGTCCAAGGAGTCTGTCCTCCGAATGGCCAAAAAGTGTGCAGATTTGGTTAATCGATCAACGATCACCCAAATCGCATCGTGTCCTCGCTGAGTCCTCGGTAATCCCATCACGAAGTCCATAGTAATGTGTTCCCACTTCCACTCGGGAATGGGAATCCTCTGAAGTAGTCCAGCAGGTCTCTGGCGCTCAGCCTTAACCTGCTGGCAAACTAGACATCTAGCTACAAAATCCGCGATGTCTTTCTTCATGCCGTTCCACCAGTAGGAACGCCTCAGGTCTCGGTACATACGGGTCCCGCCCGGGTGGATAGCAAAGCGGGAACGATGAGCCTCCTGCAGTAACTCCTCTCGGACCGGATGTGACTCGGGTACGCAAAGTCTCCCTCGGAAGTAGAGAGCACCCTCGTCATCTCTGGTGAACTCAGACTGCTGTGCGAAGCTATCTGGCTGCCAAGGGACTGCAGGTGCTGATCAGTGGCCTGGGCCTCTCGATCCTCGTCCGGATGGAAGACTGAGCAATCATAGTCACAAGAATACCCTGCTCAGTCCGTCCCTGCTCCTCTAAGCCCAACTCTGAGAAACCTGAACTAGCTCGGTAACTGATGCCAGGAGGCAGGCCAAAGTCCCTCTGGACTTCCTGCTCAATGCGTCTGCCACGACATTAGCTTTCCCAGGGTGGTAGCTAATGGTGCAATCATAATCCTTAAGGAACTCCATCCACCTCCTCTGTCGGAGGTTGAGCTCCTTCTGCGTAAACAAATATTTGAGACTCTTATGATCAGTGAAGATCTCAAAGGTAATACCGTACAGGTGGTGCCTCCAGATCTTCAGCGCGAAGATAATAGCTGCAAACTCTAAATCATGAACTGGGTAGTTCTTCTCATGCTCCTTCAGCTGTCGAGAAGCATAAGACACTACCCGCCCGTGCTGCATCAGAACTGCGCCTAACCCCTGATGAGATGCGTCGGTATACAGCACGAATCCGTCCTCTCCTGATGGAAGAACGAGGACGGGTGCCGTCACCAATCGCCGCTTCAGCTCCTGAAAGCTGGTCTCGCAAGCCTCTGTCCATGTGAACTTCACGCCTTTCCTGTAAGGCGTGTCAGTGGCACGGCAATAGTGGAAAATCCCTCTACAAATCGTCGGTAATATCCGGCCAAACCCAAGAAACTACGAACCTCAGTAACTGACTTCGGCTGCTCCCAGCTGGTAACAGCCTCGATTTTCTGGGGATCTACTGAGATGCCTCTGCTAGATACCACGTGTCCCAGAAAACCTACTGATGACAACCAGAAGGCACATTTGCTGAACTTCGCATATAGACGCTCTCGTCTGAGAGTCTCCAATACGATGCGAAGATGCTGTGCATGCTCCTCCTCAGAATGTGAGTAAACTAAGATGTCATCAATGAATACTATGACGAACTGATCCAGATACTGCAGAAATACGCGGTTCATCAAGTCCATGAATACCGCTGGAGCATTGGTAAGCCCAAATGGCATTACCAAAAACTCATAGTGTCCATATCTGGTGCGGAACGCTGTCTTCTGGACGTCTGACTCTCTGACCCTCAACTGATGATATCCGGATCGCAGATCAATCCTGGAATACACAGATGTGCCCCTGAGCTGATCAAACAAATCCTCAATCCGTGGCAGGGGGTACTTTTCTTGATGGTCACTGCATTCAACTGTCGGTAGTCGATGCACAACCTCAAAGAACCGTCTTTCTTCTTCACGAAGAGAACTGGGGAACCCCATGGTGAGACGCTAGGTCTGATGAATCCCCTGTCCAATAACTCCTGGAGTTGGACCTTCAGCTCGTCCAACTCTCTCGGTGCCATGCGGTATGGAGCTTTCGATGCCGGCGAAGTCCCCGGTATCAGCTCGATAGTAAACTCCACTTGCCTCCTGGGAGGCAATCCTGGTAGCTCCTCTGGAAATACGTCCTGATATTCTCGGACCACTGGGACGTCCGAGAGCGGAGGGCTACTGCTGTCGTCGGTGCTAATGACTGACAGTAAGAAACCCTGACATCCGCGAGATAGTAGTCTCTGTGCCTGAAGCGCAGAAATAACCGATAAGCCCTCATCCCTGATGCCAGTGAAATCCCACGAGGGTTGGTCCGGAGGCCGGAAGGTGACCACCCTCATCTGGCAATCGACTGTGGCATGATACGCTGTAAGGATGTCCATACCAATAATGATATCGAAGTCCACCATCTCCAGAACTAACAAATTAACCGTGAGGGTAATACTACCGAAATCTAATGGGCATGCTCTGACCTCCTGTGTAATACTCAAGATCTCTCCTGAGGATAAGGATACAGATAACTGTTGTGATCTAGCGGTAGCCAATCTACCAACCCTACTCATGTCCTGGCATAAAGTATGCAGGTGCTGGTGGGGCAGCATACGGCTGGCGGAATGAAGGCTGAGTCCTCCGTCCGCCTCTATGAGCTCCTGACTGTCTCGAATGTCCAGTCT